>JAOTQP010000770.1:2436733-2454022 GCA_026413545.1 Cichladusa arquata | reverse complement strand
CCCCATGGCCTCTCCCTTTATTGGAATAAAGCAAAAAGGACTCCTCTGTCTCCTTTTTGGACATAAACCTCTGGTGTCTGTGGATTAAATTCTCCTGACAGGACAGAGCAGGCAAGGAGGGAAAAACCTCATCTGGGGTTGGATAGGGCAGACAAGGAGGGAGAAACCTCCTGTGGGGATCCTGGGTGTCTGGGATGGACCCAGTGCTTGAAGCACTTACGTTTGTGAGGAGGCACCAGCAAATCCAGAGTCTTCTGGGACAGGTTGGGCCAGACCAGAGAGATCTCCTTCCTCAGCTCAGCATCACACTGGTGCTGCTTCACACCTCCTGCAGCAGGGAGGGGAGGAGAGCAGTGAAACCCTGCCCTGGCAGCACACCCCACTGCCTGCACCCCCTCTTCCCATTCCTGTGAGCCAGCACAGCCCTTCCCTCCCAGGGAATCCAGGAATTCTCCGTGGCAAAGTGCAGGAACTCAGCAGGATCATCCCTGGGGACCCTGAGCAGTGACCTGGGACTTAAATTTGAGCTCAGATTTATTCCATATAACTGCAGGTGCCTCTTCCTTTGGGGAGTGCCCACAGAGGCAGCAGCACCTCCCAGGTGGGATGCAAAGGACCCAGATAGGAATCACAAAATCCCACGATCACAGATTGGTTTGGGCTGGAAAAGACCTTAAAGATCCTCTAACCCAACCCCCTGTGCCATGCTCAGGTTCACAACGCCCTGATGGATCCCAAACCTCTGCCACCAGCTCTTCCCAAAATCCCTGGCAATGACACACCAGTGCAGAGCTCTGCCCCAGCAGCTGCACCCTGACCCAGAGCAGAGCCAAACCCACAGCTCTGTCCCAAAGCCAGGCCTAAGTGCACACGTGGAAAGTGATTAAAGGCTGGGGGAGCCCCAGGCCAGCTCCAGCCGAATTCCCCACGCAGCAGGCAATTAAAGAGTTCATCTGAACGACACTGATTATTTTCCTAAGAGCAGAGTGAGGGGAGGAGGCTCCGGGTACTCGGTTACACCGTGGTTTCAACTCCCACACGGGAACTCATTAGGGAGGTTTATTAAGGCCTGTTAAACCCACTAAAGACTCAATTAAATGTAGCACATGAAACCTATTCAAAGGGAGCTCATAACAACAAAACAGGTCAGAACCTCACACCCCAGAGCAGAGCTAAACCACAGAAATAACCCAGGCTATCAGCTGAGCTCTCCTCTCTGGCTCCCTTCCAGTTTTCAAAAGGGTGGGGGGAGCTTTTCCAGTTGAAAAAGGCTAACAGGTAACCAGAAGCTGAAAATTAAACTCTCACCATCCTTATCTAGGAGTATTCCTGAAATAAGGTGCTGGCTCTTAAAGTCACAGGAAATCCTAAAAGCATCCATAGAAATAAATGAGTGTCCGATCCTTGTCTTGATCCCACTCCTTTGGGGAGCCCCAAGGCACCTAAAATTTTGTCTTCTTCCAGCAATGCCTCCCCAAACTATCCAAGGCAAAGTTGAAGCAGCATAGGGGAGAGGAGAGAACTCAGATGTTTGCACTGGCCTAAAACTGCTTAGGAAAGCACAGCAGCCTAACCTTGCCTTGCTCCCTGCTCCTGAGAGCGCTGTTACCTCCTGTTAACTTTGAAATGAGGTGTGAGAGTGCTCTGGGCAGGCCTGGCTTGCCTGTGACCCCAGCCAGGCTGCTGAAATGGGGTAACGACCCAGAGAAAAGGCTGCTGCATTTTATTACATTGCAAAGTTTAATTGGGAGCGAGTTATCGCCTGATTAACCAGCTCAGTAATTCCATTTTATCTCAGGGCAGAACGTGCTTCAGGGCACTTGGAGTTCCTGCCTTGCTGCCAGCACGGAGGGATTGAGAGGAAGGGCTGGAATAGCTCAGCACAGAGGTGTGGAAACTCATTTCTGATTCAGAGCGAGGAGAACATGTCCTGGGCTTCTCTTCACAGGGTTCTCAGCTGGGAAGGGCAAATTTTCCCAGATTTCATTGACACCCCGAAGGCACAGGGATGCTCAGGACCCCTCTGTCCTCTCCCTAAGCTCCCTTGTCCTCAGGTGTTGCCATGGGAAGGCAATGGGGACACAGGATTCCCACCTGGGGCAGAATTTCCATGGTTTTGGGAGAACACCAAGCCCACAGACTTCACTGAATACTCTGAGCTGGATGGGACCCACAAGGATTAAGTCAAACTCTTCAGTGAATGGCCCATCAGGGATCAATCTGAGCCCTTGGTGTTCTGGCACCTTGCTCTGACCTATCTTGGGGGCAGGAACTGGGCTTTGAGCCCATGTGCTCTCAGAAAACTCCAGTTTTCTCCTGGTTTTTTTGGAGCTCAGATGGCAGAAGCTGCTCTCCCATCCTGCAAGGCACAGCTTGGAGGCTGGCAAAGCTCTGGGAGAGGCCACACAGGGCATTGCTCTCTTACTGCTGCTGTTTTGAGGTTTTCTCCACATACAGGAAACCTGCAGCATAATGAAATCCACACCTAGAGGAGATTCTAGCTTTCCCAATCCCTGTGGGACCATGGTCACAGAGGATTCCAAGGAGCTGAGCTGCCCCTGGTGGCTTTGCTGCATGCTCCAGGTGACCCAGCCCCCCCTCAGCCCCTCCCTCTCACCTGAGGCCAGCTTGATCTCCAGGGCTGTTCGGATCAGGGCCATCAGCGTGGAGGTGAAGTGCACGGTTAAATCCTCGGGAGAGATGGGCATGTTCATCCTCACCAGGCGCTGGGGACACACAGGGCTGGCTGTCAGTGGGGACCAGCATCCTCCCCCCACCCTCACCTGCCCCTCTCTGAACCCCCAGAGCACCCAGAATGCAAACAGCAAGGACATCTTTGTGTGCTGAGGTGAAATTCTGCACATGGACGGCAGCTGCTGCCCAGGAGCGGGTTTGGGGTAGAACTTCAGTGGTGTAACCAGCTGAGGGGTTTGCCAGCACTGCACTGCAATCCTACAGAGCTCTCCCAAAAGGAGCCAGGTGGGAGGCTCCCATCCTGATCCCATGGGAGCTGATGGGAGCTCCCATCCCATCCCATTTCCTGACTGTCTCCAGTGGTGTCTGCAGCATCCAGACCTGTCCCACCTGCCAAAGCAGCGTGCTGAGGAGATAAAAACCAGAAATCCACCTCCTCCACCCTTTCCTACACCACTTGGCCTCACTAAATCCTTCACCCAAATCCTAAAACAGGACAAAATGGTGCCTGGCACCACTGACTGGGTGATGATGGAAGGTTTGATCTGCCACCCGAGGCTGAATGTGGCCATGCCTCTTCCAGGTGGCTTTGCAGGGAGCAGGCTGTGAGGAAGGCACTCCCAGTGACAAGGACACTGTGAGGGCTCTGTGCAGGAGCTGTGCTGTCCCTGGAGGAGGCTGGCATGGTGGATTTTGGTCCCAGCCTGAAGCACTGAGGGCAGCATGGAGTGACAGGTAAAGGTGACAATGTCCTTCCTGCTGGGGACACCTGGATTCTGGCTCCTAGTTCCTATCCCCTTCCAGTCACTGAGCTCCATCCACAGAGAGGAGAGGCTGGATTAACATGGGCAGGACTGTAATTCTCACCCTGTTCTTCCAATCCAAACATGGAACTATCCCTCAGCATCAGTATTTTCCAGGATCTTCAGAGCTGGGAGACACTCATTCCCCATCACCAGCCACTTCTGGCAGGGCAAACCCATCATTCTCCTAAGCAGGGAGCACCTGAAATTGCTTTGGAAAGCTTTGAGCTGCTGGCAGCAGAACAGGTCCATGCTCCAAGCCTTGCTGATAACCTCAGCACACACTGAAAGGATGGAATTCTCCTCCTTCAGCAGCCTGATGATTCCTCAGCTTCCAGGAGCTGCTGGAAAACCTCCCTGCCAGCACCTGTATCAGACAAACCTCGGTGTTTCTGTTCTCCAGAGGGATTTGCAGCCCAAGGAAGTCCCTGGGTGTTGATCTGCCTGAGCACAGCCTCAAAAACCCAGTGGCAGCTTGGCCTGGGCCCCTTGCTGGGGAGAGAATTTCATCTGAAAGCTGCTGGACTGTTATTTACATCCCTCTGTCTGCCCAGAAACCTCTCTTGGTTTAACACCAGCCCCAGGATGCTGTTAGAGATGCCAGCTGCACTCACCCCACGGCTCTGGGCACAGCCTGGCACTGGTTTCAGATGCAGATTTTGCTGCAGCCTCTTTGTCCTGGGGAAAATCTGCAGCAGAAACTCCTCTGCTGCTGGGCATTTCCTGCTGGTGAAGGGAATGTGGAGCAGGGACCTGCTGGAGCCTCAGGCAAGGTCAGGGGCTCAGTGGAGCCCTGACTGCTGCTCCTGTGTTCTCCCCAAACCAAGCCCTGGCTGGAATGAAGACTTGCCCAGGTTTTCCATCTCTGGGATAACCTCCCTGCTTAGAGGATCTTCCAGCTTTCAAATTCCCAGATGTATGGGTTGAGCTGCCTCAGAATCCCAGATTGGTTTGAGCTGGAAAAGTTAAATATCTTAAATCCCATCCCATTCCACCCCCTGCCAGGGACAGGGACACCTTGCCCTATCCCAGGCTGCCCCAAGCTCCATCCAGCCTGGCCCTGGACACTTCCATGCCCTCACAGAGGCCAACCCTGGCACCTTCTGCCAGCCAAGGAGACAATTTCCCCCCAGGGGGACACTTGTTGCTGTTTGCATGAGCAAACAAAGGGCACAAAGTGCTGGTCCAGTGTAAAATCTGCTCAGAGCAGCTGAAATCCCTTTGTTTATCTATTTACTGCGTCCTGCAGGGACCAGAGATCACTGTAACAATGTCCCTGTCACCTAAAGTCTGGGACAAACCATTGTGATCTCCTGCATCTCCCCACAGCATGCCCAGAGGTTATTCTGTGTCTGCCCAGCCTCAGGGACAGGGAAATCCAAGTCCAGCCTTTCCTCCCCTTTCAGTGAGAGTGTCAAGTGCTGGCAAAACCACCGGGTTTTTTCTGTTCACTCATGTCAAATGAAACAGCATTTAATTCTGATTCTGCCCTCAGCACACAAAAAGCTACCAAAAACATCAATGAGAGCCCACAGTTAGCAATCACAGAGTCTCAGAATCCCACTGGAGTGGGAGACAGTTAAGGGATGCAGAGAGAAAGATGCATGGAAGTGAAGAACAGGCAAACAAGGAACAATTCCCCACAGGAGAGCTCTATCCTCACAAAAGCCACCACCAAAAACCACTTTGGGACTGGCACATCTCAGCTTCCAGGCTGAATTCCCAAAGGATACAGATGCAGAACACAGGCCACCCACAGCTGTACAGGGCAGTGCTTTCCTCCTCGATTTTAGCCAGGGACAGAAGATTTAGGGGAAGATTTTCCAAGGGGATTCCCACTTTTGGAAGTCTGGCTGAGCAAAACCCACATTCTGCTGCAAACAGGCACCTGGAAGAGGCTCTCCCTACCCCATCCCTGCATTTCCCTCTGTGCTGCCATTTTCTACATCCCAGTATCCAAACTGGTGGAACTCAGACACCTCCAGGTCATTGGAATTCCCAACCTGAGAACCCAGCAAGGTGCAGAAAGGGGGTTTGAGTTGCTCCTCCACCAGGGATGGGCAGCTGTGATGGGATGAGTCCCTGTGTCCCCTCAGGGTGGCAAAGTGGGATTCACCTCCCTTTGGACAGCACTTTGTGCCCTGCCAAGGTAAGCTGTAGGTTGCACCTTCCAGCTGCCCATTTCTTGGCAAAAAAAACCCCAAAAACAACAACAAAAAAACATAAAATAAGAGAGAAATGCTTCAGAACCTACAGATCCTCCCAAAAGCAGTGAAAATTCCTTTCTTGGAAGCCCCTGGCTTGAGAAAATCTGTTCTTTAAATGAATATCTGGGGATGGAGCAGCTGGGAAAAAAGAACTGATTCATCTTGGATCCAAAATAGCCTTGCCACCATGGCTGGGGTGGTGAGGGAGGGCTTGGGTGAGACATTGATCACCCCAAATCTCAAATCAATATCCCAAATCACCATGGGCTCCCAGAGGAATCAGCCAGACACTGGCACAGCCAGGAGGGATTTGATCCATGAACATTGTCTGGTGCATTTTCCCAATGCCAGAAATGCAGCCAAAAGGCTGAAACAGCAAACAAAAAGTGATATTATTTTTTTTCCTTTCAGTATTACAAAATAATCTTATACATAAAAAATATCTCCTTGTGCAGAGTGTGAAATTTCAAGCCTTTCCAGGCTACTTTCTAATTTTATATGTATTTAATTCCTCTCTATTTCTAGAGGATCCATTTAAAAGGAATCCAATTGGAATTGGTAACATTTTTCAAACTCAAAATATTCTGCCTGACCCAAAATTTCTCCTTGAAAAATTCAATCAAGAACTTTCGATTTTCATCCTGAACGTGACTAGAAGAAAAAAAATCTCAAGACCTAGGGACAAAAACATGGGTAAAAATAAAATTGAACCAGTAGTTTAGAGTGTACTCAATTTTTAAAAAATCAATTTTTCTCCCATTTTTGCTGTTTCTTCTGCCTGAAGTTGTGCTTCAAGGCTGTGTCAGAGCAGTGGCTCATGGTTTGAAACAGGTTGAAAAAATGGGGAAAAAGAGGAAAAGAGACCCAAACAAAACAACAACCAACCAAAGAATCCCTGCTACAACAAAAATAACAGAACCAAAAGAAACAGAAAAAAACCCCAACTCTAACTTGGATAATTTGCCATCTTTGTGGAGCGCAGAAGGAAATTTGAGGAGCCTGCTGCTCCTTCCCTGCGCTGGTAAAGAACGCGCATCACTCGGGACGCGCTGGAACCGCCCGCCGCAACCCAGGGGCGCTCGGGTGAATTAATGATGGGCAGCAGGGAGGAAGGGGAAAAAGAAAAAAAAAAAAGAAAAAAAAAAAAAAAAAAAAAAAAAAAAGGTGGGAATGGTTCCCAGGTGCCCTGAGCTGGCAGGAAAGGACTCGCAGCCCTGTCGGTGCAGCAGGCGCAGCCCCCCGTTTTAATTAGGCGGATTTGGAGCTCGTTAATGATTCTGCAGGAGAGGGCCCCAGAGGCAGGAGCCGCTGTGGTCTCCCGAGCCTCCCAATTAGCGCTGTGCTGATAATGGGGGGCTGATGAGAGGCGGGGCCGGAGGCAGCGCTGGGGTCAGGAGGCGGCCCCGGCGCTGCTTTAATTGCCAATTAACACAGGCAGCGCTAACGAGGAGCCGAATCTTTGTGACAGGAATAAATTCCCTTTCAGCTTTGCTCAGGAACTCCTTGGACAATGGCCCAAAAGGCAGGGAAAGTGTTGGAGGAATAGGGGGGAAAATTCATTGTCTTGCTGGCCCCCAGATCCAGAAAAACTCTCTGCTCCCTAAATCCTCTTTCCTGGCACTTCTATCCAGAGGCAGCTGGAAGAGGAGCACACAGCCTGGAAAAGTACTGGCACCCCGATGGATTTGAATTATTAAGAGCACCCCATCAGCCTCTGGGACAGGAACTGCTCTGGGAATGATCCCCAGACAGGAATAAATTTAGGACAGTGGAGCGCTGCTGTGGGAAATGAGGTCGAGTTTGGTGAATAAATTATTTGCTATGAATAATTCACCCCGACCTAGTTGGAATGATTTTATTCTGATTTAATTCTGCTGGCTTCAGAGTGGCTCTGCATGGCCTTCATCCCTTTCACTGTGCCCAGCTCTAAGATCTTCCCAGGAATCCCAGAATCCCAGGATGGTTTGGGTTGGAAGGGACCTCAAAGCTCATCCAGTTCCACCCTCTGCCATGTGAAAGGACAGTGAGCAAATCCTAAGACATCACAGTGAAGTCAAAGAGGTTTTCTTCCCCCTTTTCATCTGATGGGATAGAAAAACTAAAATTAATGGAATCACAGAATCATTTAGGATGGAGAAGACCTCCAGGAGTCCAAACACTGATCCAGCACTGCAAGGCCACCACTGACCCATGTCCCCAAGTGCCACATCCACAT
Organism: Cichladusa arquata; assembly: GCA_026413545.1. Classification (NCBI taxonomy): domain Eukaryota; kingdom Metazoa; phylum Chordata; class Aves; order Passeriformes; family Muscicapidae; genus Cichladusa; species Cichladusa arquata. The sequence goes on along the minus strand of JAOTQP010000770.1, from coordinate 2,446,103 downwards.
CTGTAGGGTTTTAAATCCCTCCAGCAGTGGTGATTCCACCACTGCCCTGGGCAGCCTCTTCCAGGGCATGAAAACTCTTCCATGCAGAAATTCCTGCTGCTGTCCACCCTGCCCTCCCCTGCCCCAGCCTGAGCTGTTCCCTCTCCTCCTGTCCCTGTTCCCAGAGCTCAACCCCCCTGGCTGTCCCCTCCTGTCAGGGAGTTGTGCAGAGCCAGAAATTCCCCCTGATCCCCCTTTTCTCCAGGCTGAGCCCCTTCCCAGCTCCCTCGGCCTCTCCTGGGGCTCCATTCCCTTCCCTGTACACACTCCAGCCCTTCTCACTGTGAGTGGCCCAGAACTGAAGACAGAATTTGGGTTTTTCCAGCCTCTCCCCCAGCCCAGTGCAGGATAGAGCTCCCTGATCCCGAGCAGCACATCCCCAGGGTCCCATGCACAGCAGGGAAGCAGCAGAGCCACACACATGGAACTGCAGAGCTGCCCAAGGAGAACAGCTGAGAAAGGGGAACCAGAAAACAGCAGAAAGGAAGGACAGCAGCCAAGGAGGCTGCAAAGAGGGGGAAATCCAAACAAAAACCAGTGTGGACGTACTGAGAAGGCAACAAAGACGTGGGGAAAACACACAGAACCTCTGAAGAGCACTGGGGAAAGTAGACATGGAAAGAAAAGAGGCGGGGGGTATGTGGGGCAAAAGAGCTTTTGCTGGACAGAACAGTCAGGGGGTTTAAAAATCAGAGGGAGAGGGTGAAAAGAGGGCAGAGACAAAGCCCTGGCTGCTGTTGGCACTGACTGAGCTACACCTGCAGGAGCAGGGGCTCGATGCCCCTCTCCAGGCTCTGGGGAGGGATTTCAGTGTCCCCCTGAGTCTCTCATCACTTGCCACTGGATGTCACACGAGTGACACCGCTGGGGACACCTGGCAGGAGCAGGGCAGGGGTGCCACATCCCAGCACAGCCATGGGGGAAGATGCCCAGCACCAATCCATGGATGTGCTGCAGGGAGAAGTGCAGGAGGGAAAGAGCAAAAACCAGTCCTAACCCACAGGAGTTTAATTTCATCAGCAATAACTGGGTGAGAGACCAGCCCAAAGTGCAGCTTTAATCCATGGGGAAAATCCTGATCTTGTCTTAAATCTGTACTTTGTAGTTCAGGGCTCTTTGATAAGGGGGAAATGAATGTGATCATCTCCAAACTCAGAGAAATCTGATGTTCAGCTAGACTGGAGCTGTTTGAGCCCATCTCTGCCTGTGCTTGTGGCACACAGACACAATCTAGAGATGGGGAAAAATTAATGATGTCTTTAAAAAATCAGGAGTCTGGGTTATAAAAAGAAGCCATTCCTATGTACCCAGGTTCTGTGGGTTTGTTCTGTAGGGACAGACAAATTAAAGGAGGTATCAGGAAATCCTCAGGGAAAAGCCAGGCTGAAGAAATGCCTGTGGGCACAAAGTCTGCTGTGAAAACCAGCCCAAAATCTTGTTTAAAATGCTTATTTTAACACATGATCTTTTTATCCCCTTTTATTTTCTTCCTTTTTGAATTCTACAAGATTTAGGGGAAAAAAAGAGTTTTATCCTTCTGGTACAGTCCCAGAGCAGATCTGGTTACCCACCTGCAAACACCTTTCAGCAGGACACAGCTCTCCTAAACCAATGGAAACTCACAGGTGGCAAATCCTTGGGTTTCTGTGGATAATTGGTGTCTAAAACAGCTGAGACCTGGAATTTTGATCCAGTTGGGTTCCTCAAGCTCAGTTATGGTGGCCAGAAACAAATCAAATACAGCAGAGCCACCTAACTGGAGAGATTTAAGGTTGTGTTTCATTTTCCTTTTATTTTAAATCCTGGCACACTGAAGAAGGATCTTGTAGGAAGATTTATCTGAATTCCTCTTGCTGCTACGTGCCCTGAGTGAATCAGACCCGGGTTTGGGTCTAGCTTGAGCCTCTTCACAAAAATCTTGGGTTTATTTGGTCTCAGTGAAAAATCCCTCAGTACAGGAGGGGCTGTTGTGGTGTGGAACCATTGGACTGAGTTTTGGGGTTTGGGGGGGCTGGACTGACACTGACAGCCAAGAAATCCTCTTGGGTTTGATGGATTGTCAACCACACCAGTGATAAATGGCTCTGAGCAACCTCTCCCTCTAAACTGTGAGCTGCAGCAGTGAAACTTCCAAGGAATCACCCTGGAAATGGAAGTTTCCAAGCACCCAGAGAGTTTTTGGGAGGGCAGCCTGGCCTTAACTGGGTCTGCTCCCTTTCCATCTGAATTACCACCCAGGCCTTTGGGATAGAATTCATTCTGGTGGCTCAATTAAAAATCAACAAGAAGCTGGAGTGATTTCTCCATCTCCCTGTCCTAAATGTTTTCTCTTAAAGTCATTTCTTCACAGAGGTGTTTAAGGAGCCCTTCTGGTGTTGTCTCTGTTTAATTGCTTGCTCACTCCTACAGTACTGCCTACTCTAATTACTCTAGTCTAATTAAGAGGAGAAAAAAACAACATTCTCTTGAAGGGTTACTGAGACAAAGAGCCCCAGGAAGAAAAATGGGGATCTAATGGGGGGTAATTTGCTCATTAGCAAGGTCCCTCCCCAAATTAACCTAAATGGAAGCAGAATGAGAGAAAAGAGAGAGAAACACTGATAGAGAGCAGAGACATACTCAGAAAGACAAACTGATGTGCCAGAGTTTCAAAGACCAGAAAAATGTTACCCAGAAAAATTATATATATATATAAATTAAAAAGAAAAAAAAAAAAAAAACTCAGAAGATCCAAAATCTTGCTTGGAAAGCAGAGAAAGCACCAGAAAAGTCCCAAAGAACAACACCAATGCCACAGAAACCCCACTTCAGCCACGGCACAAAAAGCTGCTGGTTGGGCAGGAGCTCCTGGGGAAGTTTTCTACCTTATAGGCAACACGAGCTGGGCATTTCTTCCCAAGGCCTAGAGGTGGGGACATGTGTCTCAGCATCTCATACATGTCTGTGTAACTGATGCGCCCGCTGGGACCACAGGGATGGAGGCAAAAGCACCAGGACACAGAAATCCAACCGGATTGAGGAGAGGAAAAGGGGGAGGGGGTGGGGGAAAGGCAACACAGTGGAGCAAATGAAAAGGAGGGGAGAGAGAAGGGAAGGCAGACAAGAAAACAGAGATCTGGTTAATCAGATTTCTCCGGGGAACAAAACCAAACTCGGGAGATGGGGCAGGAGAAAGGTGGCTCCACTTCCATTGCTGGGTTTGCATCCAGAGTCTCCTCATCCTGCAGAATGCTCCAAGTCCCCTGGGGAATGCTCCATGTCCCCTGGGAATGCTGCATGTCCCCTGGGGGATGCTCAATATCCCTTGGGGAATGCTGGAATCCCCTGGGAATGTCCTCCATGTCCCCTGGGGAATGCTCCATGTCCTCCTGGGGAATGCTGCATGTCTCCTGGGGAATGCTGGATGTCCCCTGGGGAATGCTCCATGTTCCCTGGGAATGCTCCATGTCCCCTGGGAATGCTGGAATCCCCTGGAAAATGCTGGATGTCTCCTGGGAATGCTGGAATCCCCTGGAAAATGCTAGATGTCCCCTGGGAATGCTGGAATCCCCTTGGGGAATGCTCCATGTCCCCCTGGGGAGAAGGGCTGGCAGGGCTGGGTTTGGCTGGTTCTTGGCAGGGTGGGGATGAGGGTTCCCCCATCACCCCCCAAACCAGTCAGGTCACCATGCCAGGGAGAGCTGGGAGGCAGAGTTATGGGACAGGGTGGGAGAACAGCCCAGCTTTCTTTCCAGGAAGCAGCACTTTGGGTTTGGGTGATGGGATGAGGGAGAAGCCCCCAGTCGTGGGGGGTTTGCTGAGGGGCTGCTCCCACTCCCAGCTCAGGCTGCGATTCTGCAAATTCCTGCTCCAGCAAAGGCAGAGCCCAGCCCTGGCAGGAGGTGGGAAGGGGACCTGTTCCTCCCTCACTTTTGGTGGGGCTTGTTTTTCACCAAGCCAACTTCAACTGGAAATTGCAGAGGTTTGGGAGAAGTCCCTTGCTGAGGGCATCTCCCTTCAGCACACAGTGGTGGTGGTGGATAAATCCTGGCCTGAAAAACAAGGGGTGCAAAACTGCAACAAATTCCTGCTTCACCTTTTTGTGCCTGTTGGAACTGGGAGCAGAACTGTGACAATCTCCTTTTGTTTTCCCAACGAGCTGCCTGCTTATACAATGTGCAAATCTCTGCTGCCTGGCATCCGAGGAGACCCAGGGATGTTATTAATTCAAATTTAACCCCAGGAAAAGCAGGATAATGTCATCGTCTCTACACCAGCAGGGAAAACCTAAGCACCCATTTGAAGCCCCTTTTCTGAGCAGGAACCTTCCCACCAGCCCAATGCCCTGACACAGATCTCAGTTCCTATGTCAAGCTTTGATGGAGGAGGGGGAGGAGGAGGAGAGAACTCACCCAGCCCCAAACATCTATTCCTGTCCCTGGTAACTGCTGCAGATAAAATCCCACCCAGCTTTCCCAGAGCTGATTCAGAGGCTGCTGAGAGACACAAATGGGAACTGGGGCCAATGTGCTCCCCTGGTTCCTTCCTGCTCCTGGGCTGGGGTGTGGGGTCTGCTCTTCCTCTGCAGAGCTTCTGAGCTCTTCATCCTCAGTCAGGTGAGGGAAGCACCTGGGCTGGAGTGGAGAAGAAAAGGGAGCTCTGGGCTGGCTGCTCCCAGCCTTTCCTTCATCCTCTGTTTTCCAAGAAATTCCCTGCCTGCAACTGAACCTGGAGCCCTGCCCTGGGTCCCCACTGAAGCCCATCCCAGGCTGATTCCTCAGTGAGATGTGTCCCAAATCCCCCACTGGGCTCCCCAGCACAGTGAACCCTCCCTGTGCCATGAGCAGGAGCTTTCCCTGGGTGTCCACCAGAACCCAGAGACATCTTTTAACCCCCAGGCCATCTGTGGCTGTGGCACCATGAAAAGCTCATCCCTCAACTCTGCCCAGACCCAATGGTTTTCCAGCTCAGGAAAGGGCAAGTCCATCACTCAACAATGCTACAAAGCCAAAGCCAACTTGCTGCTCCCTGGAAACCTGGGGATGCCATTTCTCTCTGGAATATATTGAAGTGCAGGGATGCTTTTTCTGGCCTGGAGGCAGCAGGATGGAAGCTGGAGGGTTCCCTGTGCCATAAAACTGCCTGTCCCCAGCCAGCCAGGTGGGGGAGGACACAGGGAAGGGATGCATGGAGGGAAAAGGAGGCAGTCACTCAATCATTCCTTTGTTCAGGCAAGGGACTGGGTACGTTAGTTTCTTTTCTCTACTGGTTGCATTTGCACTCAGGGGAGGGAAGAGGGGATAAAAAGAAACAGAACCAGGACTAGAGATGCTGGAGGGATCTCTGAAATTCCAAACCTTGTAGGCCACCCTATGAGGGCACTTCTTTCCTAAGCCCAGGGGTGGAGCAATTACACGTAACAAATTGTACATATCCTTATAATGAATGCGGCAACTGGAAAGGAAACACCAGAGGTTATGGCAGCAAAATCCAACAGCAATCAGCTTTTCCACAGGCAAACAGGGGAGAGTCAGCTTTTCCACAGGCAAACAGGGGAGAATCAGCTTTTCCACAGGCAAACAGGACAAGTTGGAAGGGCAGAACACACTGAAAAGAAAGGTTAGCCTGGAAAGGAAGGAGCCACTTTAACACACAGAGAGAACTTCCAACTGCTCACTCAACCTTATGTCCTTGCATTTTTCTCTGGGAAAACTTCAGTGCCATGTGCAAAGCTTCCCAAAGTTTTATTCTCTGTGCCTGAGCATCAGGCTCTGCTGCCCAACACCCAGAGCCTGCAGGCCACAAAGAGCCTCTTGAACAGGTAATTCCTGGGATTTTATTATACTTCTTCAATGGATTATTCCCAGGATTCAAATTAGCTTCAAAACCTTGGGAACTTTCCCTGCCACTGTCACCTCCTACATAACCCCAGCAGGGCCATTCCTGGGCAATGAGGAATTTGCTGGAAGAGGAGAAAGTGTCACCTGCAGAACCATGTTGGGCTTTGGCACTGGGAAAATCCAGCTCTCAATACCAGAAGGAGAAATCAGACACCTCCTGGAAGCTTTATGGTCACTCTCATTAACTCCCAACAATTTCAGCTAATTAAACAGCAGGATTGTGTTTCTCAAACTTTTTTTGTGTAACCAACTCATAGGTGAAAAAAACTGAATTTCAAAATTACCTCTGAAGAAAACTGGGATGCTTTGGCCTTCCTGTGCTTATTTTGGTGCACTCTGTAAAGAAGCTGGAATATTTTGGGAGAACTCCTTAAATGTTGCTGCTTTTTGGGATGTGAAGACTTAAGGTCTATTCAAAGCCTTCCCCAATCAAGTCCAAACTATGAATTCAAAGGGAGAGCAAATGGAGCCCTGCAAGTCTTGGCTCCAGGCCTAATCCTGGGTCTAAAAAGGGTTTGGTTCAACTGAGGCACCAAGTTTGCACTTTCCTTACAATTTTACAAGTATTCTGGAAAATCAGGGTGTGGAAAATACGGCTGAACACTTCCCTGAGCTCTCCAAGAGTCTGTGGAAGGCTGGAAAACCAACAGATGCTTTACACTGGGAGATCATGGCACAGAATTAGAACAAACAGGGATCCTGTTCCAGGATCAGAGAATTCCAGAATGGTTTGGGGTGGAAGGACCTTAAAGTCCATCCCTGCCATAGCAGGGACACCTCCACTGTTCTCATTGCTCCCAGTCCCTCTTTTTTTTTTTTTTTTTTTTTTTGGTGAGCTCAAGGCTTTTGCCATCCCTAAATCCAGCAGCTTTCCCATACTCACCCTTGGGAATGTGGCACAGCTGGGATAACAGCTCCTAACTGCCTTTTTTACTCCCTTTTTGAATGGTTTTCCCCAGGAAAGTTTCCAGGGAGTTGGATTTTGTAACAAAACCAAAGGTGATACCAGAAATAGAGGTAAAATACACATTAAGTTGTGTTTAAAATATTATCTATATAATAAAAATATAACAACTGTGGAGCATCTTTCATTGAGGGTCTCAAGCTAAGGAAAGTGGATAAACACTAATTCCCTTTTCCTTGGGATAGATAATCAAGGAAGAGACCTTGGGAGAAGTGAACAGTGAGTGACCACATTCAGCTCAAATAATGGAATAATCAAATCATAAAATCAGTTGGGTTAAAAAAGACCTCTAAGATCAGAAAGGTCTTAAAATTATTGAAAGCTCAATTCTGGCTTAAAGTGTGAAAAGATTTAGATTTATGGAGATTTTAGTCCCACTTCTGAAAATGTGATTTCAGTGCAACTATTCACCCTCAATAACTTCTCACCAGAGCGAAAAGGGAACAGGGTTAGAGGGGGAAAAAAAAAACCCCAGAATTAGCATCTTAATATCTGACATTTTCTGCATTAGCAGCTCTGGGAGTGGAAAGGTTTGGCCTCTGAGTGACTCAGAGTTAATAGAGCGAGCAATCTTCTGTAAACTCAGTGCTGGTGCCTCTGCTGGGTGGAAAGTTCCTGAATATAAACATTAAAAATCCACATTGATCCCAAATTTTTTCCCTTGCAGATGTGTTCCTCCTCCCATGGATGTAGAACCAAGGTTGTTTTTTTAAGGAGCAACCAGGCACTCCTGAGTTTTCAGCCTCATTGAGGTTTTCTGGTGGGAAGAGACAGGATTGGATTGGAAAAAGGGAGAAAGAAAAGCTATTTATTCCTGCTAAATCCCCACAAAGAACTTGCTGTGTCACAGAGCTCGTGGGGATATCTGCCTGGAGATTTCAAGCTGGTAGTAACTGTGCAGTAAATATTCAGGTTGGTAGTAGGGGTGGCTTGGAGCAGTTCAAATCCCCCACAGTTCAGAGAAATGCAGGTTTTTGGAACAAGTTTCCATTCAAAGTTAGGCTAAATAATTTCAAGTGAGATTTTAAAGCAGTTTAATTGCATCCTAGCAGGGAGTTTGAGATGTTGATTATCCAAACACTCCCTGCCTCTGTCTCTGCTGAAGGGAAACAAAAAAGAAAGGAAAGATTGGAGGAGCTGGAGGCATCACAAATGCAGAGGAGATTCACAGCACAGGAACTCACAGGGAGGAAAAAAGGATCCAAAATTAGGAGAGCTTTAAATTAACAAAGAGTCTCCCAAAGGCAAATTCCCAAATAAAATATCAAGGGAATTACTGAGACAGAGCATCCAGCAATGAGAATAACCCCATCACCAGGGCTGTGATGCAGCAATACAGAAAAGCAATTTATTAAATCAGTCCTGCTCTAGAAGTGTTCATTGGGCAGGGCCATTCCCTCAATTTAAAAACATTCCTTAATTTGGGGTCTGTGCTGCTGCTCCACTGCCTAAGCCCAGTGTGCAGGTCTCCCTGTGTCTTGGAAGAAATGAAATTAAAAAATAAACCCCTAAAATAAACATCTCATTGTCCAGTGTGTGAAAACCATCCCCTCCTTTAACCCACTCATAGATCAGGAATGTTTTATCGGAGAATTAAATATAAGAATTAAACACTTCCAAACTTCGGCCCATTTCATTTTATCCTGATTATTTTGCACATCTTACAACCTCAACTGCAACTCCAGAGCTAAATATTACTCAAAAGGCCAAAATTCCCACGTAGAGTTTGATGTCATTACAAGGAGGCTTCCAGAAGAAAAATGTGTTTAATGAGGAAAGGCTGTTTCAAAAAAATCCAGTTTTTTCAGGAAACCACCCCGAGGCTGAGGAATATCACATCATTCCCCGTGGGAGTGGGTGGGATGATGGAACAGATCCTGCAGGACCTGACTCAGCCTGGGCGTTTGGGAAACCACCAAGGTGGGTCTCAGTTAGAAAAAAGCTGCACAAATGAGGTGTGAACCTCTCCCACTCCCTCAAGGCTGCCAGAGATTCACGGATTTGCATCTCCGGATGGGACCCACGAACCAAAAGCTCCTTTTGGCAGTGCTAAATAGCTTTTCTCCACCGCCATTAATTGAGGATTGTGGATTGAGGCTGTTAATTTGTTAATTTTGGTCATTTAGCCAGGCTCAGTGGATTGAGGCTGTTCATCTGTTAATTTTTGGTTATTTAGTCAGGCTCAGTGGATTGAGCTTGTAAAACTGTTAATTTTTTGGTTATTTAGCCAGGCTCAGTGGATTGAGGCTGTTCATCTGTTAATTTTTGGTTATTTAGCCAGGCTCAGTGGATTGAGGCTGCTCATTTGTTAATTTTTGGTTATTTAGCCAGGCTCAGTGGATTGAGGCTGTTAATCTGTTAATTTTTTGGTTATTTAGCCAGGCTCAGTGGATTGAGGCTGTTCTTCTGATAATTTTTGGTTATTTAGCAAGGCTCAGTGGATTGAGGCTGTTAATCGGATAATTTTTGGTTATTTAGTCAGACTCAG
>JAOTQP010000770.1:2392873-2427848 GCA_026413545.1 Cichladusa arquata | reverse complement strand
CACAGGGCACACCTGGGCACAGGACACACCTGGGCACAGGACAAAGCACACACCTGGGCACAGGGCACACCTGGGCATGGGACACAGCATCTACCTGGGCACAGCTCTCACCTGGGCACAGAGCACACCCGGGCACAGAATACACCTGGGTATAGCACCCACCTGCCCAGGACCCACCTGGGCACAGGACACCTCTGGGCACAGGACAAAACACACACCTGGGCACAGGGCCCACCTGAGCACAGGGCACAGCTCCCACCTGGGCAGAGAACACACCTGGGCACAGAACACAGCACACACCTGGGCACAGGACAGACCTGGGCACAGGACACAGCTCCCACCTGGGCACAGGACACAGCTCCCACCTGGGCACAGAACACAGCTGGGCACAGGACACACCTGGGCACAGAAAACTCCTGGCACAGCATCCACCTGGGCACAGAAGACACCTGGTGACAGCACCCACCTAAGAGCAGCACCTACCTGGGCACAGCACCCACCCAGGTACAGGATCCACCTGGGCAAAGAACACACCTGGGCACAGCCCCACCTGGGCACAGGATCCACCTGGGCAAAGAACACACCTGGGCACAGCCCCACCTGCCCAGCAGCAGCAGCAGGAAATCCAAAGGGCCCCCTGAGCATCCCCAACGCCCTCTGGTCCATCCCAGCCTGGGGCAGGATGCAGAGTTGCAGGGCTGGGGGAGCTGGAGCAGCTCCCAGCCCCGTTCCCTGTCCCAGCACCCCAGGGTGCTGTTCCTGCCCTGTCTCTGTCCCTGTCTCTGTCCCAGCACCCCAGGGTGCTGTCCCTGCCCTGTCCCTGTCCCTGTCCCCCTCTCCCAAATCAGCTTTGTCACCTCCAGCCTCCCCCTCACCCATCACAGAGCAGCTCTGAACCATCTTTCAAGATTTCCCTTTCCTTTCTCCTTGCCTTTGATTCACTCCCAGGCTCCAGAAATTCCAGTGTGGCTTTGAACAAATATCCTTTGTTTTTTTAACTCACACAAAGCATCTGTGAGTGGGCAAAAAAACCCGAATCCTCTCTGAACACTCCCCTTCGCACAGGGCTGTTTGGAGCACAGGGCACTGCTCCAGGATCAATGGGGGTAATTTATTCTCTGACATTAGACAGGGAACAACCTGATTTCCAAATTCCTTCGTGCCAACTTCCAGCCTGGAGCACTTCTGTTATTTTTTTTTTCCCCTTTTAAGAACAGCTGACTTATCAAAACCAGGTTTTTCCAAGAGAAAAGCACAAGCTAAGCCACATTACAATAATTGAAGCTATTAATTACCTTTATGCCTTTCTTTTTTAAGGGAGATCTTTAATGCAGGCAATTCTGGCTAAAAGAGCTAATTTGAGCTGCCCCATCATTTAAAGCATGATTATAAAATTAATTTAGAAAGAGTGGGAGAAAGACAAATGGATAAAGGAGAGCAGGAAGAGCTGGGTATTCCCCCTGTGCTCCACCTGGGAATTATCAAAGGAATGGAGCTGTTTTAAAAGTGTAGAAAGGGTTGATCGAGCTTTTAGCTTTTATAACAGTTTATTGGATTTTCCAGAGAAGCTGTGGCTGCCCCTGGATCCCTGGAAGTGTTCCAGGACAGGCTGGACAGGGCTTGGAGCAACCTGGGACAGTGGAAGGTGTCCTGACAAGGCAGTGGGGGATGGAATGGGATTTAAGGTCCCTTCCAACCCAAACCCCTCTGGGATTCCGTGGGAATTCCAGCCAGCAAAGCAATCCTTGGACATGAATTGTCAACAGCATTTTGTTGTAATCCTCCAATATTTACTGATGCCATGGGCATCTTCCTGATCCCCACTCCAAACCCAGCCAGGGAAAGGTCCCTGGGAGGCAAAAATCAACCCATTCCTGCTGTGAAACAGCCAAAAGTGTCACAACCAAAAGTGTCACAGCCAAGCCCAGCAGGAGCTGAAGAGATCCCAACCTGCCAGGACAGAACAGAACTGTGCCAAGGAGCAAAAACTCTGCAATTCCCTGGATCCAGCCCCAGGATCTGCCTCCATCTGGGCTTTGTGCAGCCTGAGCTGAGCTCAGATACTCACTGCCTGGTTTTAACAGCTGGTGGGAGCAGAGTTCAGTCTGGGACACAAAAATGCCCCCGTGGTGGCAGCTCCCAGGGCCGGCAGGAAAACTCTGGATTTGGAAGATTGTGGAATTCACAGTTATCACAGAAATACCTCCTGCTCCTGCCTGCCAGCCCATTCCCAGAGCCACATTTTGGATAATTCCTTAAGGAAACACCAAGCCCTGGAAAGGAGAATCTTCCCCATCCCCAGGATGCTCAGCTGGGGTTTCACCCCTCAGATCTGACCCTGCTCAGGTGAGGCTGCAGTGACCAATCCCAAATTGCTGTTCAGGCAATTCCCTCTCCCTTCAGGAATCCAGCAGCTCCCAGAACAGCTCATGGATCCAGAATGGAAAACAGACTCTGCATTTCCCTCCTCACCCCCCTGATCCCTGCCAGGGCATCTCCAGCTTTTAAAGCAGCAGCAGCAGCAAAGCAAACAACAGAAAAAAGGGTCAATTTTTGCCACTTTAACTGCAGGGCTGGGATTTGAGGACAAGAGGACCCCAGGCCTGGACTAGAGCTGGAAAATTGAGAAGTTTGGCTAAATTAGAAAAAGACAGATATGGGGCTCCAGATGTGTCAGGACACAGAGATCCCAGATATTAATGGAGATGTCAAAGTGAACAAATACAACAGAGTACTGTGACAACACACCAGGAGTAACAGATACAACAGCCCAGCTCTGGAAACACATCAAGATTAACAAATGCCAGCTCTGAGAACACAATTCCAATTCCTAACTGCAACAGTTTTTCCATGCTCTGGCCACACTTTGTTTCCTCTGCCCTCTCAAGAGGAACTGCACCAACACATGTTGGAGTTTCTCTGCTCTTTGCAACGCTGACATTTTCCTCCCCTGAGGCCCAGACATCCCCCAAAAAACAATTTTAACGGCAGAGGGATGAATTCAGCACGGAATGGAGCCATCAGTGGTGATTCCCAGATCCAGGGATGCTGCAGCAAAACCAGCCAGGGAAAACCCAGCAGGCAAAGAGCATTTAAACCAGACTTTGTGCAGGCAGCTGACATCTGAAAACAAAGTGATTCCACCCTTGAAACAACTTGTAAATAGCAGAAAAACATCCCTGAGTGGGGCCTGGAGAAAGCCCAGCAGGGAGAGGGCTTTGAAAGCAGCCGAGGTGTGTGCGCTGCTCCCTTTGAAGCTGCAGATAAGGCGGGTGTAGAACACGGGTGTTATCAGCTCCGGCAGACACATCCTGACACCAGAACGCAGCTCCCCGCATCCCTGAGCAAAGGGAGACCTCCCTGCACAGGCACAGCCGCAGGAATGACAGGAATTATGTCTGAACAGCTCCTGAACACCTCGGAGTGAAGGCACTGATCAACGTTTGTCCAAATCCTCGCTCCAGCTGGGAGAAACCAGCGTTCTGCCGTGTCGGTGTTTGAAAGAGAATCCCAAATATCCGGCTTTTTACAACCCGAAACATCGTCTGCACTTACTTAAAGCCGCCCTTCCCTGCCAAATCTGGGTATTATTCACTGCTTCACAGTCTATATTTTGGGTCACATCCTGAAGGAGGTTCCAATATTTTTCTCAGCTTCCAGCCAGGCATGTCAGACTCAGCCTCAGTTTAAAAAAAAAAAAAAAATCTCTTTTTAGATTACAGCTATTGAGGCTTCTTGCAAAAACCCTTTTTTTTTTTTTTCCCCTCTTCCAACGTGTGTTTGCAGGACAAACACAGAAAGAAATTAAGAATTAATGACCTTCAGGGATTTTTTTTTGCCCACTATCACTTCCCTGCCCTTCATCCCTTGGGATTCAGGAGTAGTGGCCTTTCCATGGGGATCTTTGCCTCTGAGGTGACCAAACAACAAAGAAGGGACAAATTGGGATAAAAAGGGCAATTCAACCATTATCAGGGTCGTTTTCAGCCTAAAAGCATCTCCTTCTCTGTCTGAATATTCATTAAAAGCTTTGCACTAGGCAGCAAATGGAATTAATTGTGTTAATGCATGGAAAAGTAAGACTGGGGGGAGAGTGGGAATGGGATCTGATGCTGCTGGATTGGATGGAAGAGGTCATGGGGCCGCTGTCACAGGAGTTTCTCTGTCCCTGCCATGTCCCAGGGCAGGATTTGGGAAGCAGAAGGAGAAGGAGTGGAGCCAGGAGAGGGAGAAGTGGGTTCTGCCAGGAAGGAGCTGAAACCTTCCCTCCCCTCCAGGAATATTCACAAATTATGGAACTGCTCCATATCCCACCCCACCCTTCCTTCCAGCATCCCCAGTTTTTCTGCAGTGCCAGGAGCTCTGGGACAATGTGGGAGCACAAAACTCTCTGTCCAAAGAATTCCCAACCCTTGAACTTCCCAATGGCACCGAGGATGCTCAGGGATGGTTGGAATTCCCTGGGGAAACCATCAGCTCCCTCCTGGAATCCAGGGCTGCAGCAAGGGAAAACAGCTCCTTCACCTACAAATCCTGCTGTTCTCAGAGGAAATCCATGTTCAATTAAGGCCTGGAGGGCAGGAATTCCAAAGGCTGGAAGTTCCTCACCATCACTCCCAGGAACTGGAACTGCTCTGATTCCAACTTCTCCAGAATGTTCTCTGCAGGGAATGCACCTTCCAAGAGAAAAGAGGATTTTGCCAGAACACCATTCCCCTCTAAAGCAAAATTTTAGGGCTTTGAAGCCTTTGTGGGATTTGTTTCCAATTAAAAGCACATAAATGAAAAATGATGGACTTAAATAAGGAAGTCAATTTTGCAGATCCCAAAGAAGATGTAACCAGCATTTAAATAGGGATTTCAAAAGCCACTTCATCCATGTTTCCCAGTCCTCTGGAAGAAAAATATCTGAAAATTACAGATAAAGCATCCAGGAGTTCCTGCAATAAGGAAGCTCCAATCATTGCACAGGGAAAGGAAACTTTCCCATTTTTTCTGAGTTTTAAGTGGCGATGAAAGAAGTTCTTTCAAGACACACAAAAAAAACCTTCCCAGCTCCAGCCTCGTGCACGCCCAGGGCAGGATAATTCTTGTCAACTCGCAAATGAAAGCAATTACAGCCTGGAAAAATTCTGCCAGAGAGTGGCAAGTGTGAGATGAGAATCTGAGGCAATCTGCTTTTCAGAATCCCTGCGAGGAACAGCAGCTGCTGGGGAGGCACAGGGGGGAGAGAGAGGGACCATCCTCGGCTCCCACCCACTCTGGGATGCCAGAAAAGTCTGCAGGGTTATCCCACAGGGAACAGCAGCAGGGACAGAACAAAAAACTCATCCCAAACCACAAAATCCTGGCTCTGGAGCCAGAGCCCTGCCATGGACATCACAGGCAGCTCCGAGATGAAAACTGGGAGCTGAGAGCTCCGAGGCATCAGAAGCTGCTTTGATCTAAAGAAAAGGGGTTGGTTCATTAGGAGCCCACACTGAGGAGATTTTCACCACCCATCATCAGCTCCCTGTGAAGCTGTGACCTGCAGGACCTGCAGCTCTGAGAGCTCAAGGAGTGGGGACAGAGAGGGGCTGGCCAGAGGGAGCATCCAGAGGGAATCCTGGAGCATCCCAGGGCTTCAATGACTTTTGGGAACCCCTAAAGGGATAGGCTCAGGTGGTGGGGGGGGAAAGGTCAGCAGCACGTGGTGATGGGAAAAGGAATTTGAGAGGAGCTGCTGAAACGCTGATGGATCCTTCAGAAGTATTCCCCCAAACCTCAGCTTTCTGCAGGAACAGGGAAATGAGACAATGTGGAAACGAGGGAATTTCAGGAATGCTGCTCCAGGAAGGGCTGATGGCTCCACGGGGTCTCAGGAAAAAAAGAGAGAACCTAAAAATGCTGTTCCAGAAAGGGGTGAGGTTCCAAGGGGTCTCAGAAACAGGAAAACAAGAGACACCACTAGAAATGCTCCTCCAGGAAGGGCTGAGGGATCCAAGGGGTCTCAGGAACATGGAAATCAGAGAATTTCAGGAATGCTGTTCCAGGATGGGCTGTTGGCTCCAAGGGGTCTCAGGAAACAAGAGTCACCATCAGAAATGCTCCTCCAGGAAGGGCTGGTGGCTCCAAAGGGTCTCAGAAATAGAAACAAAGAGAGAATTTTGGAAATGCTCCTCCAGGAAGGGCTGGTGGCCCCAATGGGTCCCCTGGGCTCACCTCCAGGAAAAAAAAACAAACCAAAAACATAAAATCAACCAGAGGAACCTGGAATTCTGAGGTTCTTGCTTCTCCCAGGCTCACCTGGGTGCCTTTGTTTTCACCCCTTGCCCAACATCTGGAGCACAGTGAGGTGCCCGTGCTGCCTTCACATCTGGCACAGCTGTGCTGGAAGCATGTGCAATAATTCACATGCATGTGTTAGAACAGGCTCCTATTCCAGGGAATCACAGGATGAAGGAAAAAGGAACTCTACACAAATGAAGTGGAAAAACAGAGGAGAAGAAAAGATTTTGTGCAAGGGAGGAAAAATGCAGCGCCCAGGCTGGAGAGGCAAAACGAAGACGAGGCACTGAGGGGGAGGAACTGAACTCAGACAGGAATAAACTCCCTGGATTTGGCCATTTCTTCCTTCTCCCACTGCATTCCCTTAGCATGGGATTATCAACAGAAAACCAAGGAGCAGAAACTGATTCCCAGGGGGAATGACAAGGGAAGGCTCAAGGAGTGGGAGGCACTGGGGCAATGTGACAGCTGATGCAACTTTCCTAAAATAAACCCAAAAAGGCTCGGAGCGTTCTGTGATCTGAAGCCCACGACAGCAGGATAAAGCAGCAACAGCAGCACAATTCCCAACCAAAATCCCAGTCCCTGCCACCCACACAAAACACAACATGGAAATAAAAGATCTGGAGAGCCTCGTTATCAAAGCAACCATCTCCAGCCTAGAAGAAAATTTCCCATCTTAATTTTCTTTCAGAAACATCTGAAGCTCCACAACAGCCCAGTCTCTGTCAGAGACACATTTTGGGGTGTTCTGGGTGCTCAGTCTGACAGGTTTTGGGGTCTGAGGAGGTGCCACAAACCAGGGACAATGACAGCAATTCCCAGGGACAATGACAGCAATTCCCAGCTCCTGTGTCAGGTCCTGGAAGGACTTGACACCATCAGGTCCTGGAAGGACTTGAGCTGCTCTAGGTGATTTTCTTCTTTTCCATGGATTTAGAGGGGGGAATTGCACTCATCCTGCCAGATCTCTCAGGGACTAAGTGAAAGGAAGAGAACACCAAGTCTGGAGACAAGAAGAAGTCTGGGGGTGAGGATGCCAGAAAATCCCAGAGTGGACTGGGTGGACTCCAAAAATCTGAGAGACCCCAGGGGATGCCCCATGGCCTCTCCCTTTATTCCAATAAAGTAAAAGGACTCCTCTGTCTCCGTTTTGGACACAAACCTCTGGTGTTTGTGGATTAATTTCCTGACCCCACCTTGCCCTTCCCAACCCCACAGGCTCATCCCACCCTGCTCCTTCCCCTCCTGCTCCCTGCTCAGCAGGATTTCATTCCTCACCTGCCAAGGCCCCAGGTCCCCCAGCAGAGCTGTGGGAGCAGCTGAAAGAGCTGTAAATGTGTGATTTTATTAATCTGCTGAGCAGAGCTGTGCTGCTCTGCCTGGCACAGCCCTTTCCCTTGGAATTCTTCCTGCAGGATTCACATCCAACAGGTTGGGAAGCAAAGGAAACCCGGCTCAGGATTCTCCAGGCCATGGGATCAATGTGAAGGCACTTAAAGCAAGCTGGCTCATTTAAAAAAAATCCATTTTTAAAGCCAGGAGGGTGAATGATAATGCAGATTTTTCTAAGAGCAGGTCAAGTCAAGGTCACTTGAAGTGCTGAGTTAATGGGCTCATAAATACCATCATTAGGTGCCATTCCACAGCTTGGAAACACACTGGAATTATCCTCCTGATGAAATTGGATTTTGTTTATTTGTGCCCAGCCCTGGCCATGACTAAAACTACTCAGAATGCTCAGAAAATGAAATATTTGAAGTATTCAGCTGCAAGAGGCTTCAAGAGAATTGGCTGCAAGTTTCTCTGCTCTATTACCAGTAATTAAAACCCGTTTTTTTTCATAGGCAGAAGGGGGAAAAAGGGGTTTGAGCTCTCTTTTCCTGCTGAATCACATCAGCATGGTTAAAGACCAGATAGGAGCGCCAGGTTTTCTTCCCCCTACGGGCAAAAATTATTGAGAACTGACTCATCTGAATTTAATTACCGGGCCAGCTCAGAGAGATGAAATTCCAAACAAGGCTTCTTTGCAATTCCACTTGTGGGACTGCAAAGTTTCCTCCAGGAATGCAAAATGAGATCCCCCGGAACGGGCTGGGGGTGTGGCTGGCTCCTGGGGATGTGGAAATCAGGGATGTGAAATTCGGGGATGCACCTCCAAAAGCAGGAACAGCTTCTGCCAGGGGGGAATTCCTGCTGCTGGGGCTGGGGGATCCCAAAAAGGGCTGAGCTCATCCAGGGGAAGGTGCTGGGAGGAAAGGCAGCGTCAGGGATGCAGCACATGGACACTCAGAGAGGGAGCAGGGATGTAAATCCATCATTTTTCCCTCCAACAAGCCCCAAAGTGACACCAGCAAAACTTAAACCAGGCTTTAATCTCAGTTTTAAATGTGTGCACTGCAGGCTCAGCTCAAAGACAGGCTTATATTCCCCACAACTGGCATTTTTAAAGTTTTTTTCCCCGCTGTATTTACGAGGAGTTTATTAATTTAATTTTATTTAATTTTATTTTTTTTTTCCCCAGCAGGTTCCCTCTGCCAGGCTTTGTTTTATTTTTGACATGACAAGACACAGCTCTGCTCTGGCAACACCTCCAGGCTGAATAATGTTTCTTAACCAGCTCCATCCATCTTTCCCAGCCAGCACAGCTGAGTGCCTACAAACCAACAGTGCCCTAAAATATTAATGCATTCTAATAAAACCAACCTGGGCTTTTTTTTCATCAAACAGCAACATCTAATTTTCCAAGGGGGCCTGGGAAGGGTAAACAATTGGTACGTGGTAAATGGCAACTTCCCTCCCATCAATACACCCTAAACACTCCAGTGCTGTTCCCTCAGAATTGCCAGCCAGGATAAATAACTCAAATAAATGGGATTTGCAACAGGATCCTCGCAAATAATCACAATTTAACTCGCTGCTGATAATCCCAGGCAACACCTGATCATTTCAAATGCTTCATTCTTCCCTTCCAGAGGGAAGCTGGGTTTAAATCCAACTTCCAGGACCTTCCACTTGCTGCCAGTCAGGACTTTTAACCATTTGCTGAGTGCAGTTTGATCACAGTATCCTTTGCTATAAAACCAACAGGAGGAACACATCAAATTCCCTCTGCAGCTCCTGATCTCTCCTGCATTCAGAGCACTGGGGTGGCTCCTGAATATTGGAAATCCCAAATCAAAGCAGTATTTCTGAGAGCATTTGGGGTGAGAGGGGGTTGGAATTCTGCTCCTGTCCCAGGGACAAGTGGTGAAACATTTCCTGTAGTTCATCAACAGGAACAGGTTTAGCAATAATCAGAACATTTAGCAAAACCAAGGCTGGATTGTGGCAGGCTTTGAGGGGTTCTCAGAGGTTGGGAAATTTTGTTTGGGGCTTTTTAAAAATGTTTCTTCTTCTTCCCAGCCACACTACAGACGTTCATTGCAGACAACAGGACTCGAAGCAGCCAGTGCTCACTGCAGAGACTGCCAAGCAAATCCCGAATTTCAGAAGGAAGCCACTGGGTATAATTGGGAATTTTCCCTCCTTCAGGCACAAACTGCTCACTCTGACCACCCTGTGAAGTTTGACCACGAGCCCCACCCCAAGTGTCCTACAGGAATTAACACCACAGGAACCTACCAGAGCGAGGATCCCTCCGTGCCAGCAACCTCCAGGACATCGTATCCATCCTCCAGCTGAAAATCCATGAAAACCAGAGCAATGGTGTCCCCAGGCTCGGCCAGGATGGTCCAGGTGCAGTCTGCATTGTTGCCATACTCCAGGGGGAAGTGAGGGCTGGAGATGATCCCGCTCTGGCCCCGCAGGGTCCCTCCACAGGCATCATCAGCTGCAGCAAAACACCAGAGGTGAGCCCTGATGTCCCAGGTTACAATGTGAAAATGTGCCCAAAGGTTTGTATTCTATCACCATCAGCTGAAACCACGTGGGGCAGTGACCCTTATCTCCATGGAGATATCCTTTGTTAATGGGCCAGCTGTTAAAAATCAGGTGGGGCAGAGTTCTTTATCTCCATTGGAGATATCTCCTGCTAATGGACCATCTATTAAAACCAGGTGGGGCAGTGTTCTTTATCTTTCCACAGCCCATCCTCCCTCCAGGAGATATCTCCTGTTAATGGCCATTGAGTCCCAGTGCATAACTGATAAAATTACATCATCCTACTGGGAGATGCTCCACCCAGGGGGAGGAGCCAAGCCTTTCCTACCTAGATAAAAACTGAGGTTTGGAACACCAAAGCAACTTTTTCCACTGGATTCCAGAGGACAAGAGCTACCAGAGCTTTCTACAGGATCACTGGTTCAACAAGAGCACTTCACCTGGACTGCTACCACCACCCAAACTAGCAGGGTGTCGGGTTCTATTCTGACTCTGACAGTGCTTTTCTTTTGTACTATTGCATGTATTTTATTTTTCCCTTTTTTTTTTCCTATTAAAGTGTATTTCTGACTTGGAGTCTCTCACTAGTTTTGATTTCAAAACCATTACAATGGAACAACAAGCCCAATCCTAACAAAGTGCAGGATGAACTTTTCAATCTTTAACCTCTAACAGGGACAGCAGCCAAAATTTAGCAAAAGGATTTTTCCCCCAATATATTTTTATGTTCACTGCTAATGCCAGAGCTCTTGTCTGTGCTGCCTGGGCCAGGTGTGCAGCAGACAAATCTCCTAATTTATCCTGAGTGCTCCCACACATCTGGAAGGGATCCAGCACCATGGAGGATTCCCTTCTTGGCTTGCAATGGGCAAGCTTTGAACTTACACATTGTCTTTTTCTCTGCTGCATCCCAGCAGAAAATTCCCCCCAGGACCCTCCACGAACATTCACTAAGCTTCTGTGCAGCCTGGAAATAAAAATTCACCCCAATTCCTTTTTTGACAGCAACTGTGCAACAGGAAACGTGGATGTTGACAGATCCAAGAGCTGGTGTCAGGTGGCTGAGAAAGAATTTTTGAGAAGCTTTTGGTCTTGTTTGTGTTATCAACCATAGCCAAGATAATTAAGAATGGAAAAATATATCTATTTCTGATTGCATTTTTCTTTATGGACTCTCTTTTGTTTAACTGGTGATTTTCAAAGATAAAGGTCAATATTTCCGAAGGCATTTTGGGAATGAATTTGCACTTTGGCACTGAATTCCCAGTGGGATCTGGTTCCTGGTACTTTTCAGCTCTGTTCCTAACATGATTTATTCATTTTACTTGGGATTTTGGGGTTGCATCCAGTGACTGTGCCCACTGTGGTGGCAAAATGAGTTGGTGTCACATAGAATTTTCAAATTTAAAATCCTTCTTTCCCATCACTTTTGATTTGAGGGATGCAAGTCTGCCATCACCCCAATAATATTTTTGCCTTACAATACATAGGTTAAAACACCTGTAAGGCTGTCAGGTGCTTCCTTCAGCAGAAAGCTCCATCCTCTCATCCTAAAGGAAGCCAAACCCACTGACAGAGAGCTGAATTTGGTACCACCACCTCCAAACCCCAGCATTTGCAGGTGCAGAACATCCTTCCCTCGCCATCTCCTCCCGTTTCCCATGGAAATAAAGCAAGTGGCAGTGTCCCCTTTGGCACAGGGGGTGGCACAGGGAACAGGGACAGGCTATTGGCAACTGCTCAGGTCACCAATGAGCCCAGGGAGGGAGGTGCAGGGCAGAAGCCACTTTGGGGCACGCTGCAGTGAGGCTTTTCCACCAGTGCAATCAGAACTTTCATAAAATAAAATAAAAAAAAAACCAAACAAAACCAGAAACGGATCAAATCAAAGAAAAACGAGAGAAAATCAAAGCAGAGAATTTAAAGAATTGTTTAAATTCAATGAAACCAACCGTGTCCTATATGTGATGTTGTCATGGATGGATATTTGCAAGATTATTTACAAAGTTTTATATTTTTTTTGAGCAGCAGGTGCACAACATACAGACGGAGACATGGTTTTCGCATTGTATGTTGATTGGATGGCGTGATTCAGCAGGTAGATAAGGAAAATAAGGAACAAAAACAAGAAACAAAAGAGAAAATGAGTAATCAGGACAAGCAAAAAGGAAACTCTGAAAAATTTCACTGGAAAAAAACTGTTTGGCTATCGGGGGAGGTGTTATTTTATGGGAACTCCAGAAATAAAAAATGCTTTGAACCAAAACAGATTCTGAGATCCTTGAGGTAACACACACAGTGCAGTTGTTATTTGCATTTCAGTTTGCAATGAATGCAAATTTGGAGACAATTCACAAACACTTCTCAGGATGTTTTTTTATATTTCCAGGCATAGAAATAGATGTCAGTTTGCCAAACACCCACTGGGCCTCCCAAGGCCAGCTGTGTCCACAAGGACCCCTTTTCCTTAATCCCACCTCTTTTCCCTCAACTACTGAGGGGGAAAAAACTGACATTCATGCTTTTGCCTGAGGAAATAAAAAAATAGATATTCCACTATAATCACAAAGTAAATTACATGTGACATGACCAGGAAAATTAAAACAAAGCAATTAATCCAGACATTTCTTTTCCTTTTGTCTTTACTTCTCAGAGAGTTAAAGGTACCAAACAAGGCTGGTGGAAGCCAAGTCTCTCAAGGTGAGGATTATTTACCTGTGGAGAACACTTCTAGCTGGAAAATACAGAGGAAAATGGTGCTCTGGCAACAATTTGTGAGCTGAGCTCAGTGTCACACCTAGAAAACATCTCCATGGGGACCTGGAGGGTGGTGGGACAGGGACAGCTGCAGGCTGTCAGTCAAGGTCACCTTGTGGCTGTCACCTGGACTTCCCAGCTGAGGAAACTCCGTGGGAATGGCTGCCAGGAGGGCTGGAGGGACTAAAGGTGGTACCACCACCTCCAAACCCCAGCATTTGCAGATGCAGAACATCCTTCCCTCGCCATTTCCTCCTATTTCCCATGGAAAT
The DNA here is from genome assembly GCA_026413545.1 of Cichladusa arquata. Lineage (NCBI taxonomy): Eukaryota > Metazoa > Chordata > Aves > Passeriformes > Muscicapidae > Cichladusa > Cichladusa arquata. The sequence continues at coordinate 2,414,670 of JAOTQP010000770.1, read as the reverse complement.
AAAGCCAGTGGCAGTGTCCCCTTTGGGTCAGGAGGTGCCCAGCAGAGGAGGGGAGGCTGAGGAGCTGAGGAGGGCACATGGAGAAAGGACCATTCCCTGCTGGGGCACAGCTCTGGGAGTCCTATCTCCTGTTCTCCTCTCTGGTAATCCCCTGCTCCAGGACAGCTCCTGTACCCCACTCGTGCCCTGAGGAAGGTGAGGTGGGGTTGGTTCAGCAGCAGCTCAGTGGATGCTCATCCCCAGCCTTTATTTCCTGCTCTGCCCTACCTGGAATTCCAGAGGTAAAGGGTTTGGGCAGAGGCCACAGCTGGGCTGTGCTCTGTGAATGAGGCCCCTCATGCTCCTCACCTCCATCCCTGAGCCTTCACATCACTGCATCAGCTCTTTCAGCCCTTTTTTTCCCTATATTTTTAAAATTGGTTCTATTTTGGAACTGTTGGTTCAAAATTGGATCAAACTGGTTCTATTGGTTCATTTTTCTACATTATTTCTCAATACCAGAAGTATTTAAGTTAGGTGAAATTGCAGTTTAACAAAATATCCCAAAGCTGGCCAGATGGGGCAGGAACAGAGGGCTGCATCCTTCTGCTGCTTTTCCATCCTCAGCACTGGAAGGGGAGAATCATAAAATCATGGAAAGGTTTGGGCTGGAAGGGGCCTTAAAGCTCATCTCCTTCCACCCCCTGCCATGGGCAGGGCCCTTCCACAGTCCCAGGTTGCTCCAAGCCCTGTCCAGCCTGGCTTTGAGGGCAGGAAGGTTCTAGTGGCAGTGGAGATCCTGGTACCACAGTCACCACATTCCACTGGCTGAAGTGGAATGAATTCCATGAGGGGCATCCTGCCAGCTGCCATTACCAATCCTGTTACCAATCCTGTTATCAATCTCATTATCAGTGTGATCTTCAGGGCACCACTGCCAACACTCAGAACTAAGCAGGGATGTTCAGGCCTGGGCAGCACTGTCCCCTGTGAGCAGACTGAGCTGCTCAGGGCACTGTGCATGACCCCTCTGATCCACTGTCCCCGTGGGAGGCTGCCATGGGTGTGTGTGGCTTTAGGGAGCGTGTGCTGGTGGCTGTCCCCTGGGGATGGAGTGCTGCTGGAGAGAGATCAGGCAGGAGCTGCATCACAGAAGTGTTGAAAACCACATTTAGAGAGAAAAGTGGCAGGGGATGAGCCCTGGGCCACCTCTGTGTGAAGGGAAAGGCAGAGAAGGGGAACTGGTGGCTACACAGAAATCAGAGGATTGTTCAAGTTGGAAAAAATCTCCGAGATCATCGAGTCCAACCATTCCCCCAGCACTGCCAAGGCCACCATTAAACATTGTCCCCAAGTGCCACATCCACACAGCTTTCAGAGCCCTCCAGGGAGGGGGACTCCACCTCTTCCAGTGCATGACCACCCCTTCCATGAAGCAATTATTCCTAATATTCACTCAAAACTTCCTCTGGAGCAACCTGAGGCTGTTTCCTCTTCCCTTGCTGCTGCTTACTTTGGAGAAGAGATCAATCCCCACATGGGTGCTGCAGAAGGGGAATATTTGGAGAGAGCAGAAACACAAAGGACCAAGAGCTCAGGGCTGGAGTGGTCCTGGGGACATCTGGATTTTATATGAGAGATGTTTGTGATCACCTCCATGCTGGACTCTGCCAGGGGAATTTGGTGACCTTCTTTAGAAAATCCTCTCTAAGGACTGAATGGATCCAGTTCCTCATAAACGAAAAAACCTCTTCTTCCCCACCTGGGAGGAGAAGGGAAAGGCACATGGGTCCGTGGGAGCTTAGCCCTGTTGGGGTTTTAGGGGTAATCCCCACGACTTTGCAAAGGTTTTGATGCTGGAAATGTCTCCCAGCCCAACCTGATGCAATTCCCTGCCTGGGGCATCCTGTGGGAGCTGGGGGAGAGGCAGTGTCCCATTAACTGAGCAGGGAAGGGCACCATTGTGGCTGCTCCCTGCCTGCAAAATAGCTCCAAAAATGAGGATTTTAGCAGCATGTGGCTTGGTGTGGAGAAGTAGAAACCTTCCTGAAGGAGAAGACACCTGAGCGACCAGAGGCTCCCTTACCTTGTGTGAGCTGTCAGTGCTGCTTCCTCCCAGGAAAAGTGGCCAAAGTGGGGATGGGAAAGCTTCAATCTTTTTAAGGCTGATTTGAAAATATTTTCACTAATTTTCAAACCATGGCAAAATTTTGGGTGCCCTTGGCAAGAAAACACAACTCATTGCACAGGGAGTGGGGACAAGCACCCTGTGCCATCCCACAGCACTCAGAGTGAGTGAGTAACTTCAGCCTGGCTGCACTGAAAATCAAATCCAAAGCCTACAACATAGGATTCACCAGCAGATAAATGAACATCATTTGTATAGGGAGGAAAACTTGGGGGGTTATGCATTATTTTGTCCCAATGAGGTTAAATAAAAATGCATTTTGTTAGAAACAGTCACATGGTCTTCACCAGCACCTGTAAAGGAACAGTTCTAAGCACACACAAAACAGATCTACAGGCAGACCCCTGGGACTGAGGAAAAAAGTTATGATCAAGTTCAAATTCATCACACTCTGATACATCATCAGCTACAACATGCACTGGGAGGGGAGAGGAGCAATTTATACATGGGAGAATATCAGATTGTCAGGGATTGAGACAGACATTGGCTGCCCTTCTGGAAAAATCCTTCAGAATTTAATGATGAGTCTGTCCACTGTGTGAGATGTACAAGACTTGTTAGCAGGGAGACAGCAGCCCTTGTAGGGGCTGAAATCCTATGTTCCCTGTAGAAATCCTATGGGAAAGCTGTTTGTTTATTCATTGCTCCACAGAGCTTTTGTGACAAGAGCATTCCCCCAGTCCAGACTCTTCACCTCTTCCCTTCCCACTGTCCCTGTGTCCCTGTCACTTCCCTTCACCCTCACCCTGCCCCGTGACTCAGACTGGACAGGAACCCCAAGGGTCAGACGTGTCCAGCAAAAAACCTCCCACATTTACACAGCAGAATCCCTTTGGTCTTTTCCCTCTCTAAATTCAGCAGGATTTTTCCATGAATAGGCAGAAAAGGCCTGGGGATAGAGTGGTTTGCTGCAGGAGACAGGGAGCTGCTTCCTGGCAGAGTCATGAGCACCGTGGTTCTCATCACAGCTTTCCCTCCTTGGGGCAGACAGCTGTGCTCAGCTCCAGGGAAAAGCAGAGCTCATGGAACAGGGTCAGGCAAGGCCATCATGACTCCCAGAGGCAGCTCCAGGGAATAAGGCTGGTAGGGAGAAGGTTCAGTGTCTTGACAGGGCACAACTTTATTTATAAACGAAATAAATTGAGCAAACTGTACTTACCGCAATCTCTGTTACTAAAATATCAGTAATACTTCCCAACACTGTTACAAAATCAAAGACATTCCAGGCATCTCGGAAATAATTCTGCCAAACGAGAACACAAGGGGAATAGAGGGATCCAGGGGTTATTTTCTTTTTGCCAGCACAGGTCGGGGGGTTTTGTTCACTTGTTTTTAAATGCGCGTCACAAAACGCGAGCATTTCGTAGAGAGAGGAAAGAGGTGCAAGAGAACGAGGAAGGCACCTACCAGCACACCAAAGGCAATGATCTTCAGCACACATTCCATGGAAAACATGGATGTAAACACAATATTCAGGCATTTCAGCATTTCTTCGTATGCTTCTGGAGCATCATAGAACTAAAGCGGGATGGAAGAAAGGCTTTTACTGGAAGATCACTGACAGAGTAAAACCTTTCCCAGCTGATTCCTGCTCATTTTAGTCAGGATTCTGTGCCCACTTTAAGTGGGATTTGGGGTTAAACACAGTCATTCCTGTCTCTTTTGCTCCATCCTATACTGAGGGCGCAGCTGGAATATCCCCAGAAGTGGAGGCTGTTGCTGAGGGACATCCCCCTGTAAGCACAGCATGGACCAGGAGGGAGGAAGGGCATTTTCAACCCAGAGGACAAGTGCAGAATTGTGTTTCTTCCACTGAGAATATAGGGACCCCTTGACTGTGAAAAAACTCTAAGATAGGCAAGGGATAGGTGGGGACATCACCCACCTGTGTCTCTTCCCCCACTCTGGATCACATCCCAGGAGCCTGGTGCTGTTCCAAAGGTGAGTAATTTCACAGAATCATAGAATGGCTTTGGTTGGAAGGGACATTAAAGCTCATCCAGCTCCTCCCCTGCCATTGTAGGGACACCTCCCACTGTCCCAGGCTGCTCCAGCCCCAGTGTCCAGCCTGGCCTTGGGCACTGCCAGGGATCCAGGGGCAGCCACAGCTGCTCTGGGCACCCTGTGCCAGGGCCTGCCCACCCTCCCAGGGAACAATTCCTGCCCAATATCCCTCCAGCCCTGCCCTCTGGCAGGGGGAGCCATTCCCTGTGTCCTGGCCAAAGGAATCCCACCAGGCACCTGGGGAGGGGTGGCTGCTCTGCTGAGCCCCCCAGCTCTCAGGGTGAGAGCCTCTCTGGCCAAAAGCCCAAAATTCCAAGATTCAGGAAGACCCCACTCACCTTCATCATGAGAACGATGGTGTTGAGAGCAATCATGACCATGATAAAATACTCAAAGGGAGGGGACACCACGAATTTCCACATCTTGTACTGGAAGGATTGCTTGTTCTGAGGCATGTAGCGGGTCAGGGGCTTGGCACTTATGGCAAAGTCTATGCAGGCTCTCTACAAAACAAAAAGGGGATGAAAAGATGCCAGAAAAAGGGCTGGAAGTCTTTATCCGTCAGGATATGGCTGGGAGAGTGGGCAGAGCATTTACACCCAGTGAGTATTGACTGTTCCTGTAAAATGCAGCACAGGATCCCCAAATCCTGATCAATTTTCCTGGAATATTTACCCTATAACATTCCTATGCCCCTTGCAGTCCTACCCCATTCCCTTAGAGCCCAGCTCCTCCTAGGTCCTGATCCCTTCCCACTTCTAAAAACACTTCCAGTTCATCCTGGGCAATTGTGGGAACCAGAGGATTGGTAAAGATGTTATTTGTGGTTTTTAAAAAGTATTGTGGAACTCAGATGTGTCCTCACACACACCTGAAAAGCTCAAAATGTTTCATAAAATGAGGACTGAATTTACCAATAAATTATCCACCAAAAGCACTGGGGGAATTCTCATAGATGCCCTTCACTGGCTATTTCTGTTCACTTCATTATGAATATAAAACTATGATAAAAATTGCTTTCTACAAGAGGTTTTGATTCTGGAGCATTTTCTCATCTTGGATTTCCATAAGAATTGCAAGTCTAAAATCACTTTCTACTCAGTTGGAAAATACCACGGGTAAAGCTCTCTAAATATTCTGCTTTATTTTGGGCTGTTTGTTCATTTAGACAAACAAAGAACTAATTAAAAATTGCTTTAAAATTCATCTCTTTTCATCAAAAATCAGGTTCCAGTTTCAAAATATATGAAAAGAGATGATCCTTCCCAAAAGAGGTCGTTGAGGCTGTGGGACCCCGGAGGAAGGATGCTGCAGATGCTAAAACTCTGCATGGATTGAGGAGGAAACTGGATACACCCATGGAAAGAAGATACACAGATGCCAGTAACTAAAGAAAAACCAGCTCAGGAGGTCCCTGAGTGATAAACAATGGGATATGGGGGGCCATTAAAGAAAAGACTCACAGCTTCTTGCCCTGGTCTTACACTCTTCTCAGGGCATCTCCTTTTGGCTGCTGCCAGGAGGAAAAATCCCAGCCAGGCACAAAAACAGCCTGGAGAGAGTTTTCCTCTGGGCAGCCACAGCACTTGAACCTCAGTTTGATTCCTGAGGTCTGGCCTCAAGGTTTGCTTCCTTCTAACCTCCACTCAAGCAAGCATAAAATCATGGAATGGTTTGGGCTGGAAAGGACCTCAAAGGCCATCCAGTGCCACCCCTGCCATGGGCAGGGACACCTCCCACTGTCCCAAGTCCAAGCCCCAAGTCCCAAGCCCCTGGCCTTGGACACTTCAGGGATCCAGGGGCAGCCACAGCTTCTCTGGGCTGTGCCAGGGCAGACCCATCCTCACTTTGGTGTGGTCCTGGGGGATGTGTGACAGTGGTTCCCAACAGAAAACACTTGGGGGCTGTCCCTGCTTTTGTTTTTATGCAGAAGCTGAAACAGCCACTGATTTCTTTGGTCTCTGCACCACACACCCTCCAATAACCACTGCTCTCCATCCCCCCAGCACAGGGGGAACGGGGAGTGGCCTTCCACCAGTATCCAGGTGCTCTGAGCCCCTGCAACACCAATTCTGGAGTCAGAAGAGGTGGGTACCTCGTTTTTCTCGAGGCTGCACTCTGACATCACTTTATCTCCTTGCTCCTGGAAGGTGATGATGATTAACGCCACAAAGATGTTGACAAAGAAAAAAGGGAAGACAACAAAATACACCACGTAAAAGATGGACATTTCCATCCTGTAGCCAGGGCTGGGCCCCTGTTCCTCGTAGGTGGCATCCACTGAGTGCTTCAGCACACTGCAAGCAAATGCAAAGAGAGAGGAAAGGTCAACACAGTCCCTGGGAAGCACCCAGGACCCCCTGAGAATCACTCCCTGGCCTTCACTCACGTGCAGGGTTTCCCACATATGCTCAGGAAAAGCTTGCTCCTATCTCTAAGGCTGGGAAGAAGTTTTCCTGGAGGATATTTTTAGGGAAACCCTTAGTTCTCACCATTCTGCAGAATGGCAGAGATTTGCTGTGTCCAGATCCACTGATCCCCCTGGCCAAGGGGAGAGGATCCAGCTGGATCTGGCTTCTCTTCTCTGGTCAACAGGGATGGAGTAAGAGTGGGAAAAGAGAAGTGTTGATGACATCCAAGTAGGGGAACACAGTGAGGGACTGGAAAAGGGAGGCTGATGCTGTTTTAGTCTTTATTTTATGAAAGAGTTGAATGTGGAGGCCGAGAAGATCTGGCCACACACTGCACTCCACATGTGCCAAAATAAAGTCATGTACTGAACAGGAAATGTCATTTGGACACTGTCACACCCAGCAGACTTTCAGCAGAGCTCACAACACTTTTCCCCCTTCATTTTCTTACATTTCCATTATCAATTTTACCCCTGAGAAAGGTGAATCCAAAAGCCTGAAGCAAGAGCTGAAAACTTTTTGAGCATCCCTGTGCGAGCTCAGAAGGGCACCAAGGAAAACACAGAGCTCTGCCTGCTGGTTCACCCAAGAACCACATAAAACTTAGCTGATAAAAGACTTTTCTCATTTCCCAGGTCACCTGCTGTCCCTCAGAGCTTTGGAGACCTGCTTTACCTGCACCATCAGCCCCTGCCAGGGCCATGTACTCACGTTGGCCACCCTTCCCCTGTGGACACGGTGAAGAGCGTGAGCAGAGCCCAGAGCACGTTGTCGTAGTGGAACTCGTATTTTTTCCATTCCCTGGGCTGTGCCTCCACCTCATTTTTTTCATAATCGAGGTACTGACCCCTAGGAAAAAGAGATTCAGAGCCAATGAGAGAATTAAAGCAGATCAGGTATTTCTCTGCACATTGTATTGGAAAAGTCACAGAAACACAGTCTGGACTGTGCTGTGGGTTAAAGACAAAGGGACTCCTTCAAAGTCCATGACAGAAGTAAAGGCCAATTTTTGAGCCAGTTTTAGCCATGGGAATTGGACCTGAGGTCTGAAAATGAAAGAGATTTTAATCAGAGCATTCATTAATTCATTAGGCAAAGCCAGCCATTAACACCATGCCTGCCCCTCAATTGTCCGACCCCACAGAAAACTTTTCCTCGATGGGGAAGCCTCCTACTCCAGGGTTGGATCTAACTTCTAAATGTGTCCCATTTTTAGGGGCCTGACACGTGGAGAACTGCCTCAGGTTGCAACACAGGATGTGAGTAAGAGTATGTGTTCTATCACTATTTGTTGAAACCAGGTGGGGCAGTGATCTTTATTTCCGTGGGAGATACTTTCTGCTAATGGGCCATCTGTTAAAACCAGGTGGGGCAGTCATCTTTATCTTTTCCACAACCCATCCTTCTTCTAGGAAGATATTGTTTGTTAATGGCCATTGAGTCCCAGTGCATGACTGATAAAATTACATCATCCCACTGGGAGATGCTACAGCCAGGGGGAGGAGCCAAGCCTTTCCTACCCAGATAAAAACTGAGATTTGGAACATCAAAGCAGCCTTTTTTCCACTGAATTCCAAAGAAAAATCAGATCTTTCCACATCATCCCTGGACCTTCAAAAAAACCCTGCACCTTTCTACAGGAGCACTGCTCCAACTGAACCACATCTGCCACTGCAGGAGGATGCAGCCTCCATTTAATGGGACTGCTGCCAACACCCTGACTGACTGATGGGGTGTCAGCTTGGATTCTGACTGTCAGTGTTTTGGGTTTGTTTTTTGTAATACTGTATTTCTATATTAATTATCCTAGTAAAAAACTGTTATTCCTATTCCCATATCTTTGCCTGAAAGCTCCTTAATTTCAAAACTACAATAATTTAGAGGAAGGGGGTTTACATTCTCCATTTCAAAGAAAGCTCCTGCCTTTCTTAGCAAACACTTGTCTTTCAAACCAAGACAATAACCCTCTCCAACCTACCCTATTCTGTAATTTCACATTCCTTTCCATAATTTATCTGCATTTTTCCAAGGAAGAACTGCAGTGACAGCCCCAAGGTTCCCACCAGGACATGCCCTGCAGGTGCCAGGCAGCAGGAGAGGGATGGGCAGAGCAGGACAGTGCTGAGGAGGTGCTTTGAGTGCCAAGAAAAAAGCAAATGAGACGCACATTGTGGAGTAACACACCTTGCCAGGCTGCTGGGAGGGACAAAACATGACAGGGCTTTTAAGATATTCACATCCTGTTCCTCTCCTCACTAATTATTAGCTCTGTAACATCCCACGCTTCTGATTATTTATTCAGTGTGTTTTTCTAATTCACAGGAGCTCTAAGAATTGAGGCAACAGGTGGAAAGAGTCACACTATCAAAATCCCTACTCAAAAATCACACCCAGCTTTTCCAGGGAAGAAGTTGCCTCCTCTTATCCTGAGGATCAGAGCCAAGAATGACACAGCTGTTAAAGGAAAAAAAGGGAAAATTCACCTCCAGAATGCTGTACTGAATTATTGCTCTTATTTACAAGAGGCTCTTCCCACTCAGCAAATCCCTGCCTTGGAGCCAGCCTGGGCAGCTGGAGGGAGCTGCTCCCTGCCACATTCCCTGCTCCCAGCTGTACCTGCAGTCCTTCTCCAGCTCCTTGGACTCGTCCGTGCAGTAGAAGAAGCGTCCCTTGAAGAGCTGCACGGCGATGACGGCGAAGATGAACATGAAGAGCATGTAAACGATGAGGATGTTGAGGACGTTCTTCAGGGAGTTCACCACGCAGTCAAAGACAGCCTGGGGGTGCAGGGGGACAAGGTCAGGGAGTGGGAAGAAAGGAAAAGTTCATCCAAAATCTTGGCACCACCATTTAACCACACTCAGAATCACAGAAGGGTTTGGGCTGGAAGGGACCTTCAAGATCATCTCATTCCCACCTCCCACTGTCCCAGCCTGGCCTTGGGCACTGCCAGGGATCCAGGGGCAGCCACAGCTGTGCCAAGGCCTGCCCACCCTCCCAGGAAACAATTCCTTCCCAATATCCCACCTAAATCTCTCTCATTTGGGACTCATTACCCATCCCACCACCCATGGATGCTTTGATGGATTTTCACTTCTCAAACACTTCCCAAAGCTGTGAGAAAAAACTCCAGCTTCCTTCATCTCCTGCTTTTTCCATAACTTTGTCTGTGAATTTTCTGATGCTGCTCATAACATTTATAAAGACAATCACAGCTTGTCAAGACAATATTAGTCCTGAGCAAACATTTCATTATAAAATGAAAATTGCATTTGTTTTGATTTTACTTCCAGTGGCTGGGTAAAAGCTGTTGGAACAATAAGGGAAAAATACCAGAAACAAAACAACCAAATGCTTTGAATAAATATTTTTCTAAAGAGCTGTCTGTTAAAATGAGGTGTGACTGATGTAGTCAGCACATGCACCCCTGAACTCCCTGCAAAGAACTCCTCAAACCCATTTCCTACGTGGGTACGAGGCCCTGATTCATTACAAGTAATTTGCAGTTTCATTTTAGTCAGAAGTTTGTCATAATACCAGAAATTGAGCAGTCCCTGCCCAAGCACAGGGTTTGTACAATCCTGCTCCTGTTCCTCTGAATGGAATCATTCACAGAACTACACTCCTGATCAGCTCAGGAATCCTGATGGAAATCCCTCTGATCAGCCCAGAAATCCTGATGGAAATCCCTGAGATCAGCCCAGAAATCCTGATCGAAATCTTTGATTAACCCAGAAATCCTGATGGAAATCCCTGTGATCAGCCCAGAAATAGTGATGGAAATGCCTCTGATCAGCCCACAAAACCTGATGGAAATCTCTGATTAGCCCAGAAATCCTGATGGAAATGCCTGAGATCAGCCCAGACATCCTACCTGAAATTTCTACATGCTTCAACACTAATGTTTCTTTTCAGATAAATTGAGTGTGCTTAAAACTAAAATTATTTAAGCATGAATGGGCTCAGACAAAAGCAAATCTACAGAACAACTGACCCTTATTTTTATGTGAAAAGAGGAATTGTCAAACACATTTTCACCCTTCCAAAACATTCAATGCTTTTTCCCCAGCTCTCACAGAAAACAGCCCACAAAGGGTACTGAAGAGTCCCTAAACCCCAGAAATTATTGAGTTTTGTTAACTCCTTCCATTCTCTCTTTGCAGGGCCTCAAACTGTTGGTGTTGGATTAATAATCACAGGCCATTAAATTCAGTGTTTTAGGGATAAACCCCTGAGCTATGGATTCTTTAATAGAAAGATGAATAAATTAAAGCTTCTCCCATAGCAATGACAAATCTCTTTGGACAGCCCATGGAAAACCTTGCAATATTCATGTTAAATTCTCTAGGGAAAGCCAAACCCTCCCAACCTCATTTTCTCCTTTATCACATTGAAAAGCATCCCACTTATGAACTGTAATTTGATTTATTTGTGTTATTTTTCTATTTGCAGAGGTTTTATTTTCATGTAGATTCACACGAGTCCCTGAGATTGCCCACAATGTTTGCAAAAGCACCAAGTGTTTGACATTTGCTCAACATCTGCCCAGCTGTGCTCATCTGGCAAAGAGATTCATTGCAATGAAATCAAAGCAACAGAAACAACTTGGATTAAGCGGAGTCCACCAGCTTCCACTCAGATCAGCCAGAAGAAGGAAAAAAATTGGGTTCTTTTCTAACCTTCAGTTTTGGCAGCCGTTTTATGGTCTTCAGAGGCCTGAGAACACGCAGGACTCGCAGGGACTTGATGGTGTTGATGTCCTTGCCTTTGGTTCCTCTGCAGGGGAGAAAAGGGCACAAGAACAACAGAGGGAATCATTTGTTCCCCAGGTCACTCACTGGGAGATTTGTGGGTGTCCAGGGTGGCTGTGGTGGTGGAATTGCTTGGGTTTGGGGATGTTCTGACAGGTTTTGTGTCCATCCTCACCAGGGCTGCAGGCAGGATGACCCAACCTCACCTGGGATGTCTCAGCAGCACAGAGGAGAAGGCTGGGGCAGGACAGGTCCTGGCAGGGCTCAGGCACAGCTGCTGGCCAGGCTTTGTCACCTCCCAGCCACTCTGCCCCGAGTCCACAGCTGGACACCGCTCCCAGCCAGGGCAGAGCGCTGGGACAGGAGGCTCAGCTCCTCCTGCATTCCCTGCAGGAAAAGGGACAGAGCCACACCCGGCTCTGCCCTCCCAGCTGGATGAGGCACGGGGTGTTTGACTGTGGGTGAGGCAGGGGATGTTTGGGTGTTTATTTCTGGATGAGGCAGGAGGTGTTTGTTTCTGGATGAGGTTGGGGTGTTTGTGGATGAGGCAGGAGGTGTTTGGGTGTTTGTGGATGAGGCAGGGGGTGTTTGGGTGTTTGTGGATGAGGCAGGGGGTGTTTGTTTTTGGATGAGGTTGGGGTATTTCTGGATGAGGCAGGCGTTGTTTGGGTGTTTGTTTCTGGACGAGGCAGGGGGTGTTTGTTTTTGGATGAGGTTGGGGTGTTTGTGGATGAGGCAGGGGGTGTTTGGGTGTTTGGGTGTTTCTGGATGAGGTAGGGGGTGTTTGGGTGTTTGGGTGTTTCTGGATGAGGTAGGGGGTGTCTGGGTGTTTCTGGATGAGGCAGGGGGTGTTTGGGCGTTTGTTTCTGGATGAGGTTGGGGTGTTTCTGGATGAGGCAGGGGGTGTTTGGGTGTTTGGGTGTTTCTGGAGGAGGCAGGGGGTGTTTGGGCGTTTGTTTGTGGATGAGGCAGGGGGTGTTTCTCCATACACTTCTCTAGCAGGAACATTGTGCCAAGAGGGTTTTGGAGCCTTCCTGGTGAGGGACAGAGCTCTCCTGGGGGTCAGAGCTGTTCCCTCATCCCTGAGTCTCCCCTGGAGGACATGCCACCAATCCCATGCAGGAACATGTAATATGGCAATATATTACATGCCCGGAACAGTGCTGGGCCAACTCCCCCCTCAGGCATGCAGGTGCTGTCAGTCACATTTGGGTTTAGGTTTTGTTAAAACCGAGTGCAAGGCTTGAGAATGTTCCCCTTGTTAACAGCAAGAGGGGATTTAGGGGAATACAGAGTTCCTTTCCTCGTGCAGTTCCAAAATGAAGAAACAAAAGAAGACAACAGGTACATCTTCTTCCAACCCCACAGCAAAACAACAACATTCCCTTCGTTTCACATGGAGTGGAAAATGGATGGAAATCTGGAACAGAGTTTTATTCATGGCTGGAGGTTTGGCTCTGGGACTGAGGTGGGAATGAAGAACGTGTGGGACAGATGCTGACACACCTATTCTGTGCTCTCCAGGCTGCTGAGCATTCCTCTTCTCCAGGAGGGAAATAATGGAAGTACCAGAGACCCTGGAGGTTCATGAAGGACTGCAAAGCTTCCCCAGCCTGCCCTACACCCTGTGCTGAGGGAGGAGCACCAGGAGTGGAGAAAACCACCCAGCCCTGGAAAGGGTCTTTTAGGAAATCCATCCACTTCCAAAGGATGAAGGATTCACTCCTAACCCTGTAATTCTCAATAGTAATGCTGGGCAGGAATCTCCACCCCAAACCCACATTCCTGCCTCAGCTCCAGCCCCTCTGTCCTGTCACCAGGCATTGCAGTTGTCTGGGAATGCAGTAAGAGGGAGACACAGGAATTTTCAGAGGGCTCTGGGTGGGATCCCAGGGATGTATAACTTGAGGAGAAATTTCCTTTCCACAAGATTTAGTGGAAGTGGAGGAGAGAGGGAACAGGACAGACAGGTCCCTGACCTCTCCCTCTCTCATCCTTCAGGGCTGTTTTAGGGCCATTTTAATCCATCCCAAGCAGACCCTGATCATTGACATGGCTCTAAATCCAGGCACTGGATTTACTCCCAGAGCTACAGGACTAATTTAAAGCCACAAAATAACTATAAAATATTTTTAAAATAGTATTTGGTTCTGATTAGAGACCTTTGATCTGCTCTAGATGAAGCAGAGCTTTTACTGCCTTTCTTGTCAGGTTTTAGCAGAGCTGAAGGTCTGGCCTAGGCTTGGCTTTGCAGGTTTGCTTTCAGCTGTGTCCCTGCTGTGGTCACCTGGGTGTCACCAGAGCCAGCAGCTGAGCTGGAGCTCCCCAGTGTGACTGCAGAACAGTTTGTCCAGCCTCTCCAGGAGGGTGGCAATGGCAGCAGGGAAGCAAAAGGGGAAATGGGTCATGGCCAAGGAGATGCCACAGCAGATCCCATCTGTTCCAGGGCTGGTGGCCACCCCATCCCCTGGGCTGGCCCCTCTGCTCCCTGCACCTCTGTGCTGTGCCAGGCCCAGCAGATCCCCTGCACTGCTGGGGAGAGCCAGGGGAGTGTGGCAGCTCAGGAGGGCTGAGGGAGGAGGGAAGGGAGACTTTGGGCCATGGTTGTGGCAGCAGGACAGGGAAGGGGCTGGGACATGGGGACACCGAGCCCAGAGCTCTGCTCTGCTCCCCTCCAGCCACAGCCACACTTCTGCTGTGCACATCAGCCCCAGCCCAGCAGGGCTCAGCTCTGCTCTCCAGGATAGTCCCACTTGGTGCTTCCCCCTCTCCTCACTCCATGCGACCGAGCCACCATTGTGGTAATTAACAACTGCACTAACGAGGCCTCAAACCAGAACTGAGACCTTGCCCTGCCCTCCCTCCACGCCTGAAGCAAGAATTTCTGCAGATTTAATACTTCCAGGAAGGTTAAAGAGACGTGGGGCAGAGCAAACCCTCGCTCTGCTTTTCCCTGGATGAGTGAGCTCAGAGGTGGAGCAGACAGCCCCAGTCACACGGAATTCCTTCTGCCTCAGCAGAGGACACTAAGAAGAGCTGACTGATTTCTTTCCATTCAGGCACTTAAGCAAATAAAGAGCGTGAGCCAATTAAATCTTAATGGGATTTATGCTCTGAGCCATATAGAGAATCCTGGGGAAATAAAAAACCTCCCATTTCTTGTCACAGTAAGGTCCCTGCTATAGGAAAAGCTTTTGCTGGTGCTCTGACCCAGAGTGATGCAAATTGCATTTTAATTAAAAGGATCCTCTGCAACTCTTCTGTCAAATAAAACCCTAAGGGTAAGGTTTGGGTGTTTTTAAAAACCCTCTCTGCCAATATTGGGGTTTTATTGCTGCTTTCATACAAAGCCAGATGTCCAAGAAAATAAAAGGTCCAGATGGAGCTGGGATTCAGTGAAAAGGTGTATCCAAGCACACATCTGACCTGGATATTCCTCACGACAAAAACACATTGCCATGGAAGGACAAGGTTTAATTGACTGCAGAATAACAACTGCAACATCCAGGAGAGCTGAATCTTGAATAAGAGCTATAGAGGAGAACAGGACAAAGGCAGACAGCAAAAAAAAAAAAAAAAAAAAAAAAAAAAAAAAGAGAGAGAATACCACCAAAAAAAATTGCATTAGATCAATTTTGGGTGCATTAGGCCTGTGCTGTTTTGTTGTTGTTTTCTGTGTCAGTTTGCTGCCTGTTTATTTAAAACATAAAGAATATTTTAAAAGTGCTTTGCAAAGCCTTTTCTCCCTTTAATAAATAAAAGAACCTTTAAAAATTTAGTGGCTCTTTCAAATGGAAGCTGCTTGTTCCTGTTGCTGCTGCCAGCAGCTCTGATTTCAGGTGACATGAACCTCTCAGAGCCAGGGCATCAAAAATTCAGGGTGAGGGGGAGCCTCTGCCTTCTGTGATTGCCTGGAATCCTCCTGGCAGAGTCAGTTCCACCCTGGAAGAGTAAATGAGGTCACCCCACCCTGCCCAAGCACAAAGCCACCCTCTTCCTGCCCTAAATCCTCTGCTTTCCTAGAGAGAAGAAAGAACCAAGTGCCAAATTTCCTGGACCACATCAAAGGCTTTTCTTGGCATCCTCCTTGTTGTGGAGGATCCCCCTGGAGCTCCTGGGATGTGGGGACACAGGACACAGCTCTGCCTCCCACCCTGCCCCTGCACTGACAGCAAAACTGCCACTTGCACAGGGTTAAATACAACTTTTAGAACTCTTTCTTCACAGATCACCCCTGCAAAAAGCTCCCTGAGCTCTGTTTTCATGGCAGAGACTTTCCCCAATATCAGAGCCTGGATCCCAGCTGGGTCACTGAATTAGTCCTGGAGCTTCCAGCTTGGCTGTTCAGAGGTGAAATCCTCTAAAAGAGACTCAAACTGCTCCTTTAAACCTGGTTATTAAGATTTCCATGAATTATACCTCACCCATCAGTGCCCACTGAGTCAGCCCCTCAAATTTTTTTGGTACAGATCTATCTCCATGTGGTTTTTGACTCTCTGGCTTGGATTTCCAGCCTGTTCCTATCTCTGCTGAAGGAAAATCAGGATGGATGAGGAAAAATAATACATTTCACTGGATAATGAGCAGTAAAGGGACAGGGGGGTCGATGTGATGGGTGGAACATGGCTGGGTTGTCTCCACAGTGGCAAAGTGTGTGGACACAAGTTGGACAGGCAAAACAGAGCAGCAAGAGACAGGAAGAACATATTACCCCATGAAACTCCTAGAGAGAGATTCCAGCGAGGAGAAGACAAAGAAAGAGCAGAGTCAATGACAAACAGAAACATCAGAGAGACCCCCCAGCCCCTGGCCCGCTCCCACCAACTCCACAGAGGAACCAGAGGGAAGGGACAGAAATCCCCATTCCCTGCTGGACCAGCCCTTCCACTGCAAAATCACCTCCACAGCTCTCTTCTCCCCCACTCTGGGAGAAATAACCTCCACTATTTGTTGTTTTTCCCCAAAATTCTGGGCAACTCAGCCACCTTTCCTCTGTTCCAAATTTTTCCAGGCCAAATCTTTGCTGCTCTCCCTCAGCTCTTCCTCCCAAGTACATTTTGCACCTGGGGCTGAGAGATTTTGGTGACAAGTTTCCACTGTTTTTTGTGTGTTTCCATTTCCCTAAGGACTCAAACGTGTCTGGATGTTTGTGGCGTGTTTATCTCCAGAAAAAGAAAGGGATTTCTCTTTGAAATGCTTTGCTAAATGAAAAACATCAGTTTATTATTATCATCATCATATTATTGTTCCCAGTATCACTCCAGGGGTGTTGTTTGAAATTTATTTTTTATTTTTTCTAACCACAGCTTCTAAAGAGCTGCAGGCAGAAAGAAAACCCACAGCTGCTTTGAGAGCTGGGTTTTATCAATCTTGTACCAGTGACTGATACCATCTCAAATGCTTAAATTAACACAGGCTGCTGCAATATTCCAGATGGGAGCGTTTCAGGGAGCTCTGCTATTCCCAAGTTTTTGGGGATGAGTTAATTCAGCAATAAGTTGGTTCACATCACCTTCAGTGGACAGCAAGGAGGCCAAACCCATGAATTAAATCCCACCTTGCACGTGACAGTGCTGGGTTCTTGCAAACAAAGTGGTGACAGCCACATTAAATCCCATTTTTAATGACACTGAGGAAGGTGGCAGGGCTGTAGGATTTGCTGGAAAAATCCAACTGGTTGAACAACAAAGAGTCTCCAGAAGCTCCTTTTTGGGATTGTCAACATCCAGCTGGCTCTGTGTGTCCATCTGGTTTAACCAAACCAGGAGCTGGGCCTAAGTCACGGCTCTGCCCTGTCAGGATTCAGAACTGGAAGAGGGAAAAGTCATTTCCTAGGAATGACTGATTTTCCAGGGAGGCTGCAGGCACTCCCTGGCTTGGATGTTGCCTGCAGGAACAGGGATGGGGAGCAGGGCTTACAGAAAGCACAAAAATCACAGAAGAAATTCAAATTTCCCCCAGTCTCACAAATAAGCTTGTCTGACTTTAATCTGGGAGACAGTAACTAGGCAGGGTTTATGCAGTCCCTGGCTGTAAAACCCTGCTCAAGACTCACTCACAGTGGAAAATAAAAGCAGCTTGGGGCACCTATTATAAAGCACAGGCAGGGGATGTAGAAGTAATTTATTTAAAGGCTGATGAGGTGCTGTTAGATATTCATGGCCCAACATCAGCAACAGAAGAAAACCTGAGCTCGGAAAGATTAAAAATTATTCATTTTAATGCATAAATCAAGCAAGGAAAATCTCCCTCAAAAGAAAATCCTGTTCAGAGAGAAGATGTTTTAAAGGCTGTCTGAGGTTTGTTCTCACAGCACAGGGAGCTGCTCTGGAGGGCTCCCAAAATTCCCTTTCTCCCATCAGGCTTGCAAGTTTGAATTCCTGATGGAAAAGGGAAATTCTCATGGAACCCCAGACTTTGGGTTGTGTTGTTTTTTTTGTGATTATTTTACTTCTCTACCTCTCTTCAATTCAGAGGAGCTTTGTTAAATTCTAATGTTGCTACATGGCTTTTTAAAGTTAATTTTTCTATTAACTCAGTCTGACTTAATCTAATTTTGAAAGATGTTCCACAGATATATTTCAAGTGCAGGGAAATAAAACCCCACACATGTCGAGTCAAGCTTAAAAAGCAGCTTGATTTGGATATTAAATTTTAGGTTAGCAGGACATTCACCAAGACAATTTTGCTTAGGACAGAGCAGTCTGCTCCTCCAAAAATCTGATTTTTAATGAGGGACAAAATGTTTAAAGAGGGCAGGGCAGCATCCCTTTGAAATCTTTATGTTGAATATGATTTTCTCCAAGACCTAACCAAATTGGTGAAGGATCAGACACCACCCAGATTTCAATATCCCAAAAAATCACACCTAAAACATCAATCCTGCCCATCCACTTTTTGGTCTATTTAACTTAGAGGGTTTATTTATATTCAGCATTTGCACTGAAGAAAAACAGATCTAAAACACAAATCTCCCATCCTCGATGTGACAGGAATTTTGACAGATCAGAAAAAAGAAAAATTGCTGAGGAACATTTTCCTAGAAAGGCAACTTTTTTTTTTTTTTTTTTTTTTTTTTTTTTTTTAATGCAGAGTTGAGGGAGGAGCAGGGATTTACCTGCGTTACATAAATTTCTAAAGCAGCCCAGCCACGCTCCGCGGCTCCCTGACAAAGGTGGATGCTTTTCTCATTAGCGAGTGAAATTCTCATTAGCAAGTGAAACAATTTCCTCTCCTCTAATCACCGCCTCTCCAAACCCGGGCTGCTGAACATCCCCTAATTGCTCGGGGCGAATTTAGCAGAAGATTAAAGCGGTCATGTCCCGCTGCCTGATTCCAGGTCCCTCCTTTTGTTTCTCAGGAAAGGATTTGCGAACAACAATCCCAGTGGAAAATTTCTTTCCATTCTCCAGCTCGGCTCCTGAAGGTTGGAAGGACCTGCATTGCTCTTCCTCTGGTTGTCTCCAAGAAAAAAGGCTCAAATGAGAAGCTAATCTTAATTTTTAAAGTTATTTCTTCTATTCTCTGTATTGTTTGTTGCTCAAAATCGTCCTTGACATGAAAGAAGATCGTGGGTATTATTTAAAGGCATAAATACAGAGCTGTGTTTGAGGCAGGGAGCACTAAAAGTGAAAATATAGAGAGAGGAGAGAAAAGAAGAGAAATAGCAAAGGTTTGTGAAGCAGAAATATCCACAACTCTGGAAATAAGGGTTTGCCAAGAGTTCACGGAGTAATCAGCTGATTTCTTGAACTGTTTTTTTCAAGATGAGAGCAATTCTTACAACCACTGACTGGAGACACTGGAGTGCCACAAAGTGTTACAGGGAGTTCCTGAAAAGAACTTGGCCAGAGAGTCACAAAAATCTTGGCTGTGTGTTTGAACGAGCAGTGAATGGGCTCAGCCTAAAGCTGGGAGGATTTTCACGAGATTCCACAACACATATTTCCTTGGGTTTATTCTTTTCTTCCCACCCCTGAGAGGAAAAAGGGCAGGAACTGAACATTTCACTGAGAAATGGAGCCACAACCACTGCACATCCACTGTCCCTGTGCCAGGGTCCTGCCCCCCTCTCACTCATTCCCTGGGATTTGGGAGGAGAAGGAAAATGAACTTACGAGAAGGCAAAAGCCACCAAGGCCCCACTGACCACAATGAAGTCCAGGATATTCCACAGGTCACGGAAGTAGGAGCCAGGGTGGAGCAGCAGCCCCAAGTCAATCATCTGCAGGGAAAAGCCAGGGAAAGGGAAAGTTTTAATAAAACATGGCCCAAATGCACCCTGCCAAGGGGCAGGAGAAGGTTCTGGGTCAGAGGACCCTTCACACAGGCCAAGCTGCTCCTCTCCAACAGGCAGGAAAACTCTCCCAGAAATGAAGCTCAAATCAATAAACCACAACCAACAGCTGAAGAAATGAGAGCTCTCGCTGCTCCCTAGGATGTTTTGCACACACATGCACTAATCCTGGGTTTATTCTGCATCTCTTGCATCTTGCTCTGACAGGAAAACCCAACTCCTGCCTTACCCCAACACTGAATCCTGACTTTATGGAATTGCTCTCTGGGAAGTTACTGCCCCACAGTTCTGGCAAAACCTGTCACCCTGCTAAGTAAAAAGATCATTCTCAGCTCTTTGAAACGTGCCAAAGCAAGAATCAGCTGTTATTAATATTCCTGCTCAGTGCCAAAGGAAAAGGGAAGAATCAGGAGTGTCTCAGGAAGGTCTGGCAGCTCCAGTTGTTTTCCCAAATTCTTATCCTCTTACACAGCCACAGCTCCTAAAGATATCCTGATTTTCCTGCATAAAATATGAGATTAAGGAGAGAGCTGCTGCCTCTGATTGTGAGAGCTGCTCCCAAGTCAGAGCTCTCTGTCCTGCCCCACCCGTTCTCCAGCTTCTCACAAATAAATATGACAGAGGAGGTGAATCTCTGCTTGGAGAAGTTCTTACCTTGATCACCATCTCAAAGGTGAAGACTCCTGTAAATATATAATCCAGGTATTTCAGAGCCTGGGTGGGAAAGGGAAATGAGTGTTAGGGAAGGCCACACACTGAAATAACCTGCACATGAGCAAGGAGTAAAATATCTAATCCAGCAATGCTCTATCTGCTGGAATGGACAAAAATCAGCTGGGTTTCAGATAATTTAGGCACAAACCTGAATCATCTGATTTAAAGCAGTATTTTCCCAGTCCTTGTCACACTGCACCTGCATTTCTGGCAGGTTTCCCGAGGCAAAAGGGCTATTTCAAAATGAAATGTTTGAACATCCTTTCCTCAGGGGTTTATCCAGCAGCTTTTCCCACTGGAGAATGGGGTGCCAGCTTTGCAGCTCCTCCAGCAGAGCCACAGCAGCCACATAAGCCCTGATCTCCACACTCTCAAACTCAGATTGGTTGAAGCAGCAGAAAGGGACAGGAATTTGAGCATTTTTCATAGTGAAACAAAAATAATTGCAATGTGTGTAGTGGTTTTGGTTTACTAATTTGAAATTTTCTTGTTGTCAGATAGGATTAGGAGGAAGGTAAAATAGGCTGAACTTTAAATGGTACAAAGAGAAACTTTATTACTAGAAATTATATGAAAAAAATTTAGGATAAAACTTTAGACTACTTTTTTTTTTCCTTTACACACTTTTTTTTTCCCACACTGAAAACATATAGAAAACAATTCAGTAAGTTTACCATTTTAAAAATATTTTTTCACTAATTTACTTGGGAGAGGAGACTTTCTTTTTTTTGTCTATGGAGATTTTTCTACAAGAAACAGTTTTGTTGTGGCTTTGATGTTATAGTGATCAGTTGCCTGGGAGAAAGGAAATTTGATTACTATGTAAAACCACATTCTTTAACTAACAGGTTTTTTAGAACTATTATTGAGGACTATATCAACTTATGAGGCACACTTTAAGGATTGTAATAATTTAAACAGAAGTTCACTTTATCTTTGAAAACAGAAGGTTTTTTTCTTTTTTCTTGAAGAGCAGCAGCGATGTTCTTACTATTTAGACTTGGGGGATCACAGTAATTTTAATTGTGTTTTTAAAGTGTTTACTTTAACACTAATGCTTCTGCTCATACCTACAGTTAGAACAGTCATGTGTACTGCAAGAGCTGAAATGAGGGGCTCTTTAAAATGCTGTTTATTGTATTTACATGATGCAGCAATTTATGGGTTGTGGGTGACAAGAGCCCTGCCCACAGCTTTTTCAGCCTCAGTTGTGGGTTCATCTGAAGTTAACTTTAGTTCTGGTTACAATGCATTATTTACTTTTCATTACAGAGCATCTTAAAACACAACAACCAATCAATACCTTTACTACTACCTACAGCCTATCAGAACTACTGATATTACCACATTCCTGTTACTGTTTTCCAATCACAAAATGTTAGTATGTTACAGTTTAAGCTAGAAGTTGTTTTTCAGTTTTCTTGCAGTGGAAAATTCTGAGATCTTTTCTCTAC
>JAOTQP010000770.1:2367216-2377923 GCA_026413545.1 Cichladusa arquata | reverse complement strand
GAAAAGGAAAAGGAAAAGGAAAAGGAAAAGGAAAAGGAAAAGGAAAAGGAAAAGGAAAAGGAAAAGGAAAAGGAGGAAAGGAAAGGGGAACTGGGCTGGGAAATGAAACTGAGTTTTAATCTGGAAAAAAAAAATCAGTGGCAGGTGCAGGAACTCAGCATTTCCTTTTTATGGAACTGTTTTCCCCTTTATTTTCCACTCTAGAATTTGCCTTAAGAACATGGAATTTGTCACACCCAAGCAAGGACTGGAAGCTCTGGATCCTAATAAAGATAAACAATAAAGAGCAA
The DNA here is from genome assembly GCA_026413545.1 of Cichladusa arquata. Taxonomy (NCBI): domain Eukaryota; kingdom Metazoa; phylum Chordata; class Aves; order Passeriformes; family Muscicapidae; genus Cichladusa; species Cichladusa arquata. The sequence continues at coordinate 2,377,633 of JAOTQP010000770.1, read as the reverse complement.
TACAAAGAAAACCTCAAGTTACTCATTTGGATTTCACCATCCACCACAATTTAAGGATTAATCTGAAAATTCAACACCCCACAACTCTTAAAACTATTGGAAAAATCCAGCACAATTATTCCCTTGGCTGTGTGTCACCACCTATGTACATATGAATTAATTGCCAAATTCAGTGTGTATTTTAGATAAATCTATTCAAGGAAATACAGCAGATCTGTGTTTAATTCCCTCTGCTCAGAGAATGAAAAATGTATTTTGTCCCATGCTAGAATGTGAAACAGATTTATGACAGCACCAAAGGCTGGAATTACCACAAGAAAATGACTCAATTTGAGATTATTTTAATCTTTTGAAGAATAGTAACTCCTTACTATTTAAAAATTTACAGATTTTTTTAAATAGTCAAAGAACACATGGAAAACCCAACTCTCTGTATCTCAAAAGGTTTTGGGCTAAATTTTATTCTTTCAGAGCAAATGGTCACAGCTGGATCCTGGTTCTCACTGATATCAAAGGCACTGTTTGAGCAATAAAGGGAATTAAAGGCACAGGGATTTTTGCAAATTTTGAAGCCCTTCTTGTTCAATTCTTGTTCTGTGCTCAAAAATTAGCCCATTTAGCAGAGTAATTACAGCAGAACTGTCCCACAGAGGCATCCTGAGCTTATTCCAACATTCCCCAGGGAATGGAACCCTCAGCTCCTGCCTGGCCCTAAGAGGGGTTGCTCCAGTTTCGTGATTTCAATTTAAAATTAAAAAAATATAAAATTAAACCCATTTCTAACCATGACATTTACACTGAGTAAATAAAACCTTCAGCTTCCTGCACACTCCATGGCATTGATGCTCTGGCATGGTTGTACTTTTATATATTTCATGTTCTTATGGGGTTCAGTCATTCATTGAATTTTTATTTTTTTTTTCTGGGGGGTTTCTGGAGGATTTTGGGGAAATGCCCCTTAATACTCACTGAGAAAAAAAACCACATTCAGCTCATCCCTCTCTGCCTGTCAAAACTCCCAGCAGCCAGGAAATACATTGGAAAAAATGATCCAAAAGATGCCTAAATCTCATTTATTCCCCTAATTTTTACTGTCCCAACCTGTGAGCCATCAGACCTGGGCACAGCCAGGCCACACCAACTTTGGGCTGTCACAAAAGCTCAACCTTGGGCACAGCAGTTCAACCCCAAGGTCTCTGCTCTGGTGGGGAATTAACAACAAACCCCAATGGAAAATGCCTCAAAATGTGTCCAGATCTTCCAAAAGGATTTTGGTAACTGCACTTTGATTTCATACTTTTATAAAAGGAAACTCTGCCTCTAGAAATTTAGAGAAGGGGACAAAATAGTTTTGTTTGGTTGTTTTTTTGTTTGTTTTTAAGGCTTTGTTCCTAGTTGGGAAAACATTGACTGGGAGCAGTTTGGGGTGAGTTCTGCAGGGGAAATTGGAATTTTGGGGAGAGGGCAGCTCCCAGCACCTCCCTTTCTCCATCCTGTCCCCCTGTCAGGGTGGGAGGCACCCAAAGTGCAGCTGAGCCCTCTCTGCACCTTTCTGCCTGTCAGAACTCCCAGCAGCCAGGAAATTAATTGGAAAAAATGATCCAAAAGATGACTAAATGTCATTTATTCCCCTAATTTCCCTGGGCACAGACAGGTCCCACCTACTTTGTCACAAGAGCTCAGTCTCTCCCAGAAGTTAAACCCATATAACAGACAGACTTTAAACCCATAAAAAGCATCGACAGATTTTAAATCCCAACTTGTCCAAGATCCACCCAGTGCACGAGGAGCCCCTAAACACCCAGGGAAACATCAGGGAGGAAAAGCTGCTGGAAAAGCTCCTTGGCTTCACAGTACCTTGGTCCCTGCTGTGGGGCCAGGACAAACCCCCAGGCTGGAATTGCACTTACTTGAGTCTCCAAAAGCATTAAAGAAGAAAGACAAAGTCACACAGTTAAAGGAGAACCCAAAGGACGCTCACAGGGGTGGGACAGGAGCTGATGAGGAGATTTTGGGGTTAGTCAGCAGCAGTAATGATGTTTTTACCAACCTGCTCGGTGTCAAAGCACACCCTGACTCACAGCACAGCAGCAGGATTGGATTGGGAGGAAGCACATGGAGTGGGAGAGAGTTTGCCACTGTGTTTGCTCAACTCCAGCTCCAGAGGAATTGTCAAGAGCCTCATTTGGACAAAATCTGTGGCTTTAAAATCTAGCTCAACAAGGTCAGAGAGCAAAGACATAACCAGCTTTTCAGGAGTTTTCCAATTTAGTCTCACTTGGACACCATTTCCAGAATTCTTTTGAAGTCCTCCTCCACTTTTCCCTCCAAGAGAGCTCTCCTGGTTCTCCCACTGAACCCAGAGTGCAAACACTGGTGGAACATCAAAGCCAACAGCCCAGCACAGAATAAACACAGAGAACAGAAAGAAATACAAGTGAGAACAAGACAAACCATCAAATGAGGGGAGACAGGAGAAGAGAGGGCAGTAGTTCAGGAGAAAGGATGGAAAGGAATTAAGGGAGAAAAATGGAGGAAGCAAGAGGAGGAAAAGTCACAGTCAATGTATGAAACACAAGAGTTGCTCACAAGTCACAAGCATCAAATGACAATGACACCTTCCAGTCCTTTCCCTGGATGTTGGTCTGGAGGCTTTCCACAATGATGGGAATGATTTTTTGGGGAAAGAAACCACAGGGAGAGCGAAGGCACCGGGAGAAGGGGAAGGTTAATAGAGCTCTAAATGAGGAATCCACGTAGTGAATATCGTAACAGAGAGCAACTCACGGTGAATTTACGCTGGAGACTGACGAGCTGCGAGATACAGTACCTCGAGTTTGCTTTACAAAACTGCACATGCAAAAAAACAAAACAAACAAAGAAAACAAAAAGTGAGAAAAGAAAAAGCCAAAAAAACCAAAGGAAAACAAAAGGGAAAAAAAAAACCAAACCAAACCAAACGAGCAGAGAAACCATAAAAGACATCGGGAGGAGACTCGTACAGGCCGTGTCCTGTTGGATGCAGAAGGGAGGAGACCGAGCAAGCTCCAGGGTTGTGGAAGCCATGGACACCCCCTGGAGAATGAGCACACAACCAGAGAGTCCAAAATGGAACCAAAAGGGAGCCAAAAGGCAAAGGTGACCAAAGGCACACGGCGATCTCGGGGCTCCGCGGCTCCCTGGTGCTCACACCACCAAAAATCCTGCAGGAGCCGCTCGGGGAGGTCAGGCTGGAGCCCCGTGGGGATTGTGCTGCAAATCCTCCTTCCCAAGGGGAGCAGGACCCCACCTCCTGCTCTGGGCACCAGGAGGAAGCTTCAGCCCCCAGCAAGGGCTGGAGAGAGGGTCTCGGGCTCCAAAATCCACCTGAGCTCCAGCAGCTCCAGGTGCCCGCAGCTCCTCCTCAGTCCCTGCCTCGCTGGCTCTTGAGGCACCACTTCTCCTGGGCTGGGCTCAGACTGCCCAAAAACGGGCCACTGGGCCTAAAAACTCAGCTCCAGCAGGGCCCAGGGTGAAAGGAGCTTCCTGCAGCTCAAGGAATTTTGTAGATTCTCCTCCATCTCCTCCACATCATTTAAATGGGGGCTTCTTAATATGGAAATCACTGAATCCCACAGAAAAGGCAGGGAATGCACAGAAAACCAGGATTCTAAATAGCCTGATCGTGGCTTGAGGCATTAATTTTTTTCCTAGCTCTAAATGATCATTTTAATCAATTGACAGCATTCCAAAAACCCTCGCCAAGACTGAAAATAAAATCTCTTCACCTCCTGATTTACCTTTTCAGTTCCAGCAATTTTCCTCCTGCTTTCATGAGCGTTTAAATCTGTTAACAATCAATTCTAGCCAAACCAGAAGGCCCAGTTAAAATCTAATGTTCTTTGGGTATCACAGAAGTAAAGTTTTAAATACACATTTATTAAAATTAATGGATTGTTCTGAACAGAAATGTTGGCTCAGATAATGCATATAACACAAAATCCAGAGGTTCAGAAACCTGGAGTGAATATAAGAAAAATCATGGAAGGCATCATTAAAGTTTTGCTTGAAGCAAATAATCTGCTAAGCAGCCAGGTGAAGTATTTAACCTAAACCTCAGGATTTCTGTATTTTTCTGGTGCCAAATGAAATAGGAGCAGAGGCAGAGTGGGGGTGGCACGTCCTGCATGCTGGCCAAGGAAATTATTATTTACAGGTTGCTCAAGCTGGGCACCTTTTTATTCTTTGGCAGCAAAATCCTGCAGAGAACAAGCCCCTGACTGCAGGAATTCCTCAGGCAAAACCAAGAAATTCCTTTGGGATGGAGGAGAATGCACAGGGCTGCCCTGAGTTACCTGGGAGTCAGCACCAAGCCCAATGGGTGTGGAGGTTTTGGGATGAATTGTGGAGAGCAGATGAAAATCCCTCAGTGGGATGAGCCTCTGTGTGTCTCCCTGCCTCGTCTGGAGGCCACACTCTGTCCTTGTCACCTGTGCAGGGAATGTGACACAAGTCCTGCAGCACTCCAGGGTCACTGCTCTGCTCCCATGGCTGGATCTGCCTTTTTGGAACCATGATTTTGTGGTGAAACCACAGAGCCAGCACAGCCTCCTTTTCCATAACAAAATGACAGCAGGAGTTGATTTTCACCAGATGCTACTTACCAGGAAGGAGGGACAGAGCCCAGAGAGTGGCTTTGGGTGCGGCTGAGTGACACCAACAGCGAGGACAGAAAGGAAAACCCATGGGAAAAATCAGAACCTCACACACAGACACACTCCAGGGGAGCAGGAGAGGGAAGAAATCACAACCAGCAAGAGCAAAAGAACACCTCTTCTAATCTACACCCCCCAGCACAGCACAGGGCACAGGGCTGGGTGTTCAGGCAGCTCCTTGCTGGGTCCTGTTGGGTCCCCACAGCCCAACAGAGATGAGGAAATCAGCCAGGGCACTCCTGAGACAGAAGGAAAACGTGGAACCTCCGAGATGGAAACCCTGGAGAAACAGAGCAGCTCCCCGCTCCCTGCACCCCTGTACAAAAGGGCCAGAGCAGTCAGGGGGGAGAGGCTGAGGTGCCACCTCTGGTGGCTTTTCTGCCTCGCTCACACTGACAGGCACTGTCCCCCCGTGGGGCTGCAATTCCAGCAGCAGTTCTGGGAACAAGCCCAGGTGGGACCAGCAGGAACCAGCCCTGAAGACAGAAGGAGGTGTTTGCAGGCTGGAACGTTGTCCTGGAAGCCCAAATCACCCTGAGCAGCCGTGGGCAATGTGACAAACTGTGCTTAGGTCTGGTGTCCACGTCCTGGAGCTGTCTCTGCCACTGCCCACAATGTTTCATCCACCACCCAGTTCTCCTCCCACCCAAAACTCACACCTCACACCGTGATTAAATTATTTCCCTGGATCTGGCTCCAACTGTAATCCATTACCTCATGGAATTCAAAAAACCCCAAACCTCATAAATTACAGAGTGCAAAAAGTTCCTCAAAGTGTGGCTGACTACCTGGAGGGCTCCTACAAATTTAGGGGTGCTGAAAAATTGCTAATTTAATGTGGACACTGCTGAAGGCTCGTGGAGAAACCTAATCTGGATTTTTCCCAGGCTGTTGACTTTTCTCAGCTCCAGCCAGGATCTTTCCCAGGCTGGAGATCTTTCTGAGAGACAAAACAAGGGAAGGAAGAAAGAAAACACAGACAGACACCTGGTGTTGACTACTGAGCAGTGTGAGTGTCTTGTGATATTTTGCACAAAGCATGTTTTCAAAGAGGTGTTGCCTTCTTGGACCAATGAGTCCTTTCTGCTTTGTTTTTCCCAATCTATCCTATATAAATGCCATGGCTTTTCAATAAATCGCCCCTTCTTGCTGCTTGGAAGGAGTTGTGTTGCTGTGTTCTTTTGCCACTTCCTAGCCTTACAGTGACAATTGAAGGCTTTTCCCAAGAAAAGGTGAGGAGAGGGCTCTGGGGAATGCTGTAGGTCGTGCCCTGCCTGGGGCAGGGTGTGCTCGTGGCAGCCCCTTTTGTACTGGCCATTGGTGCAGCTCTGGCTGGGATGGGAAAGGCAGAGGAGGAACCCAAATTCAGGCACCAGGCCAGGCAAAACCAGGAAAAAACCCGTGTTTGCTTTGGAGTCTTTGTGTGACCCACAGGGTCAAGCCTGAGGGCTCTTCCTCCCACTGGCAGTGGCACCAAAAAGTGCCTTGGAATTGTCCCCTTGTCCCCTGTCCTGGGGTCTGGCTGCCAAGGAAGCTGCACCAATGGTTTGCCCTGAAGACCCCTGGCTCTGTGAAGTCCCTCAGGTGCAGAGGCTGAGCAGGGCAAAGGACACAGAGGGGCTGAACAAACCCACAACTCACCTCCAGAAACAACAAAGCAAGGAAAATGCTAAACGGAAAACAAACAAAAAAAAAATCACAAAAAAAGAAGAATGAAACAACGGGCTGGAATCAAACACATCTGTTTTCAGGCAAACATTGCAAACAGTGACAGAACCAATGCACCACCCTCGCTTTTCATCCTAAATAAATCCTTCAGGACAGAGTTCACCAGGTGAAAAAACAACTGTGGTCAAACAAATGTGCTCAGGTGAATCCCTGTGGTGGAGCAGAGAAATGCTGGGAGCTGGATGAAGAAGGAGCTCCAAACCAAGGCACCAGCCTTGCTTTTCATCCAGAGAAACCACCAAATAAATCCTTCAGGATAGAGTTCAGCAGGTGAAAAAGGAGCTGTGGTCAGACAAATGTGCTCAGGTGAGTCCCTGTGGTGAAGCTGGATGGAGCAGGAGCTCCAAGCCAAGGCACCAGCCTTGCTTTTCACCCTGAGAAGCCACTGAATAAAAAAGGCCCTTCCAGGATAGAGTTCAGCAGGTGAAAAAGGAACTGTGGTCAGACAAATGTGCTCAGGTGAATCCCTTTGGTGGAGGAGAAGGTTTCTGGGAGCTCCAAACCAAGTGCAGGATGTTGAGAGGTAGATGCAAGATAAACGATGCCTCCCCAGCACTGCAATGATGAGCTGTTATTAAAGGTGTCCATCAGTCACAAACCAATTCCATCCAGCTTCCAATTCCAGGTGGGGAGGTGAAGGTGCCTCTTCAGAGCCTCTGAGCAGGCTGGAACCCTGAACAACCAGCTCCTTATGCTTAGGAAATGATGTTTAGTCACCAACACGATAAATGGAGCTCAGAGTGGAGGAGGGGGGACAAGGGGACAATTCCAAGGCACTGAATGTGCAAATTTTATGGAGCTTGGTTAAGAGGGGAGGCTGGGGCAGGAGAACTGGTGATTAAATGATTCCTTTGGATCTGGCTGCAACTGTGATCCATTACCTCAAAGAATTTTAAAAAAACCCCAAACCTCGTAAGTCACAGAGTGCAGAACAATTCCTCTTCAGGCACAGCTCACCCTGTACTGGCACAGGAAAAATGCCAGAGCAGCATGGGGAGGGCTGAAGGAGGTTTAGGGGGAGCCACACTCAGTGCTCAGAGCAGGACTGACAAGGGAAGGGAAGAAAACAGCACCTCAGCCCTGAGGCAGCACAAAAAACGTGACTTTTCACCAGGCTCAGCCCAGGGACAGCTTTGTCACCTCTGGGGGAGGTGGCCAAACCCTGGGAACACGAACATTGTGATTAAGGAAATGCACATTGTGGTGTTCTCTGCCATCACCCTGTTTGGACTGATGCAGGCAGAGAAAATATCAATGTTTTCAGAATATTGATCTGTGCCACCAATGCCAGCTGCTGTTACAGAAATCCATTTTCACATGTTGGGAAAATAGTATTAAACTATAAAACTGAAAAAAAAAAATATTCCTGAGAGGAAAGTACAAGTATAAATTGATTGGGTAGAGCCACCTGTGCAGGAGCTCAGTCCCAGTTTTCCTGGGCTTTGCTCACTGAATCCTACAGGAGTTGGATTCTCAGTTCTTTGTGCCTGAGTTTTACAGGGGTCTGGTTTCTGCTGATATTTCCATTTGCCAAAAAATCCCATTTTTAAGAACACCCAGCACTTTTGGCATGTCCAGCTATGGATCTGATCTGCCAGGTCTTGCCACGGTCTCGGCATCTGCTCCACCCTCAGAGCACCGTGGGGATTAAGAGCAGGAGAAATGAAGTGTTGGGGTGGATTTGGGTGCCAAAAGTCCCTAAATCAGCCCTGCAGCATTGGAGAGAGATATCCAAGAGATGGGGGCTGCAAACCACCCCTTATCCAGGATTTAGGGCTGCAAACCACCCCTTATCAAGAATTTAGGGGCTGCAAACCACCCCAATCCAGGATTTAGGGCTGCAAACCACCTCCTGTCCAGGATTTAGGGGCTGCAAACCACCTCCTATCCAGGATTTAGGGGCTGAAAACAACCCCTTATCCAAGATTTAGGGGCTGCAAACCACCCCATATCCAAGATTTAGGGCTTCAAACCACCCCCTATCCAGGATTTAGGGGCTGCAAACCACCTCTTATCCAAGATTTAGGGGCTGCAAACCACCTCTGATCCAGGGGCAAAATAAAAATTTGAGGCAAAATAAGCAAAAATCCAGTTTTGTCCTCACTTTGAATTGTGGTCACAAAACTCTCCTTGTGCTTTTGAAAACCCGGTGAAAAACCATGGGAAAAGGTGATTTTAAGCAATTTCAACCTTAGCTCCATGGAAGTGTGTTGGGTTTTTTTCTGCTGATTTCTAAGAAATCTTCCCATGTAAAATGCTTTGATTAAAACAGAAGCAAATAAGCACCATCATCATCTTGCATTTTAAAATACCAGAACCAAGAAATTCATCAAAGAGCAGGAGCAATTATCCTCATTTGACTTCTTTTCAAGGCTGGCCAGAAAATAATTGTAAGGAAAAAATGGTATTTAAAACTATCAAACAGCCAGAGCATAAATAGGAACTGATTACAGCAGTAATGACAAAATAAAATGGTAAGAAGAATAAAATAGGCAAATTAATAATATTCTTTTCCTTCACATGTTACAAACTGGCTCCACTTGGCCTTTTGTCTTTGCTAAAGTGGATTAAACTCCCAGTAAAAAGAGATTTCCACCGAAGGAATCCGGCTGCAGTTCAGGTTTTTTTTCCAATAAAATTGAGCAGGAAATTTCTTTTCTTTTTTTTTTTTTTTTAAATGCTTGAGCTTCTCCAGCTCTTGGAGGTCTCCTTGTAAAAGAGGCCTGGAAAACATCAGCAGCTCCCAGTAAAATGCAGGACCAAACTTTTTGGTGCTGATGCTGAAATTCCAGAAGAGTTCAAGGAACCTTTTCAGGAAATCCTTGTGAGCTGCCCCAGAACAGAATCATGGAATGTCTGTGGTTGGAAGGACCTTAAATCCCACCCCATTCCAACCTCTGCAGGGACACCCTCCCCTAGCCCAGGCTGCTCCAAGTCCATCCAACACTTGGATATTTCCAGAGATGTCTCAAACACAGGAACCTGGACAAACATTTCCACCTACACCTCATTTTTTCATCTCTGGGATCCAGGAAAAGTTGGGCCAAAGGCAAAGCTTTCCAAGAATTTTGGTACCACAGAGCTTGTGCTTGTCCTCATCCAGGCATCTGAGAATTCCAGATGGATGTTCCTACCTCCAAACCAGTTTATTTTATTGCACCCAGCTCTTTCAAACAGCAAGAAAAGGAAATTCAAGCACATTTTTCAGCTATTTAAGAGGATGCCTCTGCATTGAATTATCAAGATCATTTTAAAATAGTTATTTCTGTGCACACACACTCCTCATTAAAAATCCAAAGTGGGATGTTAACACTTCACCTGGTGAAATCTATCCTAGGACATCTTATAAAAAAAATCCTCCTAAAATATAATTATTCAAAGGTGAGGCATTACAATGAGAACCAATTGAAAGAAATCCTTAATTAAACTCCTAATTAAGTGCTCAGCACTGACATATTTGAGTGCCAGAGATGGTGCAGGAGGGCTCCCAGACCCCAGGGGATGCTCCAGCTGGACAGACACGCAGGGACACTGGAAAAGGGGAATTTTCTCCCAAGGAATCAAAGGTGCTTACGCAGCTATGGAGATGTTGGCTGCTGACATGGGGCTCACTTCAGCCACTTCCTTGGCCTTCTGCAGGGCCAGCTTCTGGTTGGTGGCTTCCTCCATCTCCTCCTCGTCCTGGGGCACAAAAGCAAGAGAAATCCAGGAATAAATCATGGAATAAAAACCAACAGAGCTCCCCAGGCCTGGGTGGGGGTGGCTGCCACTGATGTACTGCAAGAACATAAGAATTTTAATTTAGGGCAGATTTTCCTGCAAGGAGCCCCAGGTTTGGCACAAGTTGAGGTGAGAAAGACAAGGTTTGGTCAAGAGGGTTGTCTTGGGTTGCAATACAGGATGTGACCGAAAGTATGGATTCTATCACCATCTGTTAAACCAGGTGGGGCAGTGATCCTTATCTCTGTGGGAGATATCCTCTGCTAATGGGCCAG
>JAOTQP010000770.1:2337060-2352943 GCA_026413545.1 Cichladusa arquata | reverse complement strand
GGATCCCTGGCAGTGCCCAAGGCCAGGCTGGACACTGGGGCTGGAGCAGCCTGGGGCAGTGGGAGGTGTCCCTGCCATGGCAGGGGTGGCACTGGATGGGCTTTAACGTCCCTTCCAACCCAAAACATTCTGGGATTCTATGAAAACAAGCTAAGAAAGGGTAACAGAGCAGGCTCCCATTGAGGACAGCCTTCAAGGGCAGCTCTCCATCCGTGGTGTTTATTCTCCCTGTTTCCCCACTGCTTCTCAGTTTTTTCAGGGATGCTTCACCCATCTCCTGTTGTGGGAAGTGGTGGCAGTGCCTGGCCATGCCCAGACCCCCAGGGCCTGGCTGGTACCTGGGTCCCTTCAGTACCAGCCTTTCCTTTTTCAGGAAAATAGTGACAGGCCAGGGGGAAATGATTTTCCAATAATTTGTTATTCCTCAGATGGATGATAAAATCCTAAAGCTCTGGTGCCTGTTGTGAGCACCATGAGCATCTGTGCAACAGGAAAGCAAAAAAAAAACCACAAAACCTGGAGAGGATGACTTTGATAACCCAGATATCAGATGTGTGCATGGCACAGAGGTGGCTCAGTGGGAAGAGAATTGATGCCAAGAACTGTTTTACCTGAGAAATATGGCAGTGTGGAGTTTCCCCTTTGGCTGCATGTCATCCCAACTGCTGCCTGGAGAGTTGAGGTGTGGGAGGATGGGTTTTCTCTGTGTGCTGCTGAGGGTGCCACACACGTGGAGCCCTTGCAGCCACCACCACCGTGGGGAATTTGCCTCTCTCCGGGCAGTGCTGAGAATGGTCCTTCCAACAGCCCCAGGGTGTTGGTGATTGGAGATTTTCCTGGGTTGGGAGTGATTCCACATGGAGCTGGGGCTTTCACTGCTCTCTAGGAAGTGGCAATGCCAGAGTCAAATAGGGAATGTGGAGAAAAAGAAAATCTATGGGATGTTTGTTCATCTAAATCCCAGGGAATGGGGGGGGTCACAGACATATCTGCACAGTCTTGAACCCTTTTCCCATTTATATCCCTTTTCCACGGGTAGCACTGGGGTAGCTCAGCTTGCAGGGAGCCCAGCCCAAAGGAGGTGTTAACATCCTGTCAGTGTGATGGTGAGGTTTTAGCAAAGCCTGAGCAGGACCACGTTCCTGCTGTTGGGCTGCAGTTATGTGGGAAGAGAGAGATCCCCCAGGATCCCACAGAGATGGATCCTGTGCCCCTGCTCCTCCTTGGAGCCTGAGGATTGTGCACAGGAAAGATCTGGCTTGAGCATTGCTCTGAAGTTAAAATCAGACTTTCAGGCCTAAATGCTGCCAGCATAACACGAGGGCTGATCCAGTTCCCACTGGTGGGGAGATTTTCCTGATTCAAAGGGCTCGTGGTTAAACCTCTGCCCTGGGACCGGCTCACGGTGGGACCAGGGGAAGAAGAACCCCATTAGTGATGGTCCCTGATACCCAGCTGGGTTCCAGCTCTGCCCCAGGGGCCTCACCCAGCCCTGCCCTGCTCAGGTGAGTGCAGCTGGACTGTTGTGAAGGGAAGGTAAGCGCTGTGAAAACAAACCTGCAGCTGATGCTGAGACAAACTGGACATTTTCAGTGCCTGTTTTACTGCCCAACCCAGGGGAATCCTCGCTCGTGCTTTGCCTGCCAGAGATGGCTTCTGTTGCTGGCTTGAATGAGCTCAGTGTTGTCTGCTCCTTCATTGAACATTCCTGTGCTTTTCTCTTTTCTCTTTATTTGAAGATCGAGTCTGATTTTCGGTCTGTGCCTAACTCTGAGCTGCTTGTGTTTTTAACCTGAGAGAAACCGAGTGCATGCCTGAGACTGAGTTCTGGAACTCTTTGATGGGATTGGTGGAATGCAATGCTAATGGCCCCAAAACTGAGCTGGCATTGAAAGAATCCATAGATCCAACAAGCCCCCCAATTTCAGCATGAGCTCTGTAGCCAAATGAGCAAGCAATGTGGGTCAGTTCAATGTGACTTCTGGTAAAACAATAATCCAAGAGAAATACAATTTTTGCTCATCTTTACCAAGCAGAGCTCCTTATGATTATATTTGCTGCTTCACTGCTCAACAGTTTAAAGTGGGATGTTTTCTCTCTTTAGCTCACTCAGTCAAATAAGTGACTGTGAACAGAGATCCACAAAAAAAGTGAATTATGGAAAGGGGGAATATTTTTTCATCTCCTTAAAATAGGAGGGCAAGAGGGATCTGGCTTTTGCATGTTTTGTTTTGGAAAGAACCCTCTCTAGATTAGCTCATTGGGGCAAGAATCCTCTTTTCCCCGAAGAAAAGAAAAAAAAAATGGGGTGAGGGGTGGGGAAAATCCTAGAAAACAAATGGAAATCAGAACCTGCCTCCAGCAGTTTTTTGATCCACTTGTGCAGACACATTTAATGAGAATTTGGAAAACCAGCATCTTCCTGCTGGTGAAAGCTCAGCCTCCCCAATTGACTCGCTGCCCTTGATCCATCTTCCAAACAATCTTCTGGTGCCGTTTCTCCTTGGCAAACCTGTCCAGTTACACACTGTACAAACAGTGAAAACCTCCAGGTTGGGAAACATCCTCATTCTTCCAAGGATGTTTGAATCTTCACTGGACAATGCCTTTCTTTGTCCCTTGCGAGTGTCTTGGCTTAAGTTCAATTCCCTGTCAAAACTGAGCTGACCAAGACTTTCAACCAGCATCATTCCTTTTCTAAATGAAAATCCGGCACCATCTCCCTCTCCCTGAGTCTTGAGGGGGAGAAAATCTGCCTTGCTCAAAGCAAATCAGCCCTCCAAGGACAGCGTGACAGGGCCTTTTCCTTTTCTCTCATTGACCCAGTAGCAGAGGGGAGGGCTCTTGTGGAGAGGGGTTTTCTCATTCTTGCTGCATGTGGAGTGATCTGCACTGACGAATGTTTCTTTTGGAAGGTTTTCTGGTGGCCGATTTGCTGCTTAGATCGTGAAGCTGGTAATTTTAATTTCTTTTTTGCGGGCTGTGGTTTCGGATCGCGGTCGTTTCTGAAGGACACAAAACCTTTACTTTCCACAGGACAACTTCATCAACCTCAGCTTCCTGCGGCTCTTCCGGGCAGCCAGGCTCATCAAGCTCCTCCGCCAGGGCTACACCATCCGCATCCTGCTCTGGACGTTCGTGCAGTCCTTCAAGGTGAGCCTTGGCTGTGTGGGAAGAGATTTGGGAACAGGGTCGTGCTTGGTGCATATGGAGCATCTTCCAGTGAGGATCCAAGAGCTTTCCGTGTCTTGGAACAGACTCTCTGTACTCTACAGAGTGATTACAGGAATTCACAGTTCAGGAATTCTTCAGAAAAGAGGATTGGTGAAATCAATTCTGTTCAGTCAAATCAGTTCTGCAGAAAATGGTTAGCACCAAGAATATTAATTCAACTGGTCAGCATAACAAGGGATGTTAATTTATTGCTATTGGGCTAGGAGAGCAGAGAAAAGGATGTGGCAACAGTATTTTGTTCATGCAGAAGAGAAGCAAAAGCCCCTTTGTTAAAGAAACAAATCACATATATGGAGTAGATTGTGGAATTAATGATAGACCTGATTTCATTGGTGCAGGGAAGGTGACACCCCTGGTAAACATGCTTTCACCAAAACATCACGTCTCTCACGCATCCAGCAGGTGCTTAATCATTGTTATAATTCTTTCCCTCATGTTTTCCTTGAGTAGCTTGAGAAAATACAAGCCTGCTTTTTCCCTGGCGTTCACCAGAATCCCACATTAATTCTGCTAAAAGTGAACTGGTTCACACTGACCATTCCTAGGAATATTAATTCTACTAAAAATGAGCTGGAGAGCACTGCCCAATCCCAGGAATATTAATTTTCTACAGAAAAGAGAATCAGTCAGCACTGACCATCCCCTGAATGCTGGAGGGTGAAGGGCTGCTTGCTCATGCAGATTCCAGCAAGTGCTCAACACTCAAGTTGCCCTTGAAACTACTCCAAAATCCCTCTGACAAAGTCTGGACACTCAGGAATTTGCATAAAGAAGCAGTGGCCAGACTGATGAGTGCCTTGTTCTTCACCTGAAGTGAGTGTAAGGTTGAATTTCCTCCCCCAGGATTTGGGTGTGGTGGGATCTGGCAGAGGTGGACCCCAGCCCCTTGGGCTTTGGTAACACAAACTCAGAAGCTGCAGAGCCACAGGCCTGGGTTTAATGACGTGGAAGATTAAAATAATGAAGTTTTGTTGTGAAGTTGAGACAGTTGCTTTGCCCAGTTTCCCTTACCTCTGCCCTTCCTCCCACCAATCCTCAGCATGTTGAATTAGCTGTTTTCTGGATCCAAACAAAAGCCCACATAATAACCCCAAACCTGGTTATTTTTACCACTCTCAGCTGCTCTGCAGCCCATTTTTTCATTGTTTTATGCTTTAACTCTGTTCCTGGGGCTTGCTCAGGTTCTGCAGTGCAGGGAGGAGAACACAAAATGTGAAACTAGGATTTGTGGCAGTGACACTGGGCTCTGACACACCGTTATTTATGGGCTGGGACCTGGGGGTACAGACCCCCAGTCCCTCTGTGGGGGCTGCAGGTGTGAGGTGCTCCCAGTCAGGAGAGGGGTGGATTTTGGGAGAAGGGGCTCAGCCACAGCCTTTTCCAGCACAATCCCAAGGTCTGTGTGCAGAGTGCGGCCCTGAAACAGAGCCATGATATTGCTGGGCTTCATGAGGAGGTGTTTGTCTGTCTGGCCCCCCAGCTCCAAGCTCTCAGGCCATGTCCCTCATGCAGAGGTGCCTAGCAGACACCACATCACTCCTTTTTCCCCAGGTTTCTGCCAGGTTTTGTGCCAGGGGTGCCTCAGGCCCAGCAGTGCTGGCCAGGCCAGGGAGAGATTGTGCAGCTCTGCTCTGGGCTGGAGAGGCCTCACCTCCAGTGCTGGGGGAGTTTTGAGAGTCACAGTAAGAGAAAGATCTAAAGGTGTGAGAGTGTCCAAAGGAGGGGCACAGGGATGGGGAAGGGTCTGGAGGGGCCCTGAGGAGCAGCTGAGGGCACTGGGATGGTTCAACTGGGGCAGACTGGGGGCACTGGGATGGCTCAGCTGGAGCAGACTGGGGGCACTGGGATGGCTCAGCTGGGGCAGACTGGGGGCACTGGGATGGCTCAGCTGGAGCAGACTGGGGGCAGAGCTCCCCGGGGCTGCACCTCCTCCCGAGGGGCAGTTCTGGGCTCTGCTCTGGGACAGGGACAGGACCCAGGGAGTGGCTGGAGCTGTGTCAGGCTCAGGCTGGAGCTCAGGGCAAGGTTCTTCCCTCCCCCAGAGGTGCTGGCACTGCCCAGGCTCAGGCTGGAGCTCAGGGCAAGGTTCTTCCCTCCCCCAGAGGTGCTGGCACTGCCCAGGCTCCCCAGGGAATGGGCACGGCCCCGAGGCTGCCAGAGCTCCAGGAGCGTTTGGACAGCGCTGCCAGGGATGGACAGGCTGGGATTGTTGTGGTTGGACAGGGTGACCCTGCCCTGCCCCTCTGGGTCACTGCCCAGCTCGACCAGGGGCTCTCACACAGGTGGAGGAAACAAAATCCACGTTCTGACACTTCACTCCCAGTAAAATCTCTCTCCTGCCCCTTTCTAAGCCATGCAGTGATCCCAGGTTTCAGCAGTCCCCCGTCCCCAGGAGAACCCTGAGCTCCCAGAGCAGTGCCCTGAGGGGAGCTCTGCCAGTGCCAGCCCCTCTCCTGCCCTTCCTGCAGGCAGGGTTGGGTTTGCTGGGCTCCCCCAGCCCTCACTGTCCCCAACAGAGGAGCTCTGTCACCTCCTGCCCGCCCTGCTGTGCTCCTCAGGGCTGGGAGAGCATTCCTGCAGCTGGACGTGCCTGGGCATCACTCCTGGGTACCACAGCCACTGCAGGGGCTGCACACCACGGGCTCCTCTTCATTGCCCCAGGTTTGACCCAGAGGGCCAGAAAGCCCCAAAAAATCCCTAAACAAAAGCAAGAACCTCTGTGTGTGAGCAAGGACAGGCAGGGACAGCTTGAGGAGGACTCTGATCCTCCTTGTCCTTGAGCAGGGACAAGCACAGAGCTGCACCTCTGATTACTGACCCAGGGCTAATTAACAAATACAGGAATAATGGGAAAGCTAATCAGTGTACAAGACTCCAACAAGCCTTGCCATGCTAAATGCTCATTTTGCACCAGTCTGAATTGTCTGGGGTTCTTTTCTTCACCAAAACCTTGAACACAGCAACAATTCTGGGCACATCAGCACATCCTCTGCCTGCCCTGGCAGAGTCAAACAATGACCACTTTTAGAGCATTAAAACACCAGGATGTGAAGATCCAACTCCTAAACAGGAAGTTGTCTTTGGGTTTAGTGGATGAAAAAAAAAAAAATTAAAAAAAAATTAAAAAAAAAAAAAAAAAAAAAAAAAAAAAAAAAAAAAAAAAAAAAAAAAAAAAAAAAAAAACGAAAAAAAGCCCAAAGCCTGATGTGTGCTGTAGTAATGGGGCTCCATGTGCACACAGGATGCTTGGAATGAGTGCAAATTCCAGCCAGCAAATTCCAGCCTGGCTGTCAGCTGCTGAGAGAGGAAATTTCTGGCTGCAGGGATGGTGCTGATGACAGCACTGGGCTAAGAGTGAGTCTAGACACAAGGACACTCAGTACAGACACCAACTCCTCTCCCAAATTCACAATTCAGCTTCAAATAATTCCAAAATCAGGATTCAGACCCAACACTGCTGGAGCTGCTCTGGATTTACATCACAGAATATGAAACAGGGCTTTGGGCTTTCAAATCTTTCACTCAATTATGCAGAGTATTGTCCACAAATGTGCAGTCACAGAACTTCCATGAATTCACAACTGCTCCTCCTTTCTGGGAATAGCCAGAAAGGGATTTCTGGTAACAGAAACATTTATGGAAAGGACAACCACTGGGAACTTTTCTACTCCCAAGCAGAAGACCAGGATTTGCAGGTATGACAAAGTCCAGCAGGAGCTGTGTTCAAAATCCAACTTTTGGGTTATTTGGAAGTGGAACAAAAAGCCCAAGAGGAAAAAAAGAGATGCTTTATGGGGCTTTTGCAGAGAAATAAATAATCTAAACTAAGCAACATGCCTGGGCAAGCTGAGGATGCTCCCTGGGGCCCTGGAAAGAGGAGCTGGTGTCCTTCCCACATCACCCATCAGCTGCAGGAATTATTTAAGTCATTCGGGAGCAGCCTGGAGGATCCAGGATCTGCTGGCTCTGTCCTCAAGCAGTTAATTAAATTCCCCCTGCTCCCTCAGGTCTGTTCAGGGATGCTGTAAGGAATTCTTGCTGAGGAGAGGGAAGGACAGCACTGCAGAGGGAGAGGCACAGGCAACAAGGACTTGGGAGCAAGGTGAAGCTTTTTGTTATTCCCTGGGCTCCAAACTGCCTCAAATGAACATTTTGAGTGCATCCTACTGTTTAATACTGAGGAGTCACCAGGTGATGGAATAAAGCAGCTGTCCAGAGCTGCAGTGAAATGTTAATGGTAAAATGAGCAGGGTAGGGGTGGGAGAGGAGCAGGAGCAGGATTGGGATTGTGCTGCTTGCAGGGACAGGGAGGTGCCTGGGGAAGGCTGAATGCCATCAGCTCCATGGCAGATCCCACAGGCAGGGCAGAGCTCTGCTGCCATCCTGCCACTGCCACCCCTCATTTCCAGCTCTCACCACTGCTCACCCCAGCCTGTGAGGGTTCCCAGAGGAAATCAGGGAGCAGAGAGCAGGTACCCGACACAGGACTCTGCTTTCCATGCTCATGGATGTTGTTTGTCAGTGTATGTTGATTATTCACAGCTGGAGAGGTGTGAATGCTGCTCTGAGGGAATTTAGGCTGAGCTCAGCCAGCTGCCAGGTGGACAAAACACACTCTGGGTGTCCAATGACAGGACACTGACCCACCAGGGCTGCTGGAATAAAAATGGGCTAAAGCAGAGGGCAGAGGAGTTTGTTTGATAAGTTTCTTAAACAGAGAATCTCCAAAAGTACAGGGTGGGCAGGCTGTATCTAACTGTATTTATTCAGCACACTGAATGCTGTCTCTCACTGATGCTGCTCTGCTCAGCCTGGCTGAGGTCATGGAAGAAAGGCTTGGAAAGGAATCCCAACCCCACAGTGAAGAAACACTGGCCTGGAGTTTGCAGTTCAGGGATGGAAGGAGAGCAGAGAGCATCAAAGAGCCTCTGGGACACCACAGATAATCCAGGGCTGATGGCTTTGGCTGGGTTAATTCCTACCTCTGACATTCCACACAAATATCTTAAACCCATGTGTTTTCCTTCACCCCACCACCCCACACTGCAGCATATTCATCTCAGGACTAGCAGGAAATATTCCAGCTGAGTATTCCACAGTCCCAAAGCAAACCAAAACCAACATTCTCATTGCCCATATCCAGAGCTGCTCCTGGTTCCAGCTCTGTGGCAATACCTGAAGGGCTCTGAGCCATTCCTTTGATGAGCACTAAAATCTTATGCAAATCCTAATCCCCCATGATGGGCAATATCCTGGGAGCTGAGCACTGAACCTGCCTCACATCTGGGCACGTTTTCCTTGAGATTCTTTTCCTGTCTTAATCCAGAAGTTGTCATCACTCCCTTCCCTTCCTTTTTATCTCCTTTTCAGGTGGTGACACTGAAATACATGAGCCAGACCTTGCTGAGATCTGGGGAAGTTTGGATCTGGGGGGAGCCCACATTGTGCAGGACAAGGCTGGAAATGCTGGATCTGGGAGGGTCACCTGCACCTGGAGCAGCCCCAACTCTCCTGAGTTGGGAAACACCTGAAAACATTCTTTTCTAATGATTTTAAATTGTTTTAAATTATTTTAAACCATTTTAATTTTTTTTTTTAAAGACAGGTAGAAAACAGCTGCAAAATTCAGCTCTAAATCCAAGCATTGCATCTGCCAGAGCTGGAACCTTCATGGGCAGGGGCTGGAGAACACAAAGGGCACACACAGATGTGGCACAACCTGGGCACACACAGATTTTAATTCAGCACAAAAATATCTATTTTATCAGAACTTTGCCCCCTACAATAAATCTTTTGTTCTAGTTTTCCTTAATAGCACAGCATTGATTTTTAATTGGATTTTTAGTGATGCATGTATTGGTCAGCAAAGTAAAACATGAGAAGGAAGGATTTCCCCTTTCCTAAATTCCACAGGTTTTTGGGGACTTGTTTGCCATCCCTAAGCAGGAAGAAACACCCAGGAATTTAAATTCTATCACTGCCCCAGGACCAGGAATGGCTTTACCTGGAAGACTGTGAGGATGGCAGCAGGGAAGGTGTCGAAATTCGTGGTTGGAGTTTCATCTTGGAAATTGAACCTGGAGAGAAGGGAGAAATAAAAACCAGAGTGGGGAGGGACAGGCAGCTCCAGGCAGCCTTGGAATATCCTTTAACACCCCATAAACCAAGTCAGGGAGCAACATTTGTTCCACCTGGCTGCAACACCCCAGGCAAGCTCGGTGGGGAACATCTCAGAAGGTGCTTAACAGAACCATCAGCAAAAACTCAATTTCGTTCCCAGAGAAAATTCCGATGCTTTGAAATTCATTTTCATCTCCAATTAAAATGAGCAATCAAAATCTCCAATGATTTTGCAGAATGAACTATCCCAAGAAGTTTTCATCCTCAAGTGAGCCCAAACTGAAATTGCTCTCATAGTAGATAATTTCTTTTTAATATTTTAAAGATAAAATAGGGATTGACTAGGAAAAATAAAAGACCAAACAAAACCATTTCATTATTTCAGTTCAGAAGTGAGACTGGAGTTTAAATGGCAACACTGTGATGGTTCTTATTGCAAAATTCACCACTGCTGGCATTTCTAATGAGAATAATCAGATCCAACAAAACTGTGTTTTCCAGCAGGAAAATATTCCAAGTGGATAAATCTAATGGCACTCTGGTTATCAGGGAAAGAAGCAGCACAGAAAGTGCTGCCCCCAATCCTTTTTCAGCTCTGGGTGTGCTGGGGACCATGGGGTGATGGAGGAGCTTTAGGGACATTCTTCATTAGGAGAAAATCCAGCTCCAGGGAGGCACCAGAACAGGAATTATTTCCCTCTCCTCAGCCCTGAATGATGTGAACCCTTGCAGGCAGAACAAAGATTCCTCAGACTTACTGTCCTCCAAAGAGCTGCATCCCCAGCAGAGCAAAGACCACGATGAACAGGAACAGCAGGAACAGCAAACTGATGATGGACTTCATGGAGTTCAGCAAGGACACCACCAGATTCCTCAGGGAATTCCAGTATCTGCGTGGGATCAGAGCAGCCAGGGGAGAACATGAGTGGGGAAAAGCCTTTGGTGAGAAATTAACAGGAATTTATTTCCCGTGGAACAAAGGGAAACAGCCCCAAGTGGCACCAGGGGAGGTTAAGGTTGGATGTTGTTCATGGAAAGGGTGGGCAGGAATTGGGAAAAGCTGTCCAGGGCAGTGGGAGTCCCCATCCCTGCAGGGATTTCAAAAATGTGGCACTTGGGGACACGGTCAGTGGTGGCCTTGGCTGTTCTGGGAATGGTTGGACTCAAAGATCGTGAAGTCTTTTCCAACCTCACTGAGTTTGTGCTTTAATTATTTCTTATTTAAAAAAGGAAAAGAATGACAAGGAATGTCAGAGTCCTTAAACTCCCTTCTAGTGCTGGAAAATACAGCTCAGGGAGTGGCAAAATCTCCTGGAGAACCATGAGAGCAGAGATGGTCACTTGGTGTGACACACAGCAGTCAGTGACTGTCTGCATTAGTTCCTTAGGAACTTTTCCTGGGATTTCCCCCCTTTTGTCATCTTCTCACCTGGCACAGTCAGGAGAGGTCAGAAGCAGGGATGTATCAATGAAGGTGAGACTGGAGATGGGAACAGCCAGCCCCAGCCTCCACAAATCAGGAATAAAACCAGGAATCAACACCTCATTCCCATCTTTGCAGGGTGCCCTTCCGACCCATCCACTGCAAGCACCCAGCAGTGGATTAAATCCCACATTTTAAACATTCCTGTGGGAATCTCACATCCAGGACCAAACAGTGGCCTCAGGGTATGGAAACAAATGCAGAATGTTAATTCCAGCCTGGCAAGAGGGAATGGCCCTGACTGACCCATCCCAGCACACCTGAAGGGGTGTGAAGGGGCTGGGCTGGTTTGGTTTGATGTCCCCATCCCCTGGGACAGCTCC
Source organism: Cichladusa arquata (assembly GCA_026413545.1). Lineage (NCBI taxonomy): Eukaryota > Metazoa > Chordata > Aves > Passeriformes > Muscicapidae > Cichladusa > Cichladusa arquata. Next base: position 2,341,783 of record JAOTQP010000770.1, on the reverse strand, counting down.
TGGCACATTCCAGGAGGGTGCTCAGGAACAGCTCTTCCCTGGATTTCTTGCCCTGCTGGGAACAGGCAGGGAGTGTTTGTCTGAGGAGAAGCAAAGGATCAGGAAATGCAGGAGGAGCTGCCAGGCTTTGACAAGCCTGGACACACAGGAGCCTGGAACAACAGGGCTGGAGCAGGCAGGAGGAAAGGAGGGGTTTAGAGCTATGGGGAGGATGTTTCCCTCTCTTTCTCCAGAGGCTTCTCTCCTTTCCAGAGCTGCCATCCAGAGCCAATTCCCTGCAGCAGCACACGATTCCTTCTTCCCTGAGCATCCTCCAGCTGCAGTCTGGGGACAGACCAACTCTGAGCTCCCTCCCATCCAGAAGGCATTCCATGGATCTGTCTGAGAAGCTCAGAGCTTGGAGTTGTTGAGAACAAACACCATCCTTTAGTTTTGCCTTTATTTTCCCCCTCTTCCTTCCCCCAGGCCCAGCTGGGAGCACTGACCCACCCCAGGTCTCTCTGATGTCCATCCCAGGAGAAGCAGGATCTCACATCCCATTGCACCCATTCCAAACAAAAATTACATCCACAACACAGTGACAAAGGTTTCAGAGGAAATTTCATCTCTTGTGAGAATATCTTCAATTTTGACCAAGTTCAACCAAGCCTGCTCGGGGTTTAAAGGGGCTGAACTGCTCTCCTTGGAGGAGGGGAAGGATTTGATGCTCCCAAGGCAGCAGGAATTGATTCCTGCAGCAGCCAGACCCTGCTCAGCTCTGTCAGAACAATGAGCAAAACATGGGGAGCTCTTTGGTCACTGAATTTCAGCCCCTCTTGGGCTGTGTCCCCTCGTCCTGCTGTCACCTTTTAACCATTTAACTCTGCTATCCATGGCCACACTGATTTGGGACATGGGAACCAAAATCCCAATCCCAATTATAATCCAATCAATTGAAATCATCATTTGAATAATCCCATTGATGATTCAAAGCAGGAGCACTGCAGCCACTGCTGCTAAACACAAAGGGAAAACAAACCAGGGCAGGGAGTTTCGGACAAGAATTTCTATGGAAGGGATGGAAAAATAAGAAAACTGCTGAGGGTCAGGATGTTTTTCCAGCAAAACTGCACTGAGGGGGGGTGGCTGTGCCTGCTGCCAGCAGTTTGGTGGCTCTCCTGAGGCAGGCAAACACAGAGCTGTGCACTCAGGCACTGGGATAATGCAGGAGCCCCCAGGAGCTGCAGGGACCTGGCTCTGGTCACGCAGTGAACTCAGCTCTGTCGTGTCAGATGAAAAATCCACTTAATTAGGGCAGAGGAACTTCAGCACCAGTGGCCTGAGTGTCACTTGCTGTCCTGAGAAGGGGCAGAGCCCTCAGCTTGGTTTGTCAAGTTGAATCTCTTCTCCCAAGGAATGAGCAACAACAAGAGGGAAAGGCCTCAAACTGTCCCAGACAGGTTTAGGCTGGATATTGGGAAAAATTTCTTCATTAAAAGGGTTGTCAAGCCCTGGCCAGGCTGCCCAGGGAGTGGTGGGGTCACCATCCCTGCAGGAATTTCAATGTGGCACTTGGGGACATGGGTGAGTGGTGGCCTTGGACCTGATGCTCTAGAAGGTCTTTTCCAACCTAAATAATTCCATTATTTATCTCTTTATTGTGCTGGTTGCAATCAGTGATCAGAACTCACAAAAATAAAATTGTAACTTGCAAAAACATCCAAAATTTTCACAAAGTCTAGCACCCAATCAGCAACAGCAAATCTCAGCAGCTCTGGGAAAAATGAAGTGATAATTGCTCTGAATTTGCTGCAAACCCAGGGGTTTCCCACACGTCAATCAGTGCAGAGCTAAAGCACAGTGACACTTTTGGTGCAGGTATCCACTTTTTTTGCTGGACATTTACAGAACTTAAAGTTTCCACCCTGTTTGTCCCAGAGGACAACAAATGACACATTACCACACACCAACCTGGGATCTCAATAATAATAATTAGCAATAAACAATTAGCAGGTGCAAATCAGCCCCACAGAGCTACAAAACTCATTCCTGGTTACTTCAAATGATTGTTTTGCTCAAATTTTCTTTATCTGTTTAAGGTGATTGGGGTATTTTTGGAGGGAGGGGCTGTTCCTCCTCCTGTTACTTCAAGTTATGAAGAATTCAGGGAGTGATGGAAACCAGGGAGGGCTGAAGAGGTAAGGTTGTAAAAAATAAGGTGGAAAACAACAGCAGGAGCACCTAAATTTGTCTTTTATTTCCACAGCCTTAGAAATCCTGCAGCAAGGGCTCTGGATGGGTTTGGAGATGGCACAGGAGCTGTTTGCTAATGCCAGCACACATTAACTCAAGGCAGGAGCACAAAAACAACAGAAAAGCTGTGGCAGAAAAGCTGAGTGAAAATTCACTGAGTGAAAATTCCACCTCAAAGTCTCCAGGCTGAAAAACCCCAACGTGCCCAGCCCAGGCAGCAGGAACACATTTCAGATTCGTGTCAACACAGAGGCTCAGCCCTGGGATTAGCACCCAGCAATCCCCAGGGAAGCTGCTTTAACAGAGCCTGAATACTTCAGGAATTGTCATCAGATCAGTGGGAAGTTGTTGGGACTCAGAAACAAAATAAAACTTGGGGTTTTTACCACAAAATATGAGTGATAACCTGAGATTTTTGTTTTAAATAAGCTTAAAACCAAAACAAAAAAGGACATTCTCCTGTCAGCCCACTGTCATTCCCACTTAAGGAATTGTGATCAGATCAGTGGGAAGTTGACAGGACTTAGAAAATAAATAAAACTTGGGGTTTTTACCACAAAATACAAGTGACATTACAATTTTTTTGTCTGAAACAAGCCTGAAGACAAAGCAAAGAAGGAAACTCTCCTATCAGCCCACTGAGGAACCAGGAGCAGACAAACCTGGACGTGAGGCTGGGGAGAGAAAGTGCTGTTAAAACTCCTTGTGGGTGTAAATACAGGCTCAGGAATTCCCAAAATGTCCAACTGCCCAGCCAAGGAAAGAGGAATTCTGCATCTGCAGTTTTAATCTGCTTTTGTGCCAGCTACCCCAGGGGGCTGGGGCATTTTTTGGGATAATTTTTAACTTTTTAGAGATGTAATGATCAGTTTATTGGTGATAAAGGTGGAAAGCACTCCTCCTGGCCCCGGGACTGGGGTCAGGGGTTTCTGGGGTGCCCAAATGGTGCTGAGAGTGCCCAGGGAGCTGCACTTACTTTGTCACCTTGAAGATCCTGAGCAGGCGCAGGGCTCGCAGGACGCTGATGCCAAAGGAGGTTCCCGGCTTCACTGCAGCCCAAATCACCTCAAAAATGCTGCCCACGATGACCTGCAGGGACAGAGCACTTCAGAGAGGGCACAGCTGCTGCTCAGCTCCCAGAGAGCCTCAGGAATCTGAGTTCAGGCTGTTGGTTACAAAAACTTCAGGAGAATCCCAGGAGAACTGGAAAACCTCATCCCAGCTTTCTCCATACCCAGAGAACACCCTGAGATTTATACACAGAGAGGAGCTCGTTGCTTTCTTCTCTAGCAATCAAATTACCTTAAAATACCTTTTTTTGAAGGATGCTGTAATTTTTAATTAGTTTTTTTTTTAATGCTGGCTCAACTGCAAATGCCAACAGTTCCTTTTCCAACCCCACCCAAGCTGCAGAGGTGCAGGAGGGCACTGCCCCATCCTCCCCTTCCCATCAGAAGGACTAAAACTCCTCATCTACAGCAGAACAGCAGCTCTGGGTAAGATCTACCAGAAACTTCTGGCAGCTGAGAGTCTTTAGGAGAGCAATTAAAGCAATAATTATTATGAGATCCTGCAAAGCCTCTGGCACACACATCCCATCATCTGCCTGGCCCTCAGCCTCGGGGGGCTGAAAAAACTAACCCAAGTCAAGGTGGGATTTTCAAGTTTTGTTTTGCCTGGTTGGTTTAAGGATAGCAGAGAATTCACCACAAAAAAAAGAAAAAGCCTTCTCAAAAATCCTTCATTAGGAAAAGGACAAACAGTGATGGGTTCAGCACAGCTGGGAAGGACAATTAAACCCACACAGGTTTCTGCAGAGTTAATATGATCAAACAGGCACTTCCCTGCTAACTGCTGGCATAATTCACATTTACCCAGGAGTTCTGAGCTCCCAGTGCCCCAGCTGGGCAGAGCACACCATAAACACCACTTCAGAACTGGTTCTCACCAGAGCCCAGCTGGTCTGTGCTGTGGGAGGGAGGATTAATGGGGGCAGCAGCACTGGGAACCCTTTTCATGGACAAAACCGTGGATGTCTGAAAATTCCAGCACTGCTTGAGTGCCCTGCAACACAAGCTGTGCCCTGAGCTTCCAGAAAATATAGAGGGAAAGGGAGATCCACAATAATCAATAATTCCACTGTCTCCCATCTGAAGAAGAAGGAACTAAAACTTCTCTCCCACTGACAGGAATGTTGGATTTGTCTTTACAAACAAGCTGTGGGGCTGCTGAGAGATAAAAGAAACAATGGGATGGATTCCACTGATTGATGAACAGAAAAAGATATTTGCCTTTACAAACAAACTGCAGGTTTGCTGAGAAATTAAATTGGATATTGAAAGTTGAAAGAAGCAATGGAGAAAAACTATGAATTCTATAAGAATTAAAAGTTAAAAGGGAGGGTTGTACATTACAGGGGAATCTCAGGTATCAGGTGTTTGGGAAGTCTGTGCCTCTCAAGTACCTCAGCCCATGGGGAAAGAGAGAGGGA
>JAOTQP010000770.1:2305373-2321172 GCA_026413545.1 Cichladusa arquata | reverse complement strand
GTAGAGAAAAGATCTCAGAATTTTCCACTGCAAGAAAACTGAAAAACAACTTCTAGCTTAAACTGTAACATACTAACTTTTGGTGATTGGAAAACAGTAACATGAATATGGTAGTATTAGTAGTTCTGATAGGCTGTAGGTAGTAGTAAAGGTATTGATTGCTTGTTGTGTTTTAAGATGCTCTGTAATGAAAAGTATATAATGCATTGTAACCAGAACTAAAGTTAACTTCAGACGAACCCACAGCTGAGGCTGACAGGCTGTGGGCTGGGCTCTTGTCACCCACAACCCGTGAATTGCTGCATCATTTGCATACAATAAATAGCACTTTAAAGAGCCCATCTGGAGCTCTGCATCCCTCATTTTAGGCTCATACACTAGTGGAAGGTATCCCTGCACAGGGGGAAGAATAAGCTGGGCTTTAAGCTCCCTTCCCACCCAAACCTGTGGTTCCATGACTGGTGAGCGGGAGAAGCAAGCTGCGAGCGGGGCGTGACCGCGGCACCGCGGGGTCACAAACGCCACAGCTGAGAGGGAACAGCAGTGGCCAGTACTCACAGAGAGCAGTGGTCAGCTTCTCAGGCTGGTCATAGTGCACCATGGCCACACACAGGGTGTTGAGGGCCACCACGCAGAGCACGACCCAGTAGAAGCTCTGAGCCTTCACCATGCGCCGGATGAAGAAGCGGAACATCTTCTCTTTCCTCCTGAAGTAGGACGAGCTCTCGTTCTTCCCACTCTTCAAACTGGCACGGGCAAAGGGAGACCCTGGGACAGAAAGAGGAGTCACCACACCCCATCCCAGCAGGGAAAGGGCTGCAGGGAGTTCCTGGGCACACAGAGCCTCTCCAAGCACCAGTGACAGCTCAGCAGGAAGCTGGAATGTTGAGAATGGGCTGAGCAGGGACATCTCGCTTGTAATGAGGGATGAAGGCTGGGATTTTAAACTTCATGGCTCAATGCCTAGCTCCACCATCTAAACTGGCCTTCCAAACCTCTGCAGCAATCCTGACTGTCCCAGTTTGACTCAGCATTTTTTCCTGGCTGGCAGGGACAGAGGACAGCAGGCATAGGATATTTCTGCCCCAGTGTGGAGCAGTCCTGGTGGAGCTGGGTAGGTGCAACAGGAAAGCTGGTCCCTGTTTTCCCTGCTCCAAGGAACAATTACTGTGGAATGGAGTGAATTCTCCTTATTTTACTCTCCAGCCTCAGGTATTTCCTCAGCAGAGGGCTCAATCTCCTCCGTGCATCAGATTTTGGGTGCAGCCACTCATTTGTCTCAATTCTGCCTTTATCAGCTCCATTTCCACTCCAGGCCGAAACCCTGGCAAAGAGTCAAGTGTTTCAACAACAGGGAGCTGATGGAAGAAATGATTCCTGATGTCAGCTCTCGCCACGGGGTAGAGGCACTGCTCAGATGAAAAGGCAATCTCCAGCCAGTGCTGAGGCAGGAGAAATCAGGAATAAGGGCATAAACACATGGACCCCTTGGGGCTCCTCTGCAGCAGCCACAGAAGCTGCTGCAAGCAGAGGAAATGGTGACTATGCCAGGCTGGCCACTGCCTGTGCCCGTGGTTTGTGACAAGATATCATTACTGCCCTTCCCCATGCTGGGGTGGAGCACCCCAGCAGGATGAGCAGGACATGTCCTCGTCCTGTCCTGCAGCAGGTGACTCTCCTGGGCTCAGTGACTTGAACAAAGAGCTCTGGCTTCAGCAGCCACATCTCAGAGCATGATCACCTCCATGTCAGCACTTGGAAAGCGTGGGAATCTCACCCAGCCTTATCCTGCAGCATCAACCACAGCAGCCTGAGAAAGGATGAGGCATGCAGATGTGGCAGCAGTGAGTTCTCCAAGCCTCACAGCCCCACACAAGTGTGATGCTCTCCCATGGAAAGTGAGCTCTCTGCTCCATTTCACATTTCTGGCCATCCACCAGCACTCTAAAAGCAGAGCTGGCTTGGCCAGGCTTTGAACAAACTCCTTGCTGAAAAAATCAGTGTGCTCTTCTGTTGGTTTGAAAATCCTGCCTTTGGCAGTTTGGAAGAGAAGAAATCACAGTGCTGCTCCTCTGCTTTAAGACAACAAGAAGAGCCACAGGTTGGGATTTAAGCTGCTTCATATCACAGCACTCCTTAGCAGCTCCAGAGCTCTTGGATGTCCGAGCCCCTCTGTGCTCTCAGACTGGCAAAGGAACAGTGCTGCCCTCTCATTCCTCTCTGCTGATCTTCCAGAAAAGCAAAGCAGTGATATTTAAACTGCTCTAACATGGGAAACATCCCCATCTCTGGGATTTGGTGTCTGGGAATCAAGGCAGTGCCTGGTACAGCACAGAGGGTGTGAAGCCAGTGGGAGTGGAAAGAAAAGAAAAGAATAAAAGCTAAGAACAACTGCAGAGAACAGCCTGGGAAGTGTTTACCACTACAGAGCTTTGTACTGTGGTTATAAAGCTCATCAAGGTGCTTGTGTTCAAATTAAAGTGAAACATTTTCAGCCAATGGCCAGAGAGAGACCTGGCAAAGTCTCCCCCACTCTGAGCTGCATCTTCACGTGGCACTCAGGGATTATTTGTTAGTTCTTCCACGCTCCTTCTGTTCCCAACTGAACACATTACAGAAAACCATCCAAAAACTCCTTTTCTCCAAAACAGATCCTTTATGTGTAATTGCCCACGTGATCTGATTGTTTATGCTCTGCATTTCAGCCTCTTCACAAGCCTGCAGAAGTAGCTGCTTAATCCAGTCCTTCCTTTCTGCCTCGTTCCATGAATCAAAATCAAAACCACTTTTCCCAAGTGGGTGAAGCACTCACAGGAGGTGGAAAGCACTGCTGTTATTTTCCCTGCCATATGCTCCCGAGACAGTTCCCAGCTCTGCCTCGGATTATTCCCGAGCCCAGATGCTCTGTCATCCGTTGCCACCTGAAATGCTGAACTCCAAGATCTGTTGGCGTGCCTTTGGCTGCCCAGAGCCTGGAGGGACTTGGACTTGGAGGCAAAGATCTCATAATTATTGCAACCATGAGCAAATATTCCAAAAATGACCGTTCCTTGTTATCCATGCAGGGATCCGAGAAAAAACAACAACAAACCAAACCAAAAATGCACACAGGCTGCTGCATTTTTGCCCTTTTTCAGCACCAAACCTCCCCTGGGAGTGGCAGCAGTTTCACCACAAACCCTGCAGCCCAGGGGATGGTGGCAGCTCAGTGCTGGTGTCAGGAACATGCCAAGCCACGCTCATTTTTTACAACCAGGTCTTCCTTTAAAGGGGAAAAAAAAAATTCCAGCAGCAGCTGTGATCCCTGAAAACACCAATGCCAACTTTCCAAAGGGCAATTGAGGCACTCATGCTTTGCAAGCAGCCACAGACATGGATTCTCAAATGTGCTGTTTGTGCTGCTCCTCCTGTGCATCCAGGATTTGCTGCTTCGTGGGGACTGGGCTGCCAAGACATTTCTTTGGAAGATAATGAGAACATCTGCTGCTTCAGCAGCAAAACACACTCCAACAACAGGCACGGGGATGAGCAAAGCACCCGACTGCAGAGCAGCAGGAGATGCCTCTCCCACGGCTGAGAGGCTTTTGGCTCCAGCAGCTCCCTGAGGTGGGTGCTGCGTGCCCAGAGGCTCCCCTGGCAGCCCAGAGCTGCCTCTGCCTCCCCACTGGACAGATCTCAGCAGGGAATCAGCTCTGGGAGCTGCAGAACGGGCAGCACCTCCTCAGCCTGAGCATCCAAATTCACCCCAGCAATGCCCCACAGTGCAGGATGCCCTGCTCTGCACTGGATCTCCAGATCTGGCTTTAAAATTGCTTTAAGATCCTTCTCTAAGACAAGAATGAGAGAATTGAGGCCACTGCCCAGCACATCCCAGTGACCATTCCCACAGCAGAGGCTGTGACCCCTCAGCTGGGCATTAGTGGACAGTGGGACTGTGGCCACTTCCTCTCCTCCCTCCAACAGTGTTGTCTGGCAGATTTGGGGTTCGTTAGCAGATTTGGGGTGAGTGAGCAGGTTCCAAGCAGAATCCCAGGATGGCCAGCCCAGCAGGGATTGTCTCAAGGCTTTGCAGGACTCTCTCGAGGGTGCAGCATGCAGGAGCTGAGCCAGGCAGTGCAGGGGGAGGGTGAAGCCACGGAGCTTTTTGCTTTGGGAAGTCGAGTGCTGCTGCAGCAGCAGTGGAAATTCATTCTCCTTCAGGAAACTGCAGCTTCTGGAGCAAAGGAGCCGCTCCAGAGGAGGAAACATGACATGGACAGGTTCAGGTGGAGTCGAAACCTCGGGGGATGCGAAGCCAGTACTCACCAACGGAGCAAATGTCTGTGAAATGGTCCTCACCTTCTTCTGCATGAATCAGGTCATTTTTGCTCTTCTTTATTGCGGCTCTTTTCAACACTGCGTGCAAATTAAAGAGAAAATGCCCCATGAGGATGCAGAGTGGATTCTGTCTCCCCCTCCCTTCACTCTTAAAGCTCCCCCACCAGGGTACCCTGGAGCAAACCGGACAACCCACAACCCTGCAGGGCCTCTGCACGCCTCAGTGCCAGGGTGCTTCACTTCTTTGCCCTTCCAGCTCCTGAAGGTTTGCCAGGCACAGCTCTGCACGTCTCAGTGCATGCAGCAGATGCAGGAGGGTGGGGGGGTGGCTGCAGCTGCTGGGCCTTCCAGCACAGCACAAAGGCTGGGCAGGGACTGGAGCTTCCTGAGCCCCACGGGGCTGGCAGAGGAGTGCTGCCACCCCTGAAACCATCAGTGCTGCTGGCAGAGGGCACCGGGAGGGAGTCAGCATTTACAGAGCTCAGTTGACCACCCAGCCATGCCTCAAGGAGCAGAAATGCTGCGTGGAAAAAGTGGCCACTCATCAGTGAGCAGCCTCTCAGCAGCACCCAGTGTGCAACCCCTGCCCGCTGGGGATGGCGGAATTCCTTGAAAACACATTTATTTTTTCCTCCAAAAGAAGCTTTTAGTGGGGAGGACAAACACCACTATGTTTACTCCAACAGGGAATGAGAGCTCTGCACTGTCCACCCAGAGCACGGGGGGTGAGGCAGGAGCACTGAGGATGCTGCTCCCAGGACCACCTACCTGCAGAACCTTGAGAAGTGGCAGAAAAAAAAAATCACGTTGGTACAGTTTGGTGACAGCTTCGAGACAGACAGTAACTAAGCAGCACTTTCTATCAGCAGTAAGACACCCCACGGTGTGGTGATACAGACTGGTCCGTGGGCACACACAGCAAAGCCACTCACGCTGCAGAGACTGCCCCGGGGAGGCTCCTCCACAACACCCCCTCACCCTACACGGGCTGCCCTGCCCTGACAGACACACGGATGCGCTTCTCCTCCTAAGGGCTGTGCTTGAGTCACTTCCAGGGAACACCCAGAGCGTCACCCAGGAGAGGAGAGGATGCTCTCAGCCTGTGATCTGGATCCGTTGTTTTGCAAATGCGCTCCTTGCTGCCCCACCCAGCTCTAGGCTGAGTCCTCAGTCCCAGCAATAGCAGCTTGGGGGTCCCTCCGGCTGTGTCTGTCCCAGTTCACTCCAGCATGGCCAGGGCCATCCTCAGCGCTGGAACGCAACTAGCTCTGGGATTCGAATTTCCCAGCACTCCCTGGCATGAATTGAGCAGCTCTTTATCTTCTCTCCCAGAAAACTCCTCCGTGTGTTTGGCAGTGAGGTTGTGCCTTCTCTCCAGGCACCCTGGATGCCACGTCTCTCTGTTTTGGGGACTCAGAATTTACCACCGCAGACGTGGGCTGCTCCACACCAGTTCCTCCAAGGCTGGGAACATTCTCGGGCTCCTTCAGCTTTAGGATAAGAGGAGCCTGAGCATCTCTGGGTCTTTCCGCCCTGCCTTGCGCCCACCTGGAGTTCCTCACAGCACTCAGCCTCTCAGACCGCTCCTGCAGACACCGAGTCCAGCTGGAGCCGCAGCCCTGGCTGCAGCCAGCGCCGGCCAGGCTTCCCCAGCTCGCACACACCCCCGCACTCACACCGGACTGGCCACGCACACCTCAGCCCTGACCTGCTGCAGCCCCAGCTCTTCCAGCCTCAGATCCTGCCCGGCGCAGGTCACCGGGCTGGCCAGGCTGGACCAGCAGTGATGCTCCGGGAGCCGCAGGGCTCGGAGCCGGGCGAACAGCGCCCGGGGGTGGACGGCACCGGTGAGCTGGGCACGGGGGCTGTGGGGGGAAGCTGCCCCTGTGTGCCACCCTGGTGATTTGCAATCCACTCACTGTTGTAGCTGCTGCCGCTGCCAGTCTCTGCCGGCGCCGTGCCTTGAGGAATCGGCCCTTCCGAGGCGGCCCTCCCTGACAGTGAATGGGAGGAGAAAAAAAAAGAGGGGGGGGTAGGGAGGGGAGGGGAAAGGAGGAGACATGGGAGGACGAAAGATGGTCAGAAAAGGGAGAGGGAAGAGTCTTTAACTGAGCTTTGAGTGGCTGGCGCATCCTAAGAGCTGTCGGGGCTGGAGGCACAGGGGGAGCATCCCCGTGGCCTCGCTGCTCGGCTCCTCCGGCCGTCCTGCCACGCCGGGCTCGCACGTCGGAAGGAAGGATCACCACACCCTGTTATGTCTTACTGCTTACAGCTAACAGGGGGCTCAGTCCCTGGGTCAAATCCGCTCGCAGCCCTGCCTTCTCTCGGTCAGCGCATTCGCTCTTCTCCATCCTTGCGCAGCCTGTCCCCCCTGCACACACAGCCAGCCACCCTCGGCAGGGCGTGGGCACCGACCCCGAGGGCACATCCCCATCCCGGGCCGGTGTGGGGTGTCCCATAACTGCTCCTCAGCCCCGGGAGAAGCGGCTCTGTGGCCGGGTTTGTGCCGGGTGCATGCGGGAGGATCCGCGTGGCAGTGACAGCAGTGGAACCTCTCCCGTGGCACAGGAGGAAAACGGCCAGCAAAGCCACCTACCGTCCAGAGGGGACTTCTCCTCCGCGTTCTTGTCCTCCTCGGCCAGCATGACCTCCTCTGGAAAAGGAAAAGCGGGCAGGGTCAGCTCAGGATCCTCCCAGCCTGTCCCGGTGCCACCCACCCACCCCTGACAGACTCTGCAGAGGAATTCTGGCCTCGGGGATGTTTCTCACCTCGTGTCCCTCTCGCACAGGGGAAGGATTCCAAACAAAACCACTTTCCCCGTGAGATCCATCCCTCCTCACAGCCACCCTCTGCGGGTTCTTCACCAGCTCTCATGCCCACAGCACCTCTGCAGACCAAGGAGCTTCCTCCAGACCAGGCTGGACCACAAGTCCCCATAAGCCCCAGGAAGGTGCCTCATGGCCACCCACACTGGGAACAGCTTGGGAAAGATGCTCCACACCCATCACTGCTCTTTTGTCTCCAAAAAATCAGGGTTCAGCCATGGGGAGCAGAGTGGTGGCACAGGGTGAGAGCAGCAGGGCCACACGGCAGGAGACTCACTGTCACCACAGAGCAACCACGTCAAATCTTTGTCCAAATAAAATCCAAGTTTTCCATGGGGGAGCTCTGCCTGGCACACTGGTTGCAACACCACCCTTCCATTCCTCTGCAACTCATCTCCAAAATACAACCTTGCACTTGCCTAAATTAAAAAAACAAAACAAGAAACACTAAAAACCTACCTCCTAAAATGCAATAATTTTTATCTGTGTGAAAGACAACCCAATTTCCTGAGGTTTCCCAGGGCACTGCCACCCCCCTGGCCAGTTTGCAGTGCTGTGCCAATACTTGAGACCACACTCAGAACCACAGATTTTTAGTTTGCTGCTGGAAACTGATATGGGGATCTACTAAAGGACAACCCAAAGCAAACAAAACATTGAGTTGGCAGCTGGTAAACTCCACACTTCCTTCTGTTCTTATACATGGCAAATTCACATGCCTGTAATTCCATCGATGTGATTTGGGCTCTTACTAAAACATCTGACACCGTGTTCCCACCAAATTTTGCTTTAAAGTCTGTTTAAGCCAGTCTAGAAGGAAGAGTAACTTCAGAAAAATAAATACAAACAAACCAGAGGCCAAACATCAAAGTGTGTAGCTGAGAGCTGTCTAGAAGGATCCCAGAGGGATCAGCCTTATATAAGCCTATATAAGCCACACAAACCTTATATAATCTCTTTATTAATCATCTGGGAGAGAGAGGGAATGATACTTTAATAAGACAGCAAATTGAGAAGGCTGAAAAATAATACCAAGGACTGAGGGAGGCTGGAAACCCAAGCAGATGGGAAGGAAATACAAAAGTGCAAAGTAATGCACCAGAGATGTGAAAGGAACGAGAGCTGAGAGGGTTAAAAAATCAGAGGAACTCAAAGCTGCATTTTAAAAGGTATAAAGTCCTTCCAAAATCCCACAAGTTGTGCCTTCAATTCCCACCTTCCATTCAGGTGGTTTTCAAGTCTTCTTAAGACAGGTCAGGAGAGTGAAATAGGCTTTTTTAGACAGGTCAAGAAACTTCTCTGACCAACCAGCACCTCACACCAAAAGATTCTTTTGAAGTCCTCCCCAGGGAAAGCCCTACTGATGTTCAGGGACTAAAATATGGGAGGAATGAAATGGCAATTCCCAGTCTGAGTGCCCTGAAACACAAGGAAGGGAAGGCCAGGCAGGGAGACCCTTCCCAAAGGCTGCTGCTGTACTGGATTCTCACCTAGAAATTACTCTTACAAGACAATTCTGCAAAACTTTGCCCCAAATTCAGGGTCCTGAATTGGTGCCCAAACAAATCTCCATCCATAAACACAGCTGGGCTCAGTTTTGCTGTTCCTTTAAAAGAACCCAACCCTCTTTCACCTCTGAAATTCCCTCAAGCCTGACCCTCCTCCTGCAGTGTTCCCACGTTCTCTCCCTTGATACCTATCCCTGTCTGCCTCGTGTCCTCTGGGAATCCAAAGGACCACAGCTGCCCCAGGAGGTTTTTAAGGCTAAAAAGAGAGCTCAGCAGGTCACTGAGCACTGCTAGGAAGGGTTTTTAACCATCCTGAACAGGGGCTCAGGAGCTGCTTTGCCTTTGGTCATCACTAACAGAGCCTGGAAGGAGATAATTGGGCACCTGAAAAAACCCCCAAAAACGGTGCATCTGCATTAGGAGGGATGTTCAGCAGAGAGATGGGGCCAGATCAGCAATTCTGAGCCTCCAAGCAAAGGCTCAAGGGTTTTGCCAGGGTATCAGAGCCAGGGGTGTCTCAGCAGCAAGAGGAATTTTTGATCATTAAGTGCTGGGTGTGACTGGGCTGGAAATAAAGGCAAAGCAGCCGAGATCGTGGTGCCTCTTCTCCTTCTCTTTGGTGTGGGGAGAGGGGACATTGGGGGCTCAAAGGAGCAGCAGATTACTGGAAATAACTCACACTCAACAGGCAACAGAGGTGAGGAAAAACAAAGACTAAATGAATTTAATTTCAGGCTGGGTAAATAGAAAAAGTTGATAAAAATGCAGCCCTCAGAAGTGGCTGTCACACTCTCCCAGGGAACCCTGCTTTGTCTCCCTGGCAATTCCCCTGCCTTGGCATCTCACACGGGGCTCATTGCTGGAGGTGTCTGTTCCCATCTCTACCCAGGGGCTCAGGGCTCTGTTCCTCTAAAAAAGCTGAAACCTGAAGTTCAGAAAGCTCTGTCGTGACAAAAGATGGCCTTGAAGTTACAGAGGGCTGGGGGAGAGAGGTGTAACCATTCCCAAAGCCTGGCACTCCAGGAGAACAGAAGCACTCCAGTTTTGTGTGAAAAAGGTGGATTTGGAAAAAAATTAAAATGCAAAAGACATCAAACTTGATGAGCCCTGGACAGGAAGACTTTGAGTCTCTCAGCAAAGTGTTTTCCAAATGATTCATGTCCTTGTAAGATAAGAGAAACATCTTCAAAAGAATATTTGTGAGCTTATAAGCTCTTTACTCTGTGTGAAGAACTTGTAGTTCCCTGTTCTCCAAAAATTCCAGCCTTGGAGTTCCTGCAGTTCTGCAGAGGAGAAAGCAGCAGGGGCAAAATAATTTGCATGGATTGCATCCATTGCTTTTCTTCCCCACTTTTTAATTCCTCTGAAAAGCACAACTGCCTTCAACTGAAGGAGGGCAGGGCTGGATGGGATATTGGGCAGGAATTGTTCCCTGGGAGGGTGGGCAGCCCTGGCACAGGGTGCCCAGAGCGGCTGTGGCTGCCCCTGGATCCCTGGCAGTGCCCAAGGCCAGGCTGGACATTGGAGCTTCCACCCCAAACCAGTCTGGGAATCTGAGATAATTCAAATTACAGACATTAATGGGAAACATTAAAGACACTTCAATGGGCGATAACCATGATGTTAAATTAAAATTATTGTTGACTGAGGGGAGGTAGGACGCACACAAAGGAGTGATTCTAGTCACTCACACTTCCCTTGGTGCTGTAACAACCCTTGAGGTAAAAACCTGAACACTACAAAGGACAAGGGCACCTCCTGTTCAGCTCTAGGAGCTACACAGAATACGTAAAAAATAACAGTGCAAAACGCATCTAGGGATTAAGACATCACTTTATGAAGTACTGGAATGCAGCTTTCCACTCTTCCTGCCCTGCATCAAAAATAAATGAGGAGGAAAAAAACCAAACAATCCAAATGCTCAGGGATATTAGAAATACTGGAAACCTGGTGAGGTGTGGAGGGGAAGAGAGGGGATTGGGCTGATTGGTTCTGGGTGCTCCACAGCAGGAAAAAATAAGATGAAACAAGGTAGAGGGAGATTAGAGAAAGAAAAGTCATTAAAAGAACTGAATTTTTCCTCCAAGGCAATGGATTTCAAGTGAGGGCAGGACACAGCTGGGTGGGGTTGGTTTACTTTTTAAAATCAAACTGAGTGTTAACACGTGGCACTCTTTGCTCCAAGAGTCAATGAGGTCAAGGCTGGCAGAAGGATTTAAAAACAATTAGATATTCCCAGGAATAATGACCAAATCCTCCAGAGTTCCATTAGAGCAGAATCCCAGGAGTTTCTGCTCTTCCCTTTATGCAAACAACTCCCGCCTGGGGCTGCTGCAGGGGATTTCTGTCCACCTATGTCTGTCCTCCCTGGCTGTATCTGCCCCCTCCAAACCCTGCACAAGGAATTCCAGATAATTTCTGAGCTGAAATCCTCAAAACAGACCTGGGAAATCCCCAGAGACAGCACAGTCCCAGTTCTCAGTGCCTCACTCCTAAAGCCTGGATTCTCTGCTCTGCTTTGCCTTCACACTGCATTTTTATTCAAAGATTTTATTAACACAGCTAAGCTGATTTTAATTACTGTTATTATTCAGCTGTACTAGGAGGCTCTTTTATATTCCTATTGTATTCTCAACAATGCCTTTCCAGAGTATTTTTAACATTCCCTGATTCAGCTCTTTTGCATGCACTTCCCTGTTCCACAAAACCTTCTGCATGGTGCGTTATTAGGCTAAAAAATGTGCATTTTCCAGCAGTTTCACTCGAGATTGGTGTGGCATTTATTCAGCCCTGGCAACAAAGAAATGGAAGAGACAGGAATTCCCACAGGAAAGGGAATTGGAGCA
The DNA here is from genome assembly GCA_026413545.1 of Cichladusa arquata. Lineage (NCBI taxonomy): Eukaryota > Metazoa > Chordata > Aves > Passeriformes > Muscicapidae > Cichladusa > Cichladusa arquata. Next base: position 2,309,675 of record JAOTQP010000770.1, on the reverse strand, counting down.
GAGGTTTGACTGTACATTTTATAATTTCTCCATCCCAAGTTGCTCACAAGTTCAGCTGGTGATGGGCAGAGCAGGCCCCAAAGTGACACAAAGCCACCCTCAACCCTGCAGGGGAATTCTCAGCTCTGTTTGATTGATGGAGATCAGGAGTTAGAGACCAAAAATCACCAAGAGCCTTAAAAGCAAGACAGGGTGAGAAAGGGAGAAGCCCAGAGAGCCCTGCTCCAGCCATGGGGCAAGCCAGGAATTAATCTGAGTTTGAGGCTGCACAAAAGCTGTAAACTAATGAGAAGACAAATTCTAAATGGAAAGGAAAGGGAATTCTTTATTTTCAGATTCCTCGAGAAGCACAGAATGAAGGGTGGCTGCCTGAGCTGCTGCTGAACAGTCACAGTGAATAAAAGTCTGACAGCACAAGTGGCCCTCCATCGTCACCCTGAGCAGTGCTACAAGAAATAATGGGCTTAAAGCACCACATAAACTGCTGATATTTCTATTTTACATCTCAGTTGTAAAGACCAAAAATGAAGCTGATCTGTCTAAAATGACACCAGGAATCCATTTGAGAAACCAGCACTTCTTTTCCTCCCCATCATTGTTTTAAAAGGCCTTTTCACTTGGCTCAGACGTTGAAAAGCAAGCAAGGAGGAAATCACCTCCTGTTTGCTTGATGCTGCATGAAAGAATTGACTGTGCTTATGTCAATATATAAATATCAGCTCCTCCATGAGGCAGAAAGGTTATTGGTAATCGTTGCAGTCTGATAAAAATGCTATTTGCTGTTAAATTAATGTGTCTGGGTCCTAGTTAAACTTGCTCAGGCCTTGCAATAAAGAGCAATATTCAGTTTCAGTGGTTACAAAGAAATGTTAATCTGGGCTGGGGGGAGTTTTGTGCACGTGATCTTTGTAGCTCGGCTGGGTTTCACCAGCACAGAGAAAAGGCTGAGAAAGCAGCTGGGGCAGTATCCTAGGTTACAATGTAAAGATGTGCCCAAAAGTGTGGATTCTATCACCCTCTGTTAAACCAGCAGTGATCCTTATCTCTGTGGAGATATCCTCTGCTAATGGGCCAGCTGTTAAACCAGCTGGGGCAGTGTTCTTTATCTTTCCCACAGCCCATCCTCCCTCCAGGAGATATCTCCTGTTAATGGCCATTGAGTCCCAGTGCATGACTGATAAAATTACATCATCCCACTGGGAGATGCTCCACCCAGGAGGAGGAGCCAAACATTTCCTACCTAAATAAAATCTAGGATTTGGAACACCAAGGCAGCTTTTTCCACTGGCTTCCAGAGGACACGAGCTACCAGATCTTTCTGGATCACTGCTTCAACAAGAGCACTTCACCTGGACTGCTACCACCACCCGAACTAGTGGGGTGTCAGGCTCTATTCTGACTCTGTCAGAGGCTTTCTTTTGTATTATTGCATGTATTCTATTTTTTTTTCCCCTATTAAATTGTACTTCTGACTTGGAGTCTCTTACTGGTTTTGCTTTCAAATCTGTACAGGTAGGGAATAAATAAAACAGCAATTACTCATAGAAGGGAACAGTTCCCCTCTGTGCAGCCTTTGGGCACTCGATCTCTTTTTATATTATCCTGTGGTAGGACAATTGCTTTGATCTCAGCAATAAAGTTGGCTCAGCTCCTTTAGCTTCGCTCAAACCAAACCAAGATCTTTTTGCAGTAACTTTGGTGCAAACGCTCAGAAAGAATTCCAACAAAACCAGCAAGTGCTGGCTGGGCCCTCCCCAGGCTTGGCCACACCAAGGACTGTGGTAACTGTAAATGAGACTGATAGTATTGTGGACTTAATTAGGAGATGCAGTTTGATAACCAAGATCCCCCAGCAAGAGCAAACAGAGCTTTGAAGATTACAAGAAGATTGGATCAAGTCTGGCTGACAGGAGAGACTGAACTACGTAGAAATGTAAAGTTTGTCGGTGTGATGTTTAACCCAATGAATGTAGTAAAAACTTCCTAGCCTTCCTGAGAATGGTATATAAGCATGTGCAGCTCACAGTAAATTCAGATTCTGATCACAAACAGTAGTCTCTGTCTCTCTCTCTCAATTAGTCAATAAAGGATTAATTCTGGAGCCCATCAGCAGACCTCACTTGCCCCGGAACACACTCAAGCAAGCCCAGGAGATCCCTGCCTCACCTGCTTTGAAGATCCACTCCAGGTACCCGTTGAGCTCCCGCTCGATTTGCTGCTGCCGGCGGAGCTTCAGGAATGCCCGGCGGTTCTCCACCCGCTCCCGCTCCTTGGCAAACTCCCTGCGGGGAGAGAAGAGAGGCAAAACCCATCACAGGCAGGCACACGGCCCTCCCTCAGCTTCCAGAGGAGTTCAGGGAGCCTGTGGAGTCCAGGACGGGAGGAGGGGGTGGAAACCACAGCAAGGGGCTTATTGTTGTCCAAGAAATTATTCCTCAGCTGCTTCTCTGCCTCTCTCATCCTGGAAAAGAGCTGAAAAATTCCACGTGCATGCACCACAGCCAGTCATGAAACACAAATCATCATCCTCAACGCTAAAAATCATCCTCCAGCTCTCTCCACAGCACAATCTCCTCTAGAAGCCAAGATTGTCACAGACATAAGCACTTTTCTAAAGAGATCTACTCTTCCCTGTCATCCTTCAAGTTTTCCCAGGCTTTTGGTGATTGTGACAAGCTCAAATCAAATGAGAACTGAGTGGTAATGGGTTGAGGTGAAATAGGCCAGATGTCCTGGGCTGGGGGTAAAAATGATCCTGCTATTTGCTAAAATTCCATGGAAAGCAAGAATTTGGATATCAGCACTAGAACAGGGCAGGCAGAAAGGAAAGGTCATCCAACCATCACAGAAATCATGTCCAACTACATCCTGCTGGTCTAGCTTGAAATGAAGGTGACAAAAAAGTGCAGCCACCAGCCAGACAACTCACACTGGGGCCTTCTCTAAGGTAATTGCTGGCACCTCTGGGAATTTTCTGATTTTCTGGACACATGAAAGTGCCCAGCTCTGAAGCAGCCCCTGCAATCCCTGTTTTAAGCACACACTGGAGTGTCTCCCACAAGAGAAGAGTGTAGATAAATGTGGGATCATGAGGCATAAGTTCCCCAGCACATCTCAACTCTTCTCTGTCTTTCACACCTTTAGATAACTATTAATTAATCAGCTAACTAATGATTTTTTACTAAAATCCCTCCTAATCAGCCCACACAGGCTCACCAAAAGCCAGCAAGGAGCAGGAGCTGGGAGGAGGGTGCAAGAATGGGGGAAAAAGGAGCTCTAAGTGCTAGGGGCAGCTTTTTATTCACAATCTGCAGTTGCTCCTTCAAAGGTGCCACTTTTGCTTCATTGGGCAGGAATGTGACCCACAGAGAGGGGACTGAGGGAGGACCCAGCACTGATGGGAGAGCTGAGCTGGAATCTTCATTTTGGCAGCACATGCCGGGCTCCTGACTCCCCTCTTCTTGCCAGGACAGCCCCTGACCCATCCTTGGAACAGAGGGAGTCAAAACTCTGAGCTGAGAGCTCCCCCTTGGCACTCAGCACATCCCCAGGGTGATCCAAGATCCTGTACGTGTCTCCATTCCCTTTTCATGCTCTCATTCCTGCTTCAGCCCCTGCTGCCTGGGGCCAGGGACCTTCCCTCAGTCTGGATTTGTGTCTGGAGCAGGAGAAATGAGATCACACAGCACGAGGTGACACCGTGCATTTCATTTTCCAGGCGTGGGATTGCGGGCTTGCATCAGCACAGAGTTCCCAAAGGAGGAGACAACAGCAGTGGGAAGTTTCCTGGAGGAGCCCCGAGGGCAGGAAGGGCAGCAGATGAGCCATGGCACTGCTCCCTCACCCCTCAGGAGCAGCAAAGGGAGAGCTCCTCGCAGAGCTTTTCATCTTCTGCCAGGTCCTGTCTGGCCTGAGGACAGTAAAAGTTTTCCAGGACTTGTCCCTTTTATCACAACTTCATATTGCAGAATCACAAAACAGAAAGGACCCACACGGATCAGAGTCCAAAATCTCAAGTGGAAGGTCTGTACTTTGAAAGTGTAAGAAAATGAGGGAGAAACTGCTGGAAGTTGCAAACCTTCAGCAATTTCTGTACAGCCAAACACAGATCTGCCAAGGCACCAGTGAGGTTAAAGCCACCTGTACCCTCCTGCTCCCTGGAACTGGCAGCTCTGAATCCCAGAATGGTTTGGGTTGGAAGCCTCAAAGCCCATCCAGTGCCACCCCTGCCAGGGCAGGGACCCCTCCCACTGTCCCAGGCTGCTCCAGCCCCAATGTCCAGCCTGGCCTTGGGCACTGCCA
>JAOTQP010000770.1:2231740-2242246 GCA_026413545.1 Cichladusa arquata | reverse complement strand
CCATTCCCTGTGTCCTGTCCCTCCATCCCTTGTCCCCAGTCCCTCTCCAGCTCTCCTGGAGCCCCTTTAGGCCCTGGGAAAACATTACCATGAACCACACCAGGACATTCATTCCCGAAGTTTCCCAGAGCACAAAAAAGAAAAATATTGATTGGAAGTGGCTGCAGATTTTCTGGAAGAATGGTTTTCTGACAGAAAATGACAATTTGATTATATCAAAACTTCCTGCTGGAAGAGGTCAAACTTAGCAAAAGCTCATTTAGGAAAACAGTCACAATCTGTCTGATTGGGTTAAACACACTTGTTCTTGTTTTGAAAACATGTTTATTTTCATTTTATCAAGATTCATGCCAGAAATAACTCTAAACACAAAATTAAAATATTTTTATCCCCACCTAAACAAGCCCTTCCTCCTTGGAAATTTCTGACTTCAGCTTTCCAAAGAGAGATTTTGACACTGCAAAATATTTTTGGCATGGTGGAAACTCCAGGTTCTGCCCTGACTTTGAGGCTGTGTGAGTACTTTTTGCCCAAGAAGGTTAATAGGATGAATAAATTATATAGAATATTTGCAATATTTGCAATAATTGTTTTATTTTTTAAACTGACATCAACTGTAATCACATTTCTTAATGAGAATGGAGGAGGCTGAGGGGATCTTTGGTGTTCTTTTGTGGAAATATTTTGTTTGGTAGTTTGGGATTTTTTTTCTTTTTAGGGTGGGGTTTTTAAAGTTATTGGCTACAAATCAAGGTCCTGGTCCAGGAGACTGGACAAAATCCCTCCCTTCCAGCAGACCCAGCTGGGATGCAGAGTGTGACCTGTCCCCATGGATGGGGGGCAGTGACATCCCTGATTTTCCCCCCACGGGAGCACTGGGGGCTCATTCTTCCTGATCTTGCCAAAACAGAGCAGTGTGAATAGCAACCAAAATTAGGCAAAAAAATCTGAGCACCAGAGCCACAGCAGTGTTTATGTTCTAACTCTTCCTGATTTCAAAGGCTCCAGGAACCAAACCTTTCATGGATGCAGGCTGCAGATATTATTTCTCTGTTCTTTTCCCTGGTTTTCACTCTGCTTCTCCTCTCCCCTGTCATCACACACTTGATTTCATTCACCAGTGCCTTTGCCTTGTTCCCTCTGGTACTCCGAAGGCATTTCATTTCATTTCCATTTTTTCAGACATTAAAAGCATTTCTTTTGAATTCTGGTGCCTTCAGCACATGAAATGAGCCTCAGCTGCACTGAAAAAACCCCAGCCTGATCTCCTTACACGCCTGTTCTTCAGCAGGAATTAAGAGAAAGGGGGAAGCAGCTGCCTCTCAGATCCCCCCTGCATTAACCACGCTCCAAGTTCAAAAGCTGAATGCAGAGGACACAGCTCCAGGTGCCAACCCTGCTGCTCCTGCTGCCCCCCTGCTGCTTCCAGAATTCAGAGCTGGACAGGAGTGGTGGAGCCTGCACTCGATTTTTAACAGTATGGTATTAAAAATCATGGGATCACAGAATATCCTGAGCTGGAGGGACCCACCAGGATCACCCAGTGCAGCCCCTGTCCCTGCCCAGACACACCAACAATCCCAGCTCTGCCCCCAGTCTGCCCCAGCTGAGCCATCCCAGTGCCCTCAGTCTGCTCCAGCTGAGCTATCCCAGTGCCCTCAGTCTGCCCCAGCTGAGCCATCCCAGTGCCCCCAGTCTGCTCAGCTGCTCCTTGTGTGGCCCCTCCAGACCCTTCACCAATTTCTCAACTCTCCATCAGCTTTAGATCTTTCTTCTAAAAGTAGAACCAGGGGCATCCAGAGCAGAGGGGATTCTGTGCACCCACACCTCCACCAGGTGAAGCAGAGCCACTACCTCTTCTCCTTAGAACAGACCCCCATTCCTGCAGATCTCTCTGGGATAAGGTAGGAAATTCCTGTCCTGGTTCATCCTGTCCTGTCCATCTTCCCACCTCAGGGATGTGGTTCCTGCAGCTCAGCTCAAAGTGACGTTTAGACAGAACTAAGCCAAGTGCTCCACTTTGCCTGCAGTGAGCCAGGAACTAGCTTTAGATCTGGCTTTAGGTGACCTGATTTTACCTTCTCCTATTCCCTAGAAGGGTGGGCAGCCCTGGCACAGGGTGCCCGGAGCAGCTGTGGCTCCCCTGGATCCCTGCAGTGCCCAAGGCCAGGCTGGACACTGGGGTTGGAGCAGCCTGGGACAGTGAGAGGGGGGAGATGGGATGAGGTGAGATGAGCTTTAAGGTCCCCTACACAAACCATTCTATGTTTCCCCCTTACAGAGGGTGAGAATTTTCCCATGATTTTCTATAACATCACCTCCCAGAGGGAATAGGATCTGTGTCTGCAGCACTTTGCACAACACAACCCCCTGTACCCAGGCAGCCTCAGCATCCCAGCCCATCCTGCACAACAAACACATCATGAACATGGCCTGGAGCTGGGCCAGGGGCAAGCTCAGGGCAAGGTTCTTCCCTCCCCCAGAGGTGCTGGCACTGCCCAGGCTCAGGCTGGAGCTCAGGGCAAGGTTCTTCCCTCCCCCAGAGGTGCTGGCACTGCCCAGGCTCCCCAGGGAATGGGCACGGCCCCGAGGCTGCCAGAGCTCCAGGAGCGTTTGGACAGCGCTGCCAGGGATGGACAGGCTGGGATTGCTGGGGTGTCTGGGCAGGGACAGGCTGGGATTGTTGGGGTGTCTGGGCAGGGACAGGGGCTGCACTGGATCATCCTTGGGTGTCTTTTCCAACTCGGGATATTTTATGATTCTGTGCCCCAAACACCACGAGCAGTTCATGCTCTGGGCAGTAGCAGCTGCCCCACACCAACCCACAGAGCCCTCCTGGCTTTGTTCCCCTTTGCTGAGCAGGAATTCCACAGCCTCAGGAGCAGGGTGTGAGGAAGACCCGGCTTAGCAGGGCTCCAGGGAAGCAGAGAGCTCCTGTGTTATCCACACAACAAACCCAGCCAGCCCTTCCCGTGGGGATTGCTCAGCTCTGGTGTCTCCCTTGTGTGTGCAGTCACACACAGAAATTCACAGCCCCTCTGGCCCTCACTTACCCCAGCAGCTTTACAGGCTCTTTGGGATTTAGGGCCTATTTTAGCCTTTATCCTAAAGTAAAAAAGCACCCGACCAAAAGAAAACAACCCCCAAAATCATTAGACTGAGATCAGCAGTGATTAACAGAGAAAAACAACGAAGGAGCTCCCAAAACACACAAGCTGGGAACAATCATGGGGAGCTGTTTGAAAGGAAAGCTTTTCATCAGGCTCAGCATGGCACTGAGCCATCCCTCTGATCCATCCTTCCCGTCTGCCACACCAAACACCCCGTGCAAGGTTTGTTTTCACCACCAGCCAACCACCTTCCATCATTAGCAACAAACCAGGATAATCCACTGGTAAAACAGGTGGGCTGGGGAGCAGCAGGTGCTGCCAAGGCCTCGGGGTCAGTCCCACATGCCCCAGGTGCCCATCCCAGCACGAGCTTGGGGTTTCACCAGCAGCTCCCCCAGCACTTGGCATCCCTGCCAATGGAGCAGGATCAGCTCCTCTCCCCCAGCCAGGCAAACCTGGAGAGACTGGATTGCCTTGTCCAGGGTTGTGTAAAAACCACTGGAAATCTGGGAGAAAGAGCCCACTGGGGCTTTTCCATGTGTTTTTCACATCACTCATGTCCCATAGGAGGGATCTGGGACAGAGCTCTTCTCTGCAAAACACTTAAACCTGTGCTCAGAGCTGAGCTTGGGCTCAAGGCTTTAACAGGAGGTTCTCAAGGTCTTGTCCAAGAGCTACAGCTTCCAGAATGACCAGGACTGCTGGCAGTGACCACTGTGGGGTCTCACACTCCCAGCTCCTGCTCGTCCCCATATCCCTGCTCGTCCCCATATCCCTGCTTATCCCGATATCCCTGCTTGTCCCCATATCCCTGCTCATCCCCATATCCCTGCTTATCCCGATATCCCTGCTTGTCCCCATATCCCTGCTCGTCCCCATATCCCTGCTTGTCCCAATATCCCTGCTTGTCCCAATATCCCTGCTGTCCCTGGGTGCAGCTCTGGGCTCCCCCCGAGCCCCCAAAGCAGGCAAAGCCCAAAATCCCCCCTGTGCTGGATCCCACACCCATCTCCAAGCTCCCTCTGCTGTTCCGAGCGCGTGTTACATTCCTGCATCCCCTGGTCCTCCACCCAGGGCAGGAGCCACGTCCCCCAAAGGACACCCCCACCCCAAACAGCTCACAGCCCACCCCAGCCTTCAGCAGCCCCACAAATCCCCATCTGCTTCCAGAGGGAGGGAAAGGACGGAGCTCAAACACAAAGCCGTGTTTCCTTGGAGCCGCAGCTGTCTCCATATGGGAAGTGGCCCAAAAGGAAGGCACAGGCTCCTATTATTGAGGAGCCTAAAGACAGCACACGGCTTCCCCCGGCTCCACAGGCTCCACCAGAACCCGCCTCGACTGGGAAATGATTCATCTCCATCTCCTGAGGATTTTTCTGGTAACTGCTGCACATCCACCTTGGGATGACAGAGCAAAACTAGCAGCAAACCAATCTCGTCGCTGCTATTTTTTCCCCCACTAAAAAAGCCATAATTTCAGGATTGAGGTATCAGAATCACAGCTAAGGACGAGCTGGCTCCTTACGCAGAGATTTTTTTTTTTTTTTTTTTTTTTGGAAACCTGTTTTCAGCTGACAACGTTAAAGCTGCCACCCATAGATTTATTGGGGGAATTTATGAGCCAGCGAGGAAAGCCACCAAAAAAGGAAGAAGCAGAATCCATTCCAAATCTGGGGACAAGGAACATGTTTCAGTGGGATTGAAAGGTGTTAAAGTCAGTAAGCCAGAGAGAAAGCAGCACGAAATAAATACAGATACCCTCTAATCCCTAAATACTCTGTCTGGAGGACACGGAGAACTGTGCTGCAAACTCAGAGCAATAACTCCTAAAGGGCAGCCAGACCTGCCTCCCAGACTGATGGGGAATAAGGATGAAAGCAAGGAAGCAGCAGGACAAGTTAAACAAACACAAACACGTGGCATGGCATTTGTAAGGGGGGAATTCAGAATGGTTTTCCTTGACTGGGACTTTATTTCCAGTAGGCCCAAGTGGGGGAGGCTGCTCTGCCAGAGCCTGGGGATTGCTGGATCCCACCACCACCCTCCAGTGTCCAACATCCCCACACCTGGAGAAGTTCCCTGCCCTAAAAATGCCCACAGCAGACTTTGTGGTGCTTTTCTGTACCCACCCCACAGTAGGAAAGATGAACACATGAAATATCTCATGGCACATGGGAAGAAAGTGCCAGGGGCTGTCACCACCTCTGCCTAAACCTGTCCCCAAAAGGGACACCCCTCTGTCCTCCCACAGCCACCAGAGGGGCAAAGCTCTGCCTCCAACAGACCTCAGCAGGGCCACAGAGCCATGACCAAGAGAAAAGAGAGAAACAATGGGATCACAGAATGGTTTGGGGTGGAAGTGACCTTAAAGCTCATCTCATTCACCCCTGCCATGGGCTGGGACACCTCCCACTATCCCAGGCTGCTCAGAATTTCATCAACCCAGCCTTGAGCACTTCCAAGGATGGGCAAGAACAAGGCTCCAAAAATTTTTTTAAGTTCAAGAGGCACACTTGCAGTTCATCAGATTTTTATATGTGTGTGTGCATATATATATATGTACAAAATATATATATATATCACAGACACAGCATTTTTTTACATTTTTTTATTCAGCTCCTGGGCAAACCAGGCAGTTTATTATTTTTATTTCTCTCCCCAGCACACGCAGGAAGCTCAGCAAGAACCGAGCTGCACACAGGCAGCACTTCGTCTGCAAATGCCTCCCCCTCCCTTAAATCCTTTTAAAAATCCCCCAAAGGGAATCATTTACTGAAGAAAACAGAAATTTGAGGTCACAGCAGGAAGGCAGTGGAGGGCCATGGCAGATTCTGATGGGGGAATGCAGGGGCTGAGCAGACAGGAGCTGAGCCCCCAGCTCACATTTTTCAGGGCCAGCAGGGCAGCCTGGCTTGGATAATCCAAACCATTTTCCAGGTCCATGAGAACACAGCACTGATGGGAAAAGCTGGCAGGAGGCAGAGCCAGGGCCAAGTGAGAAATAAGAACCAGAACACCTGGCTGCAGAAATGGTCTAAAACATCCCCAAATAATTAGCTCCTCAGCATTATCCCTTTCAGCAGGAATGACTGGAAATGAATTGATATTTAACCAGCGACCCACAGGCTTTAACACTGCAATATTTTCAAGCTAGGAAGAGGGAAGGGGGGTGTTGTTCTAAATTTCTCAGGGGCTGGCTTAGCAGAGCAGTAAAAATAAAATAAATTAAAAAATAAAAAAGGTTGAACTTGGAACATCCAAGCGAGAGAATTTATGGGAATTTATTTAAGGCTCAGCTCAGTTTGGGTTCCAGCAATGGGCAGTGCAGGGGGGTGCTGCTGGCAGGACCCTGTGGTGACAAACACCCCACGAGGTCACAGCAGGGCTGGACATGGGACAGGGCTCTGTGCCAAGCAAAGGCTGTGGCAGAGCCTGTGCCAGGCTCACTCAGCCCTTGGGGGGCAGAGGCACCAAACCCCACAGCCAAAGGGACTGTGACAGGGAGGGACAGCACAGACAAGCAGAGCACAGCCCTCCCCACAGTGCTGCTCCTCTGGGGTTTGCACCTGGCAGCTCAAATTCATTTTGGAAATGCTTCCAGCAGTTCTCCAGCCCAGCCAGTTCTTCAGCCACTCGCCCTTCACGGTATCTGCCTTTGTCAGAAGGAAACCTCCCACAGCTACTCTGCAAAATTGTCCTTTGGGTGAGCCCCAGATTCTCCTTTTTCCTTAGAAACAACCTGTGGAAGGGTTCTCCAGCACCCAAATCCTCCAATGAACACCTCCAATAACCACAGCATCCTCATCTTCCCCTGGACAGAGCTGATGGAACACGAGCTCTCCACCTGCTGCTGACCTTAAAACCCAAGCAAGGCAGAGGGAAGACCAGGGGACAATTAACAGGGAGGAATTCGTTTCTTTAGCAGCTCCAGCTCCATCAGGCATGAAAGTTTTGGATGCTCTCGGGGGAGGGAAGATTCTTGTCTCAAGGCAAACTGGCCTACTCACTCTATTTATAGAGGAGAGGCAGCATTTGAGCCCTGCTGCAGCTCAGCAGAGCCCACTGAGATGCTCTGCTCGTTATGCAAGTGCTCCAGAGCCATGTTTGTCCCCTGGCCCAGCCCCACAGAGATGTCCCAAGCAGGGCAGGAGCCCCCACCCAGCACATCCGTGGGGACAACAGGGGAAACTCAAGCACAGGACATCCACTGACACAACCTGGGCCTGGAAAAGCAAAATAGAGCATCCAGCTTTCCCTAAACCCTCAGCTGGGAAGGATGTGGAACTGCAAGGGGAAAAAGGCAGAAAATGGGGTTGTTTGGAGGCTCCTGTGTCGATGGGAATGGAAACACTTTCTGCTGTCTGGTGTCAGTGCCAGGCCTGGGGACACTCCAGGTGTCCCTCACCCGTGGTGGGGCAGTGTCCAGGGAGCAGAGCAGGGGCTGCTGCTGCAAACAGGACTTTGGCTCTCAAGGTGCTGTCCCTGCTTTTGGGACCAAAACAGCCACTTGGGGACTGAAAGAGCCTCTTTGGCCACCTCCAATCTCCCCAGGAGGCAGATGTCAGGCAGGGACCATGATGCAGCCAAATTAATGGATATCCCCTTTCTTCTCCTTATCTTTCCCAAGCAAAAAGAATGCTTTGCCTGCCTCCTATCTCAGCTGGTAATAGCAACAAAGGAGCCATCAATGGGAATTTAATCCTCATCTTCCACGATAAGGTCACGGGATGTTTCAGGAATTCAGAGTTCTCTTCATGCACCAACAGCAAGAGCAAGAAAGGCACATTGAACAGCAAAATCTTATAAACTTCACGCTCGTGGGAGCCCTCAAAACTGAAAATTCTGTGGCTTTATAACCAAACCTCAAATCTAATGCATCCCTAAACACTGAGCCCTTCATCACATCCCTCAGTCAACTCTTGGGAGCTTCCCACAGGGATGGGATCAAACAGCAGGGCCTGAGGGTGAGCAACAAAATGGGAATGGTTTTTCTTCCCACAGCATCTGCACCTTGCCCAGCACAAGGGATTCAAGTAAAGCCACCAAAGAAAAATATTTAACTCTCCACAGATAAATTCCCAGCCAGAGCTGACTCCTACAGAATCAGGGACACTTAACCATGGAGCAGAACTTGCTGAACACAATGGGCTGTGCTGGTTTTTAGGGATAATTCACAAAGACCCGGGGATTTTCTGGGCATCTCCATCACCCCACCAGCCTGCCTTGTTATTTATTCATCATCCTCAATATTAACCTTTGAGAAACTGCTTAAAACTCCAAATTTGGATGCCACAGAAGATCATCCTGTGACAATCATAATCTTTGAGGCAGAGGGGACAACCAAGGCTCATCACTTAGGGGTTCTTCAGCACAAAGAGCAGGATTTGGAGTTTCACTCAGGAAGGATCCAGCCTTTTCCAGCACAGCTCTCAATGCCTGCAGGGACACCTGGGGATTGACCTCCCAGACATGGTCCTGGCTGAACTTCTCCAGCATCACCCTGGAGCATCCAGTGGGGTGGGACAGCGAGAAGCAGCTCTGCCTGCTGGGGCTGAGCACCACTTCCCTTTGCAGTGCCACAGCTTAGTATCCAAAACCTCCATCAGCCCTTTGCCTGCACCTGCCAACCCTGCTGGGAGCAGGAGAATCCCAGACAGGGCAGAATGTCCCTGCTGGGGACACCCAGACTGTGGTTCCTGAGCAGAATGTCCCTGCTGGGAACACCCAGACTGTGGTTCCTGAGCAGAATTCCCACCAGTGACACCCAGACTGTGGTCCCTGAGCAGACTGGTCCCTGCTGGTGACACCCAGATTATCATCCCTGGGCAGAATGGTCCCTACCAGTGACAGCCACACCTTGCCCTTGCAGGCTGTCACAGTAGTACAGTCACAGGGATCCCACCCTGCCACCCTGGGCCCCCTGGGCTCCCTCCCACTTCTGCATCCCCACACTCAAACCCTCCAGCCCCTGTCCATCCATCCCTCCAGCCCCTGTCCATCCATCCCTCCAGTCTCTATCCATCAGTCCCTCCAGCCCCTGTCCATCCATCCCTCCAGCCCCTGTCTATCCATCCCTCCAGCCCCTGTCTATCCATCCCTCCAGCCCCTGTCCATCAATCCCTCCAGTCCCTGTCCATCCATCCCTCCAGTCCCTGTCCATCAGTCCCTCCAGCCCCTGTCCATCCATCCCTCCAGCCCCTGTCCATCAAATCCTCCAGCCCCTCTCCATCCATCCCTCCAGCCCCTCTCCATCCATCCCTCCAGCCCCTGTCCATCAGTCCCTGTCCATCAGTCCCTCCAGTCTCTGTCCATCAGTCCCTCCAGCCCCTCTCTGTGCCTCGGGCAGCTCTCCCAGCCCCCCCAGCTGAACAAAGAGCCCCGGTGCCTCTCACACATCCTCAGCCTGATTAAAGGGGAAATGTGCTCTGCTGCTGCTGCTCACCACGGGCACACAGACACAGAAACATCCCAGGCTCCATGGAGCCCCCTTGGCATCAGCCAGGCTGGGGCAGCAGGAGCAGAGATGCTGCAGCAAAGGGATCAAACAAATAATTCTGGGCACAGAGGGACTGGCCCAGGTGGAAATGGAGCCAGCAATTAACAGAATTCCTCTTCAACTTATCTTCCTGTGGTCACTAGAGGCAAGGAAAGCAGCTCTTAGTCCTTGCTGGAGGCCAAGGAATGGTGGAAGCCACATTAGGTTTGGGATTTCCCCAGAGACAAAAGTTGGTCTGGGGTTTGGCAGACTGCCTCAGCCCCAATGCACATCCTCAGAGTAAACCTGTAGTAAACCAGCCCCACACTGTACATTCCCAGGGTAAACTTAGAGTGAACCAGCCCCAGTGCACTCCTCAGAGTAAACCTGCACTCAGGGTGGGGAATGCAATGGGTTCTAAGAGAAACCTGGGAATTGTCCATGTACAAAAGTGGGATTCCACGGCAGGAGCCTGGCTGGAACGTGGATGGTTTTGCCCCGGCCTTGGGGTGGGAGATTCAAAGGAAACAAAAGCAAAGCACCAGCTCTGGGTGTGGGAAGGGCACAGATGGCTGAGACTGACACTTCAGGGAGGAACACGGGATCTTAGCGAGTTCTTGAAACATCACTTTTAACAAAAGCTGGGTGACAGCAAAACATTTCTCGAGACAAACACTCCTAATGGCAATGACAGAGCCAGGGAAAGCCCTGATGTACCGGGCAGAGGCTGAAAAGAAAATGGGAATCCTGTAAACACACCCAGAGTCCCAGGTCAGATTTGAATATTTGACAGTTCATTGCCTCAGGCTCCATCACGGCAATGGCATCAGTCCTGAAATGGGGGTGACACCAAGTGACAACCTGGCATTGTTGAGGGAGGAAAGGAAAGAAGGGAAGGGAAGGGGAGGGGAGGGAAGGGAA
>JAOTQP010000770.1:2212395-2231605 GCA_026413545.1 Cichladusa arquata | reverse complement strand
GGGACGGGAAGGGAAGGGAAGGGAAGGGAAGGGAATCAGAGCACTTCAGTGATTTAGACCCAGAGGCTCTTTGCTCAGGCTCCTGGAGATTTCACACAGTTTTGCCTGATTTCCCCACAGGCACAAACTGGGATTAGCAACAGCAGCCTCCCAGCTTCCAGGGGTTATTGCAAGGCTGAGTTTATTTCTTCAGCTGCTCCACAAGGGAAGTTAAAAGCACGTGGCACTGTTCAATTATCCCTTGCACACATTTGCCATGTGTCTGCAGTGTCCTGAGAGCTGTTTGTAGGGGACAGAGCTGTCCTTGTCCCTGGCTGTGCCTCCCTGGTGGCAGGAGGGTCACAGCAGAGCGGCACTGCCACTGTCTATCCTCTTTCCTACACAAGGACAGTAGCTTTTAATGGGAAAAATGAATAGAACCGTGCTGAATATCAAGGATAATGCCAAGTCTAAGATACTGGCAGTGCAGCTGCCACCTCAGCAATGCCTTGAGTCGCTGCAAGAAAAAATATTGAGATTGTCACAGCCCCAGAGTCATCCTGCTGTGGATTACAAGCACCTGGAAGGCAAGGAAACTGCTTTTGCCTCTTCCATCTGGGAAGGCTGGGCACAGGGCAGCTGGAACAGCCAGGAATGGCTTCCTCCATCCATCCCTGAGCCCCTTCTCCCCAGGCTTGCTCAGGTGCTTCACATCCCTGCTGGGGAGGCAGAGCTGCGCTCACACACAGGGGCTGCACTGCCTGGGCAAAGCTCTGCTGGGAGAATGTGGTTATCTCGTGGCTATATCATGATTAACTCGTGGTTATATCATGGTTATATCATTATTATTTTGTGGTTATATCATGGTTATCTCATAGTTATATCATGGTTATTTTGTGGTTATCTATCTCATGGTTATCTCATGGCTATACCATGGTTATCTCATGGTTATCTGGTTATCTCGTGGTTGCAGGGGGAGCACACAGCCAAGGAGCAATAGAAAACGCCAAATAAACCATTTCTCCTTTGTTCTCCTAAAGATCTCCTGCTCTGAGTGAATCACAACAGTTCCCCAAAGCTCTGCAGCTGTGATTCCTGTTTGATGTTACAGAGAGGCTCCTTCAGAGACCTCCCAAGCCCAGCTTTACCAGGCCAGCCCAGTGGTTGCTGTACAGTCCTGGGATGTTCATGGCAGCCCATTCCTGGGGGCTCTGGGGGAGCATCTGCCAAGAAACCTGTGCCAATATTTGGGCGTTTCTTACAGTCCCTCCTGTCTGGGCTCTGAACCAGCTCCTGGCCAAGACAGCTCCATTTGGGATTCTTCCCTCCTCTTTTTGGGGGCTTTGATCCCTCCCTGCCTGCCTCCAGGGACTTCATTAACCATCATTTGCTAAATGGAGCTCATGAACTCCCCATGATGCACAAGAACCCCTCTGAACCTCAGGGTTCCCCCAGCCAGGAGCCCAGGAAAGCTGCAGCTCCAACAGTGAAGCTTTCCTTGGTCTCCATGTCCCTTCTAATGTCACCCAATAGAGAAATAAAGATCCTTTAGTGCCTTTTCTGCCATGGATTGCACATGCACCGAGGGTGCCACCCTCACCCAGCAGCCAGGAGAGCCAGGAGCACTCTGTGCTCCCCACAGGCTCCAGGACAACATCTGAGGTTACCAGGCAGCATCTTCTGGGAACACAGGTCAGCCCCAGGGCCTGTTCCCTTCCAGAAAACACAATTATTCACCTAATGGGCAATTTGCTGCCATCTGGACACTGAGAGCTTGACCTGTGCTGTGCCAGACATCCCCGTGAGGTCAGTGCTTGGCACCAGCAGGGCACTGCCACTGCCTGGCACTGCTGGAGAGCACAGATCAAAAGAGCCTCCAGGCTCTCAGATGGATCTTCCCAGTCTGCCCAGCAAGCATCCATTCCACAGGATTCCCTCCTGTGCCACAGGGGTGTCAGGCAGAGCACTGTGGGAGGGTGGCTGAAATTCCACTCCTCTCTCTGCAGAGTTGGGAGCAGCTCCTCACTTCCATGGGAAGCCAGTTCATGCTGTCAAATGTCACTGTGCAGTGCTCCAGGCTGAGCAGAGCCCACAGCTCTCAGCCCTGAGAGCTTCCCTGGGAACCTTGGCACTCGTGCAGGGATTTCAGCAGCAAGAGAACACCTCAAGGTTGTTCCAGCAAAGGCTACTCCAGCATCAGGTGTGAGTCACGGGACAGCAAGGAAAGGAGAGCCTTGGGAAGGCACCACTGTCACCACATCCTCTCCTGCCTGAGTTCCACCTGTAGGATCCCAGTCAGGAGACACTGCAAAGAGCAGGGCCTGAATCCCAGCTCCCTGCCCAGGCCCAGCACCCAAAGATGGGAGCTCTGCTCTAATAAAGGAGCACAAAACACACTGATTATTTTATTTTATTGAGAAGCAGGATCCCAGGAGCCTCTCCCTCCCAGCAGCAGACGCAGCCACACACAGCAGCTCTGACATGAAGTAGAGCAACACCAAAGTTCTGGGGATTTAATTCTCTGCTTTTGGGCTCCAAGGGGGAGCTGAGGGCTTGGCAAAGGAGGGGAATGAGTGTGTGCAGGCAGGCTGGGATGACTGAGCTGTATCCATGTGGATGAGCGAGTGTGGCTGAGCAGGTGGGCTGGAGACGCGAGCGCCACGCCAGCAGCGCCTCCCGAGCGGCTCCGCCCGGCCCCGGCCCAAAACTGCCTCATCTCCACGGCAGGAATTGCAAAGGACCCACAGTCACACCCCAGCAGGCAATTAGAAAAACCAAAAGAGAGAAAAAAAGGAGGAGTCAGACATGAGAAGGGAGGACCAGGGAACAGGAAGCCAAACAGAACTATTTCCAGGAGGAATAACAGCCATATGGAAAAAGTTACTAAGATGATGAATTCTGCCTTCAATATGTTCAAGAAAGAAACTGCATCAGACCCAGTCTGGGGGTGGCCAGATCCTTCAAGAGGGGAGAGAAAAAAAAAGAAAAGCTGCCACCCCAGCTTGAACTTGAACATTTGGTGTTTCATTTGCATCTTGGAATGAGGCAACAGTTATCAGTCAAACTTTGCATTCCCTGCTTGGATCCCTGCCTTGCCAGGTCACATTTGTGGCTCTCACATAACCAGGAATCCCCCCGCTGCAATATGCTGCTTCTGGCTCGGCCCTGCAGCCGAATTCCAGAGCAGCTGACATGGAAATTTACCATCAAACAACGATTAAAGTTTTACCTCAGGCTGTAAAAGCCGGAGTTAGTGTGTTCTGCATAGGGAATGGAAACCCGCCCTGGGCTCACGTGCTCCGTGGCACCGTGCCACCCTGCCGTGCTCACATCCCAGAATCCAGGCTGAAGGAGTGCAGGCATGGGAATCAGCCCCAGCCCTACAAACCTGCAGCTCTCTGGAGGCTCCTTGGCTGCACTGCAAACTGCAAAAGCCACCTGAACGAGCCAAGGCTGTTTCCAAGGATTCGTCCCGCTGGGTTTGTGATCCCATCTCACCCAGGTCTCTCCCTCTATTTTCACATCCAGTTTTATTTCCTCACTTGAAGGGCTGGGGGAAAGGGAAGCACAAAGAGCCACAGAGGGTTTGCACAAGGACACCTCAGGCAGAGCATCCCAGTAGCTGCCCTTGTGCAATTTCCCAAATTCCTCCCTTCTCAATTCACTGAGGTGCCCCCAAGATAATTCCACCATGTGGAGACTTCTCTGATTCCTAATCTTCCAAGGCAGGTACATCACTCAAGAACTTAAAGATAATTGGGATAAATCCAGGTTTTTTCTCCAATTAATGGCAATTTCTTTTTCTACTTTACATCCCAACTTCATCTTGTGTCTTTCTTTCCATGCAAATCACCACCCACTTGCCTCCAAGGGTGGACAGCCTTTGCCAATACAAGTATCCAGCAGAGAATTAAAGCTAGAAAGTATTAACCATCACTGGGTTTTTTCCATCACCATCAAGCTCTAAACACTCTTTATTCAAGCTACAAGTGGGCTGCTGTACATCTCCTGCAGATGTCTGTGTTCGAGGGGAGAAAACACAGCAGCAGTGAAATCCTCTCGTGGCTCATTAACAGAAAGGATTTGCAGTTGGGTTCTTTGCTGCCAAAGGAGCTGTGGCTCTGACAGCATTGCCTGAGAGGGGCTCATTTGTACCTTGAGTTTTACAGCCCCCACTGAACCCTACCCCAAGCACCACCACAATTCTCTTGCTCATCCCTTTTGTCCCCAAAACCCAGATAATTATGGCAGAGATTGTTCTTCTTCCCCATTCCTCACTATGTCACACAACACAGCAACATCAAGCTTATTTTCTCGAATTCCTACCCAAAACTAAGCCCAGTGAGACATTTTCCAGCACAGAATAATCCCAGCAGTGTGCCAGACCGTGAGCCCCATGGATGAAATGCAAGGGAAGTTGTTTTGCCTGAGATGCAGAAGTGACTCTGCAGGATTAAGAAGCCCAAAGAGATTTTGCCACCAGCAAGGTTAAACAATTGCTTCTTCCTTCCTCCTCTCCAAAGTGGCTGATTAATTCGGGAGCAAGGTAAACAATAAACAGTGATTATGTGCATGGGGGTGATGATTCAGCCAAAGCAGCAGAGCAGCATTTGAGTAGCAGGCTCCAAACATGGGTTTTATTTTCCCAGTGACGATTCCCCCGTGAGCAATGGAACAAGATGTCTCAAACAGCCACCAGGCAACAGCACAGCCCCAGTGTCCAGAGCTCCCCACGCCAGCAAGCCAAAGGACTGATACCAAAGTTTAAAAATAAAAAAAAAATAGAAATCAGCCTGTAGGGGATCACACATTCCAGGAGCAGTAGCGAACACAAACCAGCTGGGACATTTCAACTGGCATGGCAGTGCCTAGGAGAACATGCTGTGTCAAAAGAGATCTTCTGGAAAAGTGAAAATGTAGCAGGACACCTGCAAAACATCTCCTTTCTGCCTGCGTAACCAAGCCCTGAAAAATTTAAATGGATACTGCAAGAAAAATGTGCTGGGGGAAGTTCTGTGAAGCTGTAAAACCCTGAGCCACTGAGGGGATGAAAGAAATCATGAAGGCAAGCATTTGTGCTTCTGCTTTATGCCTCGTATTTTTGTTTTGCCTCATCACAAGCCTGATTGGATCCTGTCTGTTCCTTGGATAAAGAGAAGATGGAAATGCTTTCTGTTGCATCAACAAAAAGCAGCATGAAAGAAGTGCACGGGCAGCGAGCCAGCTCTGAGCTGCCGGGGCAGCGCCGCTCTGCAGTACTCCCCAAACTGCCGGGGGATTTCACCTCCCTGCACCTGCAGCAGCTCACCTTGCAAGCCCAACATATCTTCCCAAACACCACTACCTGGATGGGGAAAGAGGGAACAGCCCCTCTCCCTTTGTCCCTTTGAGGGTGGGCAGCTGGGAGTTGTACCAGGACATCACCAAAATGCCAAAAGCCTGGTAAATTCATCCTCACCTCTGTGGCTCGTTCCTTCTCCCGGCTCATCCCAACTTTCCTGGGAGTTTAAACTCACCTGATGCCCCTGGTGACACCTGCCAGGGTCATGGCAGCAGCAGCAAACAAGAGGTTAACAAATCCAAGGAATAGATCCACTCCACTTAAGCAGAGCAGAGCAGCAAGGGGGCCCCGCGGTGCTGACAACTCTAACAGCAAATTAAGAAGCTGGAATAAAATGCACCATCAAGCAAGCAGCTGGAGCAAGGCCAAAAATCAGAAATAGATGTAAAGAAAACTAGATCGAGAAATCAGCTCCAAGCAGGCTCATTGAGCTCAATTACTAGAAATTAGAAAAGGAAATGGAAAAATTGATATTGGAAGGGCAGAATGCATTCTGTGGCATCAGTGATGGCTGCTCTGTTTATTGTCTCCCTCCTAATGGTGTTTTTCCAGCGTGGGATTGGCGGTACCAGCTCGAATGCCATCGATACCAGAGGACAGCCTGACACTTCCAGGCAGCAATTCACAGCTTGTGCTTGCAGCAGCAAACCTGAAGTGAAACTCAGTGGCTGGGGTCTGTCCCCGTGCCCCTGGTGACATTGCCATGTGCTCACAGCCTGGGGAACACTGAGAGGGTTTCAGGAGCTCCCATCAGGTTTGTTCTTTTACATTTGAAGTCCTGGTTTGAAACTCTGCTCTGCAGCCAAGAGCACTTATAGAGAGGAGATATTTAATTAAAAAGCAAGGAATAGCAAAAACACTCATAGGCAGCATGGAATACAAGAATATTCTGAGTTCAAGAGAACCATAAGGATCATCAAGTCCAACTCTTAAGAGAACGGCACAGAAAAAACAGCAGGAGACAACAGAAAGTTTTAGCCCTCGTGGTTACAGGAGCTGGCAGTGCTGCAGCAGTGAGCAGAGAGAAGCAGAGCCCACCCTGAAGAGCTTTGGGGTCATTATCCAGCACCCTCAGACCCCCCAGAACAGCTCAGAGCAGCAGCCCCTCCCTCCCCACTGCTCTCCCTTCTCAGCACCTCTCCTGAGCCTGCCCAGCTCCTCCCTCTGCCTCTGCTCCTGGGAAAATCAGCCAAACCCTGCTCAGTTTTCTTTTGTGACACACAAACCTGTCACTCCAGGTGTCCCAGAGACAGAGAGGCTGGGGACAGCCCTGCAGTGTTTGTGTTTCCAGCACAGGGCAGCACTGCCACATGTCCCCCCTTCCCACTGTCCCCTCACTGCCCAGCACCTCACAGGAAGGTCTCTGGTTTATCCCTGAAGGCACAAGAGGTGCAAACCCCAAGTTCATTATGGACATTCCAAACTGCATCTCCTGTCAGGCTCTCAGGAAGGTTGAAAGCCTTTTCCTTGACCTGGTAACTGCCTGGAGTTCAGGTAAAACCACTTGGTTTGGCTCAAATTCTCCTAAATCCAGAATTCCTCAAATTCTTCAAATCTTTTGTCCAAAAAAACTTTTTCAGGGCCTTGGTTTGTACCTGTTCAATCACAGTTTCCCTCCAGCCCTCCTGCTGCAGCTCCACCTCCACTCCTTGCATCCATTCCCATTCTTGTCCCAGCAGGACAAAGTGCTCCTCCTGGAACAGAGCAGGAGCACAGAGTGTCCCCAGAAGGAGAACAGCTCAGATTTGTCCCCAGGTGGGAGCAATCCCATATTGCAGAGAATGGCAGGGCTCTGCCCCTGGCATGGGGGGCAGCCCCAGAGACCCCCTGAGCAGGACTCAGCCTTGCTGTCCCTTTGCCTCCCTGGAAGCTCCATTCAGCTTTCCCCTGGCAGGGTTAGAGATGGATTGAGAGCTGGAGGAAGTGCTCTCTCCCCAGATCACTGCTTAAATTGACTTAATTTCTTCAAAATGTTTTCTGTTATTAGATTTCAGAAGAGGGAAAAAAATGCTGTGAAGTTGCACGAGCAAAAGTAAGGAGGCTGATCCCTGGATTTGCTGATTTAAAGGGCTTTGGGGGTACAAGCAACCAGAAGTTTATTCCTTCAAAGAAGTCTGTCCACAGGGGTCAGCTGCATCATTCAAGTTTTAAAGTTATCTGGTTGAATCTGAATTTTTTTTCTCCAGTTAATAGCACTTCTTTTTTCTCCTTTGCATCCCAACTTCACTTGTGTGCTCAGCAGCTCTCTAAAAACCCACAAAATAACTCTGTCCTCCGAGGATACCTCATCCCACATTTGGCATTCCAGCGAATTTGATGGGACTGACATTCCCTATCCCTGAGGAAGGGCAAGGCCAGAGCTGCCACCTGGCACTGCTGGACACCCACACCCTGCCCAGCACGTGCCCAGCCCACGAGCTGCTGGTCCCAGTCCAGCCCAGCGCAGCAGGGATGCTCAACCACCATCTGATGGCTGCCTGGGGCCTTGTGGGAAGCCAGTGGGATTGATCCAGGTCCTGGCAGGCAGGTATCCGTGTGCCAGGAGCGGGCTGGGAGGGAGCCAGGCACGAGCGGGACGGGGTCCTCTGAGGTCTGCTGGCACCTCCCAGCAGCTGCCCCGAGCTCAGACACGGTGCTCCAAGTCTGGCACCTCGGAAAAAGCTTCTCATGCCCTTTGGGGGATGCAGCTTTAGCCTTTTCCAGCTCCAAGGGGAACAGCACAGAGCCCCAGAGTTCCCTTCCCTCGCTCGGCTCAGGGCAGTGCTGGAGGGGCTCGAAGCAGTGAGGCTTCCTTTTCCTTAAGCAAAGTTGCTTTTTTTCCCAGGAAGGCCACAGCATGGAAAAGAAACCAAGAGGGTGGTGTAGGCCTGAGGCTCCCAGGAAGGCATCAGGGTCCATCAGGATCTCAGAGAAGCTGTCAGGGAGAAGGGGGCGAGGAACACCCGGCAAGGAAGGACTGCAGGCGAGCAGGGGTGGGAGCTGGAGATGCTAGAGAAGCTGCTGAAGGGGTGGAGTGATGGGGAGAAAAAAACCCATAAAGGTAAAAAAGGGATTCTGGGTGTAAAATTAAGGACTTTGGTAAAGTAGCCCTGATTTGCAGAAGGGAAAATGTGGCCAATCACCAGAAAAATCCCAGTCTGCCCATCTGAGAACAGCAGAGGAGAGATTCAGACAGAGCACGGAGCACAGGAGGTGGGGTCCAAACATCCACAGCAGCTCAGCCTGGGTGAGGACCACAGTCCCACGAGGCTCCCAGACAACCCAGGGCAGTGGGAATTTGTCCATCCCCAAGAGGCTGGAATCCTCCCCAGCTCCTGCAGAGTGCTCCCTGAGGGAGGGATGGGAGCCTGGCTCTGCAGAGCTCCCGAGTGGGCGGCGCAGCCTCGTCCTTCATGAATGAAAATTTTAAAAAAATAGCAATAAAAGAAAGAATCACACCACCCACCAGCAGGTACTCTATAAATACCATGGCAGGGGGTGTCTGCAGAGGAACTGGAGGCTCTGACTTCATGGCGTGCTCAGAGCCACAGATGCAGCTTCATTACCATGCAGAGCTCTTGGCTGAGACCTCAGAGCTGTGCTGAGCTGCTCTGAGCTTGGCCTGGATCTTCTGCCCCATAAAGAGCAGGAAAAGTATGAACAAGCCCAATTCCTTCCCCTGGAAAACAGTAAAATTGTATTTACACCACCTGCAGGCACCCCAATCCTGAGGAGAATTTAACTATAAACTCTGCTTGGAAGATCCTGCATGAAAACACAAAGTCCTTCCTCAAATATTCAAGGTGTAAGTTGGGCTGAAGAAAGCTGGTGCAGCTGACCTTCAGTATAAACGTGCTGAGCTCTGCAACAGCCAGAGCAGGGCAGAATTAAAATATTTGGCAAGCTCCAGCTGAGCTCACCTGCCTGGTGTGCTCGCTAGGCAGAGAGAAAGGAGGAATCCCAGCAGAACCCTTCAGTTTAGGGGAGAAAGTCATCACTCTGGGCTGAAGCAGTGCTGGTCAGGGCCCAGATCTAGGCTGCACATAAATCACAAAACCACCTCATTTCTGCATCAACATACCCCATATAGCAGTGACCAGACCCCAATCCTTTCATTCCTGTAAGACCCCTAAAAATCTCCTATAATGCAGATTGCAGCAGTGTTCATTTACAAAGACAAAGAGATATAAAAACACATAATAGCACAAAGAGACCTGTCTGCTGAGAAAAATGTTTGGGTTTGCTGTTGCAGAGAAAGAACATTGTTACCTGGAGAATCAGCCCAGAGGAGGAGCTGGGATGATGGGAGGGAAAACTGGCTGGATCACAAAAGGCAAAAGAGGCTCAGGCACAGGCAGAAGCTGCTTGTGAGGGGCCCTGGAGTCACTTGCACCAAATCCTCTGCAAAGGAGAGAACCTGGAGGGCTCTGCTGGGCTAATGACTGTCTGAGCTTTGCCTGCAGCAGCAAAGTCAAGAGAGCAGGGAAAGCAGGTCCAGCTCCCAGGAGGATTCAGGGTGTTCCTCACATTGAGGATGTGGGTGGCCAAAAGATCTTTGCTCCTCTGGCACAGAAAGTGAAAGAACCTCAAGTTGTTACCAAGCAAGAACAAGCTCCAAGCAGAGCCAGGGCTGAGCAGGGACCAGAGAGAAGCAGGACTAGCTGAGCCCAAAGTGTCACCTGGAGCCACCAGAGAGTTTTGTCCCCATCTGGCTCACTGGGAAGAGCTGGCACTGGGATGCCCATGGACATTGTCACCTCAGTGCTCTGCAAACAGGGCTGTCCACGGCACTCACAGCTCACAGCAGCCTCAGAGGCTGAAAGGCTCAGCACAGCCAAGGCTCCAGCAACTGCTGGGGCTGCTGCAGGGGGAACAATGACCCAGCTCTAGAGCTACCTGTAAATCCTCTCCTGTGCATTACCCTCGAGATTTAACTCAGTGTGAAGATGCTCACAGACTTTAGCTGGCTCTTGGGAGCTAACAGGATGTAACTTGGGGTTTAACCCTCTGTGAGCACAGCACATCTGAGCAGCACAGCACATCCAGCAGCACAGCACACCTGAGCAGCACAGCATATCCAGCAGCACAGCACACCTGAGCAGCACAACACACCTGAGCAGCACAGCTACTCAATCTCCAGCTGTGGAAGGAGTATAAACCCTGACAGAGCCTCCTTGGAAAACCATCCCTTAGGTAAGAAATTGCTTCCTTAGAATAACTAATACTAGAAATGTTTCACCCCCTCTTGCAGACCCCCGCTTTCTCTCTTTGTGAGTTAATTGGTTCTTTTTTGATCCCTTGGGTGATTGGTCACTTTTTACCTAAAACCTTTAAGTAGTTGCTTAGCTTTTCAATCCCTGATATTATTGGTTCATTTTCTAAGGCACCCTAACCCTATAAAAGCCCCTTTAATACCTCATGTGTTCAGACTGCTGCTCAGACCCCTTCGTAGAAGAAATAAAGTGTCTGCAGAACCTCTGTGCAGCTTTCTCCATCTCTGTTCTCTGCTGGCTAAGAAGGAACTCTGCAAGCAAGACCACTAAAGAGCTAATAGTCTGTATTCTAGGCTTGCCTGCATCCCAGTACCTTGTGGCTGAAATCTGCCTGAAGCACCAGGAAAAGCTGTTCCTTACAGGACTCCTTATCCGGGCTTGTTGTGGCAGCTCGTGGCAAACCCTGACCCCAGCAGTGACATCCAGCCCCAAAGGCAGCCTCGTGCTCCCCTTTCCTCAGGGGATGTGGGAGGAAAGGGAAATCAAGCACTTTACACAGCAACAGCAGTGCCAGGGGCCAAAGCACAGGTTCCTTTCCCTGTGGAAGTGTGGAACCATGCAGCTCCTCCAAAAACTCCCTTCCAAGAGAGAGTTGAGCAGAAAAAACTCATTAAAAAGAGATGTACTCAAATTTTCCCAACATCGAGTTTATGTGCCTGTAACTCTCACTGGAGCTGTGTGAGTGGAGATTTTTATTCTGTTCCTCTACCTCTTTCAGCAAGAATGAGACTTCAGGCAGAACCTCTGCATGCAGGTCTAATAATGATAATGATATTTTGGTGCTTGTGGAACTGTTTTTTGTACAGTTATTCCTTGGATTAATTCCCACACCAGCTCCCCACATGTCTCTCATGGGACAGGGCACAGTTTATGGTTTAACCCAGCACTGGGTGATTCAGGATGGGACAAATGAGTGAAATGTCACCACCCAACTCAACAGGGTGTGAAGCAGGGAGCAAAACAAGAACTCAGTAACTGCTCTGTAATTCACCTCCTCCATGGACCAGCTCCAGAAAGGAACAAACACAACTAACCAGTTATCAACAACAACCTTGTGATGATGTCAGACCCACAGCAAAGCATCTCAGCCTCACTCTTCCAACCAAACAACAAGGTGGGAATGAGGCTTCTCATGGAGACCAAAACAAACCAACCTTCCCCTGTAGTCACAGTCTGGCCCAGCTTGAACTGCCGTTCTAGACCCTCTAGAAAAAGAAAGGAAGGGGAAAAAAATTGCTTAGCAAGATGATTAAATAAAATGTTAGCTATTCCAGCTACCCACTGGCTCTGGCTTTGACGTCAGAGCTGAATGCATTAACTAAATTTGTCACTCAATAGCTAAAAATATCTAAGGCATTAAAAAAAAAAATAGGGCAGTGCTGGGAGAACTGGAGGTCCTCAAGAGGCACAAAACCCCTCCAGGTGGGGTTCACTGTGCTCTTGGGACTGGGATGTTGTGGAAGAGCTGTGGCTGTGAACACCCAGAGAAGGGAATGGGATGCTGCTGCCTGCCTGCTGTTTGAATTGCTGCATTGCCAAGGGTGCCCGAGGTGTTTGAAGATTTCCCCTCTTCCTCAGCTTCCCAACTGATGGCCAATGGAGCTGGATGCTGGAATGAATAACCCGTACTTCCAGGGGTCACTAGAGGAAAGAAAATTCCCTTTAAATGATGGAACAAAACTGCGTGTTGAGTTTAGGAGCCAGCCTTGTTGTTTTCCAGCCCCTTCCAAGGGTTTTGATCCAAAAGGGAGCAGTCAAAGCACAGCACACACTGGGGTAAAGCCTCAGGCAGCCATTTGCCTTTGTTCCTTTTCAGAGAGAGCTCCCAGAGTCAAACACCCTTCACCACACCTTGCTGTCAGCCAGGCTGCTGCTGAAATCCAGAATTCCTGAAGGGGTTGGTGTGGGGTGGCAAATATCTGAGCAGGGAAATCAGCTGCACAGTCTGGGGTGTGCTGAGCTGCTCCAAGGTTGATGCAGTAGAACAAAGGAAAAGGGCCAGAGAACTTTGGCTACAGGACAGAACCAAGAGAAAATAAGTCTGGGGATTGTTTAAAGTAATGGAAAACAAACTTTTACTGCTTATGTCTGTGCAGGCCCTGATCCAGGGATCCAGGCATTGAACCCCAGGAACAAATCCTGGCTGAAGTATGTCATTAATGTTTCATTGATAGGGACAGAGTCAAGCTGGTGCTTTGGCCTTGGGACAGAGACCTGGAGCACAGGAATTACAATAAAAAGATGCTTAAGTTTCCTGAAGTCCCTTCCTGCTGCTGTTCCTGTGGCACTGAACAGGAGGTTTTGCTTCACTAATATTTTACAGCAGGTTTACTTCTTACTCTGCCAGAATTTGCATGGGAAAAGCAGTGGCAGGAAACAAAAATCAGAGGATTTAATGCCCACACTTGGAGGGATCATTGTAATTGTGTTGCTGGATACTAAAAGAACTCAGAGAGAGTAATCCTGAAAACTCTCACAGCCAAAATCCTGGCACTACGCATCAGACACGAGTCAGTGAAGGAGCAGAAACAGCATTTCAAGTGATTAAGTGGCATTAATTGCTGTGAGAGTGGGGAGGCCCTGGCACAGGGTGCCCAGAGAAGCTGTGGCCCCGTCCCTGGCAGTGTCCAAGGCCAGGCTGGAGCAACCTGGGATGGAGGAAGGTGTCCCTGCCCGTGGCAGGGGGTGGCACTGGATGCATTTTAAGCTCTGTTTCCACCCAAACCCCCCTGTGATTCCATCAGACACAGCTGGGGTGAAATGCCACCAGGGACAGCATGGAGAGCAAAATCTATTTGCACAGAAACACGGGTGATCCAAGGTTGCACAAACCACCCGAGGTGGAAAGCTTTAATGGAAGAACAGATGGATAAAAGATATTTCTATTACCAGCTGGGATCTTTAATTTTGCTCCAGCCCACAAAGTGCTGACTCCCCTCACCTGAGCCCTGCTAGAGCCGTGTCACCTCCCCTCCTCCTGCCTCTGCTCCTTCCCCACCGTGGGACATTAACATATGTCCAATCTGCTGAAGGTTAGAGAAGGAATTTCTCCCCAAGAAAGGTTAATAAACAAAGAAGTCCTGCAGTAACAATACAGCCATTGTGTGAAAACTTAATTGGATCAGCAATGCATCAAATGTGCCAACACAGGGACAAACTTGCAAAGGAATTGTTAAATCTCAGGCCTAGGTCAGAGTCTAAATGAGTGTCTTGCAACAGAGACTGCTTCTAATTGCACTGAGAAGCTACAATATGCTGGAAAGAAAAGCTGTGGGGAGCTGGCTCTTATTTTTAAAGGAAAAAATTATTTATTTCGAGATTCAAACAGCTCAGAAAATACAGCTATAATATTCTTTAAAATAATGCATTTTAGCAAAGAGAGGCTTTTTTAAAAAAACAAAAATAGTACTTATTCAATGCCAGCCTGTTTGTAATCAGATTGGACTGGTGAGTACAGGAATCCACCAAAGGGAAGCTCTGGAGGTCACTCACCCAAGTGTCCACCATCTTCCCATGAAATAGGGGGAGGACACTCAACACACAAAGTCCATCATTATATTTTTGAAATAGCTGCAAGTTGGTTTTTCTTGGAAATGTCCCAGTGAACCAACACACTCCAGGAGAGATGTCAGCACTGCCCAGTGAAGATCCAGGGTTTAACTGGAGAGTGAAACTCCCGTGCTCAACTCTCACTGGATGTGAGCAGCCCCTGGGGAACTCAATTTACAGCTCTGCTCACAACAACCCAAGCTCACTTTGAAGCAGAATGGAGTCTCCTCATCAAAGCAGCTCATTTCAACCAAGGGGAACAAGCTGCTAAAAAAGGGGTTTCTGGGTGCCTTGATTGTAATTGGGAGAAAATTAGAAATAAAGAGGAGCTGACACTGACAGCCTGATGAGTACTGTGTTCTTTGGGTGCTATATATAATATCCTATATATACACACTGCCTAATAGATACTAGGAGTATTTAGGTAGTAGATGCTATGATAGAATCTACTATTGGCCCCCTCAAGGCTGCCAGGAGTGTTTGGACAGGCAGAGATGCCCAGGGTGGGATTGTTGGGGTGTCTGGGCAGGGCAGGAGTGGGACTGGCTGATCCCTGAGGGTCCCTTCCCACCCTGAGTATCCTGTGATTCTGTACTACACAGGATTTACTACAGGGACCAAAGTTATACAGGTATCTCATCCAAAGGATGGTTTTTTAAGTGACCAGGAACAAAGGCCAGGAAAATGTCAGTTTTCTCCCAAATATAAATGGAGGATTATACATTTCACAGTGACCAGGAGGGAGTATTTCTCTTGTTTGCTTTTCCTCTGGTTTCCTCCATCTCTGGGCAGGAAATCCATTTTGATGCAGGATGAGCAAAATGGCAGCTTCCCTTGGGAGAAGCCATTCACAGTTACAAACAGCAGAGCAGTGACATTTCCCAGGCAGTCCGTGCTCCTGAGGACAGGGGTGAGGAGTGACAGGGGGAGGAGGTGCTGCCAGGCCAGACACCAAACCAGGTACCCCAGCAGAACGGGCACAGCTGCCCCGAGGCTTGGGCACATCTGGAATCATCGCACAGATACTCCAGGGCCACAAACGTGGGGCAGGCACGACCTCTGGGGGGGCAGAGATGGCTTTACAGCACAGCTGGAATGTTTCCTTTATCCCAGGGCACCAAAAAACCCCAAGGGGAACACAGTCCATAGACTGACACCCCAAAAACCATCACACAGCCCCAGAGCCTCTGTCTGTCCATGCCTCAGCTCCTGTAGCATCATGGATTTGTCTCTCTCCTGCCCCCCCCAGAAACCCCAGCCTGTTTTCCATGTGCTGGATAGATTTCAGCAATGCTCCAGTGCACAGGATTCAAGATCCAGGTTTAAAGCTGCAGAATTTGGGGGTTTGGAAGCCTGAGGGTGCCCCTGCTTTGGGACAGGGTTGGGCAGCAGACAGACAGATGCCACTGTCCCTGGTGCTCTGTCCCAAAGGGGATGATACCACTGTCCCACAGTGTCCCTCCATTGTGTGGCTCTTTGTCATTTAACCCTCTCCAAAGCCTTGTCTGGCTCATTCCCAAGCTCTGGTTCAGAGCAAACCCCACTGGGCATGGAAAGGTCCCTCCCTGCACAGCCCACACTGGGGGTGCTGCCACAGGCCTGTCCCTACAGAGCACCCTGAGCTGAAGGGACCCACCAGGGTCATCATGTCCAACCCCTGGCCCTGCACAGGACACCCCAAGGGTCACATCAGAACTTGGGGATGACCCAGAGTGCTGCAGCATCTCATCCAATAACCCCATTCCTGGCCAAACACTGTCCCCAGGCTTTTCCAGCACACTCCTCGTAAGGAACAGACCTTTAAAGACATTCAGGGCACAAATTCCTCAAGTGCAACTGCCTGCTAAGCAATGTGGTCCAAACACAGTCCCCATGGGAAAGAAAAGCCAGAGCAGGAGCACGGGTTGGGTGCAGAAGGCAAAGTGAGCTGGGAAATTCCTGGTCCTGGCTGGGATTTTAGGTCAAGGCAGGGAGGACCAGAGTGGAGGAGGATTCTCCCCCACGTGGGTGCTGTGTGCCCAAACACTGCTGAGCATCAGCAGCCCCTCCCTGTGCTGTAGCACATCCCCTCCATCCTCAGTGTGAGGAGACAGTCCAGGTTTCTCCAGGGACAGCACTGCCCTCTCTGCACCAGGGGACAGACCCCAAAGCACACACCAGAGCCTGACCCCCGCCCTGCCCCGGTCTGTGCCTGTTACAGGGTTGTCACCACCCCCCCTTGTCACCACCCCCCTGCTCCCAGCCCTGAGAGCACTCATCCTCCCTCTTCCATCTTCCAGCCTGAATTATTCATGGGTGTCAGCAGTGGTGCAGAAGTACAGCCAGAGACAGAACTCAGGGACACTTTGGGAAGCTGTCACCCCATTCCCAGCTGCACATCCCCCAGGACTGGGCTCCAGCCACTGTAATGAGCTCTGGGAGTACCTCAGCACTTGGTCCCCAGCCCCAGGGGGAGAGGAACCAGCACAAGAGCAGCTCTAATGGTGCAGCACACAGGCAGGGATGAGAAACTCCTGCTGAATATGGAGGAGATATATATGCTCACACATAAAACATAAATGCTCTCAGCCATCAATATTGATGTTTCCCTGTTCCCATAGAACCAGACCAAGGATAATTACATGCAATTTTTATGCTGCCTCTAACATACTTCAGTCTCTGCACATCAAAGCCTGGGTAGGTAACGCTACAAGTTGCCAGGAGTGTCACGGATCAAAATGGAGCTCGTGGGGAGAAGTGATGGGTGGTGAGGTGGGGGAACACAGCAGCCTCTCCACGCTGCCTGTGGTGACAAAGGGAATCATAACAGAGCTGATCACAGGCTGGGCCCAGTTATCCTCATGTGTTAGAGCCTGGAAGGGCAGGGGGAGCTGGCTGGGAGCCTGCTGAGAAGTCTGTCGGCAAAGCCATGGGATATCAGCAGAGCCATGGGATATCAAAGCCATGGGATGTCAGCAGAGCCATGGGATATCAAAGCCATGGGATAACAAAGCCATAGGATGTCAGCAGAGCCATGGGATATCAAAGCCATGGGATAACAAAGCCATGGGATATCAGCAGAGCCATGGGGTATCAGCAGAGCCATGGGATATCAAAGCCATGGGATGTCAGCAGAGCCATGGGATATCAGCATAGCCATGGGATAACAAAGCCATGGGATATCAGCATAGCCATGGGATAACAAAGCCATGGGATATCAGCAGCGCCATGGGATATCAGCAGAGCCGTGGTATATCAAAGCCATGGGATATCAGCAGAGCCATGGGATATCAAAGCCATGGGGTATCAAAGCTGTGCTCAGCCAAGCACCTTCAGCAAACGCCAGGTGCCAGGGAGCAGGAGCAGAATTCCTGGCCTGGCCTGGAGCAGGGAGCAGCTGGAGGAGCTGGAGGCAGATCCATGGCAGCCTCCCATCCCCAGCACGGAGCGAGGGCTGCTGCAGTGCCTCGGGGGAGCCCTGCTGAAAGCTTTTACAGAGCTGGCACATTTCCACCCCACCTCCATCCTGGAGACAGGCACGCCCCCAGCCTCAGACCGTAAGTGCCTCTAAATCAGAGCCTGGGAAGTGTTTTCCAGCCTTGGGAGGTGAATGGAGGCTTTCCTTGTGGATGCAGCTGATAAACAAGCCCTTGCTTTCCTGAGGGAGCACCTTCACCTGTGGCTGGATAAAAGGATCACACAAAACACGGCTCCAGCACACCACACCCAGCTCCTGCAGCCACCTCTGCCACACCACAGCTTTCCAGGGAGCACCAGGGGATGGAATTGTTAAAAATGAGAAACAAAAAGTCTCTATATTCAGCAAAATTTAGACTGCTTTATTTTATATAGATGGAGCAAGCAGCACTGGGGAACGTGAGGGGTCACCACCCACTCCACGCTCCATGAAACCTTGGTTTGCATCCTCTTCTTATAGTATGATCTCTCCTTGTCATCAATAATTTTGGGGTTTTTTCTGTCATAATTTTGCCAGGTAAGCAGTGGTGGTAGAAATAAACATCTGTAAAGTCTTTGGGCAATAATCAAGTCTCATAGATAACTATCTGGTCTTGGTAGATAAAAGTGGCAAAAAATCAGGAAGTCTGGTCCTCATAGATGAGCAGCATTGATTGAACAAAGCAGGAAATCTGATTCTGCAAAATCTATCAGACTATTGGAAAGTCTGGTTTTGCAAGCTGGTAGTAGATACAAGTTATTTAGAAAACATAATATTCATAACAGAATTATTTAATCCTGTATTTTCCCCTATCTAGTGTCATGCTTCACTTCAGACCTCAGTATTCTGGTTTATACAAACCCCAATACTTTTGTGATTAACATGAATCTTTTATCAATAATCACAGAATCAAACACAACTTGGATCAGCTGTCCCAAGCCCATTTCTTTCTTTCCAGACAAACCAAATTCCCAGCCAGCAGCACCCAGATGTCCCCATCCTGTGGATACGAGCAGAGTTGTAGCAATTTAACGTTTTCCCTTGAATGACAGTTTTAATGAAAGACATCTCAGTGCTTGGAAAATCAGCATAAATGATCAGTTGCTAATCTTGTTCTCCCAGTAACTCTGGGAAGGCAAAAATAGAGCAGGCAGAATAAACTGGGGGCTGCACACGGGGGTGGGGAGGGAAGTGGGGGTGTGTTTTGCTCCTCTTTCTGAGAACTCACATAGCAATTGCCACTGATTAAAAAACCCACTTGTCTTACAAAAGGCACGATTTGCTGAGCACCAGTGTTGAACAATAGTGGGGGCTGTCTCCAGGCTCAGCAGAGGGAGCTGGATCAGTCACCTTTCGTGCAGACTTTAACCTCCTACACCCTGCACGTCCCTGCCATCACCCAGGGCCTTGATCCCAACCTGAGGAGCCACTGGCTGGGAACTCCCTGGCCCAGGAACTTTGCAGGATGGGAACTGTGTTGGGTTGATGTGGCCAGAAATGTGTATTCTATCCCCATGTGTTGGAGCCGGGTTGGGCAGTGACCCTGATCTCCTGGCACATATTATCTGCTAATGGACCATCTTTAAACCAGCTGGGGCAATCATCTTTATCTTTCCCACAGCCCATCCTCCCTCCAGGAAGATATCATCTGCT
>JAOTQP010000770.1:2178533-2191336 GCA_026413545.1 Cichladusa arquata | reverse complement strand
GCTCCATTGGCATGATAATGGGAAAAATTCTTCAAATTGACACAGTAACAGAAAAAACACTCAACCCCCAACACAGCCCTAAAAATAAACAGCATTTGTTCCCTGCCCCTTTTGCTTCACAAGATCCAAGATGTTAAATATTCAAAAAAGCCACATATAGAAACCTGATTCATCTCAATTATTCTTGGACATTTTCCTCCTAAAGCACAGATATACCAAGGGGAGAAATAATGCCACGAAATTTGTTCCTCCACCAGCAGCAACTTCAGACACCACTTTTGGCTAAGAGATGGCAAAGAGGGCTCAGTGATGGGATGGGTGGTGGAAGGTTTCAGACCTATTCAGTACAAGTTGAATAAAATGCCAGCTTTAAGCTAAAATGTCCACTGGGGTATTCTTTGCCACCATCACCTACAGGATTTTTATTTCCTGTCTGCATCATGAGATGAAAAATACATGAAGTTACCAACAGGCTTAAAGCCACACACTCCCACCTCTTTTTATTGTTGATAGTTTTCTACTTTTAGGTGTTTTCTAGGTGATGTCTGAGCCCTAAATAAAGGGAAATCATAAGAAAACTCTGGTGTGAGTTCATAAGAAGCCCTAGAAATCTTTCCATTTGGATTAGTGCCCTAAAACTTGTCAGGAAATGAGCCCATGCAGGAGAAACGAGCCTATTGCTGTTCCCAAAAACAGGTTTTGAAGGTATTAAGTGAAAATTAATGGTTACTTTTGTCTTTGATATTCCTATACCTCCCTTTGCACTGTAAAATAGGAAACATCAAAGTCTGTCTCGCAGGGGTGTTGTGAAATTGAGTTAATGCTGGTGTGAAGCTCCCAGACTGTGGCAATGAGGTCCATAAAAAACAGGCCTGGAAGGAAATGACGATTCCCATGTTCAGCCCACGGTTTGAATAAGACTGTAAATAAGACTTAGGGCTGTGCACTGAACGGTAAAGATGGAAAATGAGATTGGAACAATCCCTTCTGCCACCTCA
Source organism: Cichladusa arquata (assembly GCA_026413545.1). Lineage (NCBI taxonomy): Eukaryota > Metazoa > Chordata > Aves > Passeriformes > Muscicapidae > Cichladusa > Cichladusa arquata. The sequence continues at coordinate 2,190,338 of JAOTQP010000770.1, read as the reverse complement.
GAGCTGGAGCCCGGTGAAGTGTTGTTGGATACTGCTGGGAAAAAGCAGCCTTGAAGTTTTGCCTCTCTCAGGCCTTGACAAGGACAAGAATTTATAACAATGATTCTGCACCTGCAGGGTGTGTGAGAGCTGCATGTCTCATGATATTTTGCAAAAAGCATGTTTTCAAAGAGGTGTTGCCTTCTTGGACCAATGAGTCTTGTCTATTTTGCTTTTCACATACCACCCTATATAAAGTGCAGTGTTTCTTTAAATAAAGCTCTTCTCTTTTGCTTCTCCATTGCACGAGGAGCTATGTTGCACTATCCTTTTTGCCACTCCTATAGCCTAAAATGCAACAGAGAAGTGTGAGGGTGGTCAGAGCCAGGCAGGTCAATGCCAACATTGCCCCACTGCCAACAGGTTTGGGGCACCAAGCCTGCTTTGCACCTGGACAAAACACTCTGGGGATGCAGCAGGTGCCTGGTGGGGTGTCCCTGCTCCAGGACAATCCCCACTGAGCATTGCTGTGCTCCCAGGTAGGTCATCTCCTCCCACTCATGCTCAGGATGAGGCAGACCTGGAGCCTTCCTCCCCACGTGCTGTTCCCCACAGGAGCTGAGCCCCGAGAGCAAACAGAGCTGGGACAGGACCCATCAGGTGTGTGCTGCATGCACAGGTGGTGGAGGCTCAGGGACAGGTGTGTGTGGAGGGACAAGTTAATGTTTGACATCGTGAGGAGCTCATGTGCACCCCGGCAGCACGGGATGAACCAGATCCATCCCAGCAGCACCTGAGCTGAGCTCACCTGCTCTGTGTGCTCCATCCCTGCCTCTCACCCTCCCCAGGAATGAGCACAGCCAAGGCCTTTCCATCAGGGATGGGCAGGGCAGGCTGACCCAGCTCCTCAGCAGATGGAGACCCATAAAAATCCCCAGAAAATTTCCCCTGGACTCAGCACTCGGGTGCTGTGCTCAGTTTTGGGCCCGTCACAACAAGAAGGACATTGAGGGGCTGGAGTGTGTCCAGGGAAAGGAATGGAATTGGGGAAGGGGCTGGAGCCCCAGGAGAGGCTGAGGGAGCTGGGAAGGGGCTCAGCCTGGAGAAAAGGAGGCTCAGGGGGATCTTGTGGCTCTGCACAACTCCCTGACAGGAGGGGACACTGGAGGGGTCGGGCTCTGGGAACAGGGGACAGGGACAGGAGGAGAGGGAACAGCCTCAGGCTGGGCCAGGGGAGCTCCAGCTCGGACATCAGGAAGAATTTCTTCACAGAAAGGATGATTAAACATTGCCCAGGGAGGTGGTGGGGTCTCCATCCCTGGAGGTGTCCAAGGAACACCTGGGTGAGGCACTCTGTGCTCTGGGCTGGTGACAAGCAGGTGGAGGTCAGTCACAGGCTGGATTCAATGATCTCATAAATAAATCTGTGATAGATCAAAAAATCTCCAGTGACCACAACTTTGGGATGCAACTCTAGAATTAACCTAAGTTCAGTTTCTGCAGGCTAGGCCATCCCTCTACATGGGTAAGCACAGAGAAAACATTTCATCCAAAAAGTGCATTTTTAAGGTTGCTCTGACTCTCAGCTGGCTCCATCTGCCCAGAGATTGAGTAGCACAGCAGCAGCAGAGAAACTTTTTGCTGGATAATGTTTATTGAATTCCTCCCCGCACATTCCCCCTGGATTTAGGTCAACCACAACACCTCAGTGATTCAAGCCAAGTTTGCCAAAACCTTTCCTTGAAGAAAGGGAGAATGGAGAAGGTTTTGTGTGCCAACACTGTTAAATCGAAGCCTTTAGAGTCTGGTCTTTTCTACTTGAAAGGATGTCACAGTTTAATTTCCCAAATAAAACTGAAGTTAAAAAATTAAAATTGAGAACATTAAAAGCTCAAAATCATCATAATCCAGATTAGACAAAAACATTACTCCTCATTTTCCCCAATTTTCTCGCCTTTTTAATCTGCTTTTCGTATGAAACTCAGTTCTTTCAGTGCTTCTGCATGGCATCAAACAATTCCCTTGATTTTTCACGGAAGCTGAAATCGTGGTTATTTGCACAACCAAAGCTGTTGCACCACGTGCATTTCCATACCTCTCAGACAGCTAAATTTACCGAGTTAATTACGTGGGGAGGAGAGGGGAAGTGTAAGAAAGGCTGCACCTGGCAGCAGGAAACCATCTCTGCTTGCTCCAGGAGCAGCTCTGGAGCCCTTTCATGGAGGAGCCTCTTCATCCTCCCATTCACCTGCTCGATGCTGGCACATCTCAGCCCGTACATTTTGTCCCCATTTGAAAAACTATAATAACTGGAAAAAAAAAAAATTAAAAAAAAAAAAAAAAGGAGAAAGCTGGGAGGTTTAATTACTTTTATCCCTGTCTGAGAGGCACTTTCAAGTATAGCCAGGGTTCCTGGAATTGCAGTCCCAGTGCCAGGGAGAAAATGAACAGCAAGAGACAGGCTAAAAAAATCCCGTGCTCCCGGATATTTGCCTGAAACACAGCTCGTTTCCAAGAAGGAGGCTCTGTAAAGTCTGCCTGGGGCTGGGCTCCAGCAACGCCCTTCCCATCGCTCTGCTCCAAGGTTACACCGAGCTCAGGGATTTAGGGATCCTGCACGTGCACAGCTCAGGCTGGGTGAGGTGGGGAGCATGAGAGGTGAGGGGGTTCTGTGGATTTAATGAGAGCCTTGAAGTTTTGCTTTTCTCAGGGCTTCACAAGGACAAGAAGTTCTAACAATGGTTATGCACCTGCAGGGTGTGTGACAGCCATGTGCCTTCTTTTGCAGAGGTATGTTTTCAAAAAGGTGTTCCCTTCTTGGACCAATGAGTATTTTCTATTATGATGGGGGTGAGGCTCTGTGTCCAGCACAGGCTCCACACAGGAGCTGGTTCCCTAACAGAGGAACTCTGGGAAAGGCGCAGCTCTCCAGCCTCCAATCCCAAACACAAACTGAGCATCCCCAGAGTCATTTCCATGGAGTCACCTTGGCGGGGTCTGCAGCACCAGGCAGTGCCAAGGCAGGGCAGGCAGCCCTGGGAGCTCAGGTGCCAGCTGAGGTGCCAGCCTGGGGTGTTCAGGGTGATGAGACACCGAGTGCAGCCCTTGCCCGGGATGCAGGGATGCTGCAGGGTACCAGCTCAGCAGTTTGGTACCTGTCACCTGCCTCAGTGCCTGGGCTCCTGCAGCAGGGGCTTCTCCTCAGCTGCAGTCTGAGTCCTTCAGCCAAGGCACTCAGAGGGACCAGGAGATGCTCACCCCACTTCTACTTTAAATCTTTTCAAGGTTTTGTTTGTTTTGGTTTTGCTTAAGCCCCTCATTTGTAAAGAGGAAAACAAACCTAGGTATGATCTCGTGAGTCTGGGGATGATGAGCTCCTGTAAATCACAAATTTCTTGTGTACAAGAGGCAGCAGCCAAGGCTTGTGGCTTTCCCTGCACCTCACACACAGCCTTGCTCTGCCTGGCTGTGCATGCAAACAAGCACCACAGCTCTGCCTCAGCTCAGTCCCTCAGGCCACTCGCTGCAGCTGAGCTGCCCACGCAGCCTTTGGAAACTGCCACAAGGCAGCTGGATCCCACAGATCCCCTTCTACAAACATCCCTGCAAAAAAAAAAAACATCCAAGAGGCTCAAAGTATGATGGGAAGTACACAACAGACACACCAAGGCCTTGCTCTGTCCTTCTCTTGAGCTTTCTTCACCCTGAGTCACCGTGGCCACTACAGGATCCAAGCCCACCTCAGTCCCTCATCCCAGCAGCACAGGGATTGAGGCTGAGCTTTCCCAGCACATTCACTGCAATCCCAGTCCAGTCACGCCTCCTACAGCAGCAGCAGGACCAAAGCAGTGCCACCACTGCCACCACTGAGCTGTGAGGGAGGCACTGGCTCTGCCCCTGCAGCACAGCCCTGAGCAGTGGGCACCCATCAAATCCCACCCCATGGAAGGGGCAGTGGACAGGGAGCTCCCAGGGGACAGGGATCTCTCAGGGGACAGGGAGCTCTCAGGGGACAGGGAGATCCCAGGGGACAGGGATCTCTCAGGGGACAAGGATCTCTCAGGGGACAGGGATCTCTCAGGGGACAGGGATCTCTCAGGGGACAGAGACCTCGCAGGGGACAGGGAGCTCTCAGGGGACAGGGAGATCCCAGGGGACAGGGATCTCTCAGGGGACAGGGCCCTCTCACTCCCACCTTTGTACCAAGTCCTGAGCAGTCTCACAGCAGGACTCACCTCTCCATACACCTCTCCTGCAAGGACACCCAGCCTCTCTGTCACTGTCTTCTTTCCATGGGTCAGGATCCTCTTTCACAACCCACGTTAGAATCAGTTTAACATCCCAGCAGCCATGGACTGGAAGTTCTTCTCTCCGTCCTCTCATACCTCCAGGCCCTTTGTCACACGACAAGCTCGTGGTCCCTCGGCAGGGTCAGCAGCAGAGCCCCAGACACCTCTAACCTGTTAGATCAGACCCTGCAGTTGGATGAGCAAGGCCTGGAGAATCTGCTGGTGCTGCCAGTGATGCTGGGGTGATTTTAACCAAGCAGTCCAACACCATCTCTACCAGAGCAAGGGAATTACTCCCTCCTAACTCCCCTGACAGTGTCACAGTTCATGACACTGACCCCTCATCCCTGAACAAGTTCAGCTTCTGCAGAGCTGACAACATCCATTTGGTCCACACAGAAGCCTGGGAAGATCAAGAGGGATAAATGGCTGCAGCACCAAGGACCCTGTTTTGCAAAGTCACTTTCCTTGATCCCATCCATATTTCAGCACAGCTCCAACTGAGCCCCATTAATGTAATTGATTCTTAATGGCATTCTCCAAGAAACCATGTGAAGATTTTAACAGGCTATTAGATGGAAATTAAGCCTCACCCAAATCTTCCTCCTGTGGAACAAAGGTTTCCAAAGATGCAGGGGGGCTATTCCTTCCTGCTAATGGACATGAAGGTTTGATTTGAGGAAAAGGGACACTAATTCTGCATTTTCCAGCCTTCACAGAGGAGCACCAGAGGTTTGTAGTTACAAGGAAAGGGTTTCTCATCCTTCCCACACAAGCGAGATCAGAGGGCAGCCCTAGAGGGATCAGAAGCAGAAGTGCAGTTTGATGAGCTGGAGGGCTTCCAGGTTTCAAAAAGGAAAAATAAATACAAATTTTATTTGCTTTTGTCTCCTGGGCACCTTCATGCCAAGCAGGCCTCAGCTGATTGCTCAGATGTGACCTTTGAAATGCAAAGAGCTGAACCTGGCCTGGGGTCACAACTGTGGTTCCAGCATTGCTGGAGCCCTGGGGAGGCTTCTGCTGCAGAAAACCTTCACAGCCCCATCCTTCTGTGGAAAGAGGCACCAGGAAAACACTCCAAACTTCTCCCTTCCATTCATGAGCCACAGCTTTTGAAAGCCAACCCATGACTGCAGCATTTCAAAGCCAGCACATGATCCTGAGCACTGCCTTTGCCGTGGAGAACATTCCCCTCTCTCCATCCCAGGTGGAGCCCCCCATTTTCACACCACAGCACTCGTGGACATTTTGACTCAGAGCATGTCACCTCCCCCAAAGGTCCAATCCTGCCTGGGGTTCAGCTCTGACAGACACCCCCAGTGCAGCTCTGGGTGCCACGCCGTGGATTTAGCACATTCCCCGTGGAACACGAGCAGGAGTCTCCCACTCACTGTGAGTGAGCAGCTAGAAGATTTCTAGCTGATGATTTCTAGAAGATGATGCTGTTACCATCTCTTTTACTTCTGATTCAAGTTCCCCACACTTCATTTCAACATTTTTAAAGGCTTATTTTTACTTCTTTTGAGATGTTTCAAACACTACTTTTCAGTGCTGACAGCCAGCCTCCTTCACGAGTACATTACAAAGCCAGGTACCAGCACTGCCTTCATTTTTAAAGAAGTGGAAATGTGGAAACAAAAGGAAAAAAAAACCTAAAATCTCTTATTAGCCAAAGACATGAGCAGAAGAGAAAAACAGAACACCCAAAATCCCATCCATTGCCCAATCTGCTCCAGAAGAGAACCAGAACTGCATCATCCTGGATCTGCCTCACACACAGCATCAACTGCTCCCATGGTATCCTGTTCTTTCCTGCTTCAAACTAAAACAAGAAATTGGATCATGCTGAGCTTCCTTTGTCCTTTTCACCCTTTGTGAAAGGCAGGGGTTACCATCATTTTGCATCTGTTATAAGTGGCTTTAAAGTTGTAGCCAGAGAGTGAAAAAAATTAAACATTTTTTTAAAATATGCTTTGGGTGGTCCTGTCTGTACAACTGGTAACCAACTCGAGCATTTCCAAATCCTCTTTCATTGTACCTATCCAATTTTAGTACTTTTTTGATTATTACAGAACAAGAAATTTAAAGCTCAGGATTCATCCAACCAGTCCAGGAGGTAAGTTTGGCCACAGAACTTCAGGAATTTGGAATACTTCTGCCCAGGAAATGGATAAATAAGGCTGAGATTTGGCATCAGAAGACAAGAAAGGTAAAATTTTTCATTTCAGCACATTTTTCAGAGCAGAGATAAGCTGCAGAGATCTGTGATGAGGTTGTGTTATCAGCTAAATGGTTTTGAACAGATATAGCATCACTTACTTGGAGCACAAGGATATGAACTTCTGAAAATAATGGGATTAAAAAGAAATGTAAGGAGTTTTCTGGACTTCATTCTCCATCCTGCAGCCAGAGCAGCCAGAATTCAGTGGCCCATGTCTTTATCAAGTCACCTCATCTTTTCTCCAGGCCTGTTTCTAATGATCCTCAGGAAAGGTGTTACCCACCCACCAGCAGCCAAGAGTGCAGATCCCTTCCCAGTGTGGAAATAACTCCCTGAACCTCCCACAGCCTTTGGCTGCCACCCTTCTCCAGCGCTGGGGGCCAGAGAAGCAGCAGAGATTTGTCTCTGGCACTGGGAGGGAGGTTTGCTAATGCTCCTCCCCAGCAGGAGAGCTTTCATGCCTGACTTGTGGCAGCTGGACGAGCTCTCAGGTCTGACTGAAGCCTCATTGAGGACAGGGCCACCCTCTGACTAGATAATTTCACCTGCCAGAATCTTCTCCTGTCTTCCAAATCCTGCAAAGTCAGGAGGCTGGGGCTGAGATCCTCCCAAAGCAAGGTCAAGGGGATGCTCCACCACGGACAGGGAGCAGTGACACCCCTGCAGCACCAGGTCTGAGGGTGCCAGACCTCCCTCCTCTACAAAACCAGCCCTCCTTTATCAAAGTGACAGCCTGGGATTCATTTTAAATGAGTGATCATTGTCAGCCCCAGATCTTTTCCTGAAGCTGAGGCTCGTGGGGCTGGAGGGCACACTCAGCACTGGAGAGTTGAAGTTTCTCTCTGAGCTGTAGCAGGGAGATGTTTGATCTTTAAATCAGACATGAAGGGATGAAACAGCACCACTCCTATCGCTGTTGTTTCGTGTCTAAACTGACAAAGTCGTGTTCCCAGGTCAGGCTGGAACAGGCTGGATCCTGCTCTCAGCCCTGGCTCCTGCAGGATTCAGAAGAAATTACAAGATAAAGAAAAGGACAATTATGAAACAGCCTGTTCACATTTCCACCTAACTTATTTCAGGGAGCACCAGGGAAAGGCCTAATCATCCCCCTTCAAAAAAACCCATTTCCCTTCTGCTGGATCTGAAGATGATCTCAAGGCTACTTTGGTCTCAAGACCCAAACCAGCCCATTTCAGCTGGAGCAGATGCTTGTGATGATTTCCATGAGTTAATTACATTTCCATTAGTGAAGAAGTTCTAAAACTTCATTTTCGTCACTGATGCTTTTTGAGTCCTACCAGAATAGATAGGGAAACATGATTTCCTCTCTGCTTTTCTTTATCTATCTCACCCTTATGAGACTTGGGTCTTAATGTTAACTCTCTCAGCCTTTTCATTTCTCCTCAAATGGACACTTCTTCAACCCTTTAATCATTTTCATAGCCTTCATCCCAAGCTCCCATGCCCAAACTTTATTTAAGGGTGCTGGTTCAGAGTGTTTGAGAGGGGGAAACTGAACCAAAAGGCTGAAAGACTGAACTATCTTCCAGTTCTTTTTAATTGTAAAATAAGCAGAGAGACCCAAATTAAGTTCTTTCAAGGCTGTTTTGAACCAGAAGCAAGCTACATTCAGCCAAGTATTTCTGATTATCAGAGTTCTTCAGCACAGGAACATTTTGTAGCTGAAAAAGTCTCAGTCTTCTCCAAGCAGCTAATTTTTGTCCTTCACTGCTGTACTTCTACATCCTCCCATGGACCATCAAGGTGCTCCTAAAGCCTCAGTCTGGCTCTGGGACCTTCCAGTAGTGCAGAGTCCTGCAGGGAATTTGTGTAATGAGGCAAAAAAGGGGAGTCAACTTTAACCCCTCTTCAGAAACTCCCCTAAGGAACCTTCTGCCCACAGATTCCTGGCTGAGAGCAGCCCTTTCCTCTTTGGAGAGCCCCAAGAACAATTTCTATTCCCAGGGAAGCCCAGCACTGCTCCAATCACTGCTCCTGATCCTTTCCTTGCTTAAATCTCACCCAGCCCAACCTGAACTGACTTGAACTGAGCCAACAGCTAAAGCCATTATTGTCTAAAATTGGGTTTAACTCAGGAGTGACCTGAACTTCTTGCTCCAGAGGGAGGCTTTTAAAATTCTGCAGCTGATCACGAGAACCACCTACACAAACACACCCAGCCCTGCAGCCAGCTCAGAAACCAAGACAACTCCAGCACTGACAGAATAAGAATATCCACCAGAAAATCCTGACTTGTTTCCTGAACGCTCCACCCTGAGATCACTGAGAAAATGAGTTTGTTTCATTTCTTAATGCAAATTAATTTTGATTAATTTGGACTTTTCTGGCCACCAAAATATGGGAAGATGGAGCAGGGAGGAGACACAATAGTGTCAGACATGCATTGATGCTGACCATGCCAGGAGGGAAAAGTTTCTCCTGTGTATTGTTTAGGTGGAACTTTTAGGGAACTTTTCAATGCCTCTAAGCTCACCCCACAGGTTTGATGTGTGCCACAGGAGGCAGGACTTTCTCAGGCTGAGCTGCTGGGCCTGCCCAGGGCAGAAGAGTGGCCTTGTCACATCAGGAATTCATCCAGAGGAGTCATCCTGCAGCCTGACCCCAATCACATGGGATCCCTTCCTCTGTCCCAACCCCATCAGACCCTTCAGCACAGAGAAGATGCAAGAGAGCTGAAGTTAAAAAATCTTGTGGAATTGTGTGGAAAAGCATCTCAAGGTGCTGATCCTGGGCTTGGCTTGACCTGGAATTCACACATTCTCTGGCTTCAGCTTCCAGTATGGAAGCCTGGCCCTGGCCAGGGCATCCTACACACCTTGTTGGCTCAGCAAGAACAGAATGGAAAATCAGTTTTCCAAATCCAAGTTTTCTTGGTATTTTCAGAGAGCCTTGAGGAAGGGAATGGTCTGAGAGCACCCAAAGCCTTTGGGGTGAGATGTGGATCCAAGGACGTGCAGATGTGGCATTGTTGGTGCTCAGGCTTAGATCACAACTAAAACCAGGCTGATTTTCCAAATCCTCACCCTTTTCCACAGCCACAGGCAGGTTCTCCTCTCAGATGAGCAGGCACTTTGCCATCCAAAGCTGCTCCCTTGGGAACTGGGACACAGCAGCAGCACCATTTGAGAAACAGGAGTCTGAGGTAACCTGCACCCTCCTCCTCATCTAATTATGGGACAGCACTCAACACCACACACACCACCTGGGTATTTTGGGCTTGGTGATTTTTTTTGTTTGTTTGTTTTTAAAGAAGGAAGCATTAAAAATAAGAAATTAAAGCACTTTGGAGCTGCAGTTTGATTTGCTGGTTTGGGGTTGAATTCCCAATATCCACACCCAGCTCCAAGAGCAGCTTCCAGTGTTTTCCACCTCTAGGTGCCCACAGGACACAGTTGCCAGGGCAGGATCACACATAAGGAGCAGATCCCAAGGTCCAGAGTCCTCTTCCCACCTGCAGGCTCCACAATTGCCGGTGCAGCTGCTTCCCTCACAAAAGAAAATATTTCCCTGCCACCCACCTGCCTTTGAGAGCCATAAAAAGCTAAAAATACTGTCTGGACTCTGGACCAATGATCCTGTCTGCCTCTGATAAAGCCCTGGCTGCCATGAGATGCAACCCTTGTTTCACTTGAGATGGTCACTCCTACTTGACAGCTGCCCAGCTTCAGGAAGAGGTAAACACCCATAAATATTGTCTGGTGAGCACAAAGCTTCCAGGAAGCACAAACAGGCACAAAAGGTGGAAATGGGCACAAGGTGGAAACCTGGATGGTTTTGTTTCCTCTCTCTTTAATAAAAAGGGGTTTGTTTGTGCCTCAACTTCCTGGCTCCTTGTGCTGTCCCACCATTATCACTACCCACCCCAGGTATTCAATACCTCACAGTCCCTTTTAATAAAGTAAGAGAGCAGCACATCAATCTCATTATCTGTTTGCCCTTGAGAAGTTCTCTGACCTGAAACATTTGGTTTGCCACCACCAGAGCAGAGGCAGTGAAGGATCATTTCTGCCAGGGAAGGGCTGTCCCCACCTGCAGGTCCTCTGAGGGGCTGGGACCATCTGCAGCCTTCCTCTAAGCACAGCCTGGAGTCCTCCTCTGCCCAGGAAAGTCTCCTGATTTAGCAGCCAGCCACACAATTACTCACCCACCCGCTTCTCTCAACCTGCCTCCAGCCACCCCCACCAAAATCGATGCAGAAAAGCCACTACAAGCAACAAAAAAAGACACGAGCCCTAATTAACTCTCCTAGAGGCTCAGCACAGCCTGGGTCCCCCTTTGCTCAGAGAAACAAGCCCAGAGGGAAAACAAGCTCCAGTCCCAAGGAAGCTGCTGCTCCACTGGGCAAAAAAAGGAAATGGGGACATTTGCCAGGTGGTTTAGAGGCCTCAAACCCTTCCTGCCTGTCCAGTCTTCCCTGAAGAGAGCAGCTTCTGCAGCTTCCAAGAGCCCAGACAGCCAAGGGACAGAGGATAGAACAATTTCTGTTCAACCTGAGACCCCACACACCCTCCTCCCTCCCAGTTACAAACTCTCTCTGCTTCAGAAATGAAAATTTGGTTGCTTGTCTTCCTCCCTTGCTGCCCTCACCCACCAGCCAGAACCCCAGGTGACACTTTATAGGTGAATTCCCTGTGTCTTGTCCACCTTTATCTGATTTAATTTCAGAAGGGACCCTTTGTTCTTCTGAGCCAGCAAGTGTCCATCCATCACTGGAGCATAAAAGAAATTGAAAGCAAGGATCAGCTGCATTAAAATCCATAAAGGCTTTGCTCCTTCATGACTCATGCATGGTGCTGACAGCACTCACCCCGAGTCCATCACCACCCCAACCCAACAGCTCCTTCTCCCTGTGACAGCCAACCAGGACTGAGCTGGTTCCTTCTCAAAGTATCCCTTTTCCCATCTCCTGTTGCTGCTCTGCTTTGCTTTCTAGCACACAAGTGCCAGAATTTCCACACTGGGAAAGCAGAGGGAAATCTGCACTTCCCTGCTCCGACCCCTTCATTCCCTACATCTCCAGACCCACAGCTGATACACAAAGCATTGAGCAGCTGCCTGAAGGGGTGCTGCAGGGCATCCAAGGGGGCTGATTTCATTTGAATTTCATTTTTCTAATTAGCTGTATGGTTATTTGCAGGTGCTATATAGAATCAAAGGATCACAGCAAGGTTTGGGCTGGGAGGGACCTTAAAACCCACCAGTGCCACCCCTGCCATCTCAGGGACCCCTCCCACTGTCCCAGGCTGCTCCAGCCCCAGTGTCCAGCCTGGCCTTGGGCACTGCCAGGGATCCAGG
>JAOTQP010000770.1:2135800-2171667 GCA_026413545.1 Cichladusa arquata | reverse complement strand
CTCTGGGCACCCTGTGCCAGGGCTGCCCACCCTCCCAGGGAACAATTCCTGCCCAATATCCCATCCAGCCCTGCCCTTCTTTAGCTTCAAGCCATTCCCCCTTGTCTTGTCACAACCTGTCCTCATGAAAGTTTCTTCCCAACCTTCTGATAAGTCCCCTGAGGCACTGGAAGGTGCCCTAAGATCTCCCCAAAGCCTTCTCTTTTCCCAAAAGGAAGGAATTCCACAAGTGAAGCTCAGCCACACCTGCAGAGGTGCCACCAGGCAGCACCTGGCGACCTGTGTGTTCCCAGAGCAATTCCCAAGGAGCTGGAGCCCTGTGGGATCCAGGAGCTGTGGTTTGGTGAGTCAGCAGCAAACACCTCCCAGAGCAGCTCAAGGTGATGCTGAACTCAGTGAGCAAACCTGGCCTGTGGTTTCATGCAAAGCCTTTTTCCTTCTTTTAGTCTGCGTGGGTTCATGCCCCCCAAATTTCGCTCTCAGTTTCAGGTGTGAATTAATTCAATATCTTCAGGTTGCATTCAGCTCAGAGAAACTCCCCAGTTCGGACTGGTTTCAGTACAAACCTAAGCAAAACCACAGAATTGCTCATGGTTTCCAGACCAAACCATGCAGTTCACCTTGTTTTTGGGGGTTTCATTATGAAAATTTCATGGAGTCTGAGATAGAATAGACACAAAGCTTTGAGTTGTGACCTGTCCATTTCTGCCTACTGGGAATATAATGGCTGGCAATGGAAATCTTTGCTGCCAAGAGACATTTCTGTGCTTCCCAGTTGATTTTCAGTGAAAATTGATTGATTTATTTGCCCTCCTTGGGTCCTGAGCTTTGAGCTTGGTTTAGGCCCTTGCTTTGGTCTTCTTAGAGTGGTTTCAGTCCATGTCTGGAGGACAAAAAATCATGGATTCCTCCTCATGGTGGGAAATCAGTGCAGGCATGGCATAGCCAAGCCTACATCATCTATATCTCAGGGTTTAAAGTGATTTAGAAAATGCTGAGACTCTGGTGTTGTTCTCTTACTGATTAACAGGGAATTCTTCCAGGGGAGATTAAAACTTGGATCATTTCTAAGTCAGGGAAATGTTCAAGCACTTGGTAACTTAGGGTTTCACACTCGTGAATGTGGTGCATATGAAAGACAACTTCAGCCTTGAATTTGTGGCAATCAAATAGCAGAGAAATGAAAACACAAGTGAGATGGAGGGTGGGCAATACTGGAGAAAATTTGTAGAAAATTTGTCGTGAAATATATTTCATTTTTAGTGATACACAAGCAAATGTGTGTAATTTCCTGGGTACACTTCCCAAGGCTGTGTCTCACCTACTGAGCCAATTCTGTCATCCATCAGTACTAACCCATTTTGCTGAATTCCTTAGAAATGACCTTACTGAGCACAACTGAACCAGGAAACTCAACTAGACTGGAAGATTGTATTTTAAAGGACAGCCAGGATTCAGCTCAAAGCCTTGCAGTCAGGATGGACTTGCCACTTCTTCCAAGGAGTCACAGCAATATTTAACTCCAGTCTGATGGATTTGCTTCTCTTTTCTGTTGGATTGACAGAGCCAGAGAGAAAAGAGGAAAACCTTGTGGATTATTTTCCCTCAGCTGTCATCAACTCTCACTTCTACTGGTCAAAACTTTATTTTTTTTTATATGCTAAATTCACACAAACCCAGGTTCAGATTTCCTTCTTTCCCCAGTTTGAATAAGTAAATAAATAAACAAAATTGCTCAGATTTCTCTCAGTGAAGGTATTTTCTAGACCCCAAACCATTTGTTCACTCCTGCTCTGTTTGAGCAGGGAAAATCTGTACCAAATTTCCCTTGCTCAACAGAGAGAGTGACTTCTCAAAACACACAGGATGGGAAAATGCAGCTTCAAACAGTGTTTTGAATGAATGAAATAAAAACACAGCAAACAATTGAAAGTTTGAGGCACCCACTCAATTGTAGAAAATATCCCCTTTCTCTGTGGCCACTGCTAAATGTAATGAGGCAGTTTCAGGATGTGTCTTGATAGGCTGCTTTTGGCTAGTTTGCTTGGGTTTGAGCTGATTTCTAGAGGAGGTTGGCCCGTGGGTAAAACCAGACTGGGAGGAAATCTGCTTTCACATCTGGTCCCTGCTCAGGGCTGTGTCACTGCCATGTCCCACCCTGAAAAAAGAGCATGGCATGACCTGGGAGGGTGTCAGCACTCCTTGGAAGTGGAACAGCATTTTAGAGGAGATATTCAGGGCTTTGCCTCGAGTTTCTTAGGCCAGAAGCCCAAGGGAGAAGAGTGGGAGAGGAGCAGAGACCATTCTGCAAGGAAAGCCACCAAGGTGTGCTCTGCACATTTCTGCTGCTCCATGAACACCTTGGGAAGGGAGATATTTGAACTCTGAGCAGAAGCACTTGATAATGATAAATCTCCATGTCTAAATCCAGCTATTTTCACTCCACAGCTCAAATCCTGTTTTAAGAAAAATCTTGATTTTTACCATTTTACAGACAGAAAATCTCAGGTAGGAGGTGGAGAAGTGAAAAATGGAGCAGAGACTCCCCAACAGCTTTGCTGGGTGAATTGGGCAAGTGGGGTCCTTGAAGCTGCAGTGGGGCTCTTCCCTGAATTCCAACAGGATCAGTGGCCAGAGGAAAGCTCCACTGGTATGGCAGGGGCTTGTGCCTGTTGTCCCAGCTGAGCCTGAGCTGGGCAAGGCAAGGAATGAGGCAGGGATGTGGTGAAGATCATGAGGAGGTGGTGGTGTAGGTTGTGAGAGAACATGAAGCAGCTTTGACACAAGCAGAGGAAACTTCACATTTGGAATTTCAAAGTTGACTCGACATTTCTGCCGTAGCAGATAAACATCTCAGTCTCTTTTATGGCTGGGAATTGTCTTTTTCTGTTTATAAATAGAAAAAAAACACAACAAGTTACCCTGTGTTATTTCCTCTGGGGCTTTTTGGGGGTGGCTATCTGTGGGTGGTAAACAGCCCACAGAGAAGTTGTTGCTGTTGGTAATAATCAATATGAAACAGGGGAGGGCAGGGGCTGAGGCTGAGATGAGCCAGGTTTGGGCTCACCACAAACCAAATATAGGTGAGAGAAGGACAGCAAAGCCACACTGCTCCTCTGGGGCTGTGATTATTGCTGCTTTGTGATGTTATTTATCTCCCTACCAGCACTTTTCTTGCCAAAAGACACCTTAGGCAGACACACGACGACCTGGAAGCCTAAAAACTTAAAATGAGACATAAAGGCATTGACAAGCAGCTGGACAGGGTGAGCAGAGCACTTGAGGAAGTGTTTTAGCCTTGGCAGAGCCTTGCTGGCCAGCAATGGAAAGCTGAGGTGTGGGGTGTGCACAAACACACCCCGAGCTGGTCTGGCGAGTGCAGCCTGGTCAGGGGCACAGGCTGGGGAGGAGGAGGAGCACAGCACTTTGCTCAGGGTTTTGAGGCTCTGTGTCCCAGTCTGGTGAGTGCAGCCTGGTCAGGGGCACAGCACTTTGCTCAGGGTTTTGAGGCTCTGTGTCCCAGTCTGCAGTGCAGGGACTGCCCTTGTCCTCCTGGAGCATCCCTGGGGTGGGAGCAAAGCCTTCAGTGCTGCAGGGGATGGATCTGCCCCTGGGGAGAGGGAAAGAGAAACCTTTGGAGCTGGGGCTCTGAGGCACCCAAGGGGAGCTGTGGCCATGGGGGACAGTCCCAGCCAGCACCAGCTGGTAAATCTGTGCATCAGCAAACCCAAGATGAACCCATGGGTGCTGTGGCATGTTTGGGATGTGCTGGGGATACATCTGGCCAGTGAGGCTTTAGAGTGACCTGCAGGGCAGCCTCAGCACTGAGGTCTGAAACCAGCTGGAGATCCTCAGGGTGCCCAGAGCAGCTGTGGCTGCCCCTGGATCCCTGGCAGTGCCCAAGGCCAGGCTGGACACTGGGGCTGGGAACACCTGGGACAGTGGGAGGGGTCCCTGCCCAGGGCAGGGTGGGACAGGATGGGCTGTGAGGTCCTTCCAGCCCAAACCAGGCTGGGATTCCATGAAATACTGCAGTGGATTCCCCTCCTCTCAGAAATACCATTTCACTAAAAGCAAAACCGGATTTTGGAAAGATGATAATTCTGATAAAACTATTCAGAAATTATAAGAAAACAAAACCTTTTATTTTTAATAAGCTTGAAAGACTCAAGTTCAGAATTTGGGGAATAGAATGATCTCATTTCTCTATAAAAATGACATTGTGTTTTGGAACTCTCCACTTGTTATTAATTTATTTATTCAGTGTATTTATTCAGCTTGAAACTATGGGGAAAATTAAGCCTTTTGATCTATGCTTGCTACATTTTAGTGGAGGAGAAAGGGACTTTTTCTTTGTGATACATTTCTAGGATTTTTTTTTTGTAAATAGAATTTATTCTTAAGCTGCCTCATTACAAACCAAACACAACAGCTAATTAATTCCTGATGAAATATTTTCATCCTGGTGGTTTTTCAGTTATAGCAAACTCTGTCAGCACTTCTATTCAGAAATTCAGGCAGCCTTCCCTTACTGCCAATCTAATGGATTTTGTAACATTTTGGAAAAGGATCAGTTTTATTTCATTTCCTGAAGAAACAAAGAATTCCTCAGTGCAGCAAGGACTGGATGATGATGCACAAGAGTGGGAAAGGACTTGCAGGCAGGAAAAATAGGTGATTATAGAAAGAGGTGGAAAAGGAAGGAGCTGAAGGGATAACTGAGGATTAGGTGGCTTAAAGGTTGAACTTGTGGGTCCAAGGGAATGAGAAGGATGTTTTCATGAAGGTTTCATGGGACCTGGGGACAGGAAAAGGTGCCCATCCTTGCAGGGGATGTCACAGGGGATGGAGCCAGGCAGAGGTCAGGCAGCAGAGCAGCAAACACTGGAGACTACACTGAATTTCTTTAGGAAATTCTTTTGGGTAACATTTCTCTGATTAAAGCCAGCAGTTGGATCAGGGATTCTCCACACAAAGAGGAATTTTCTATGAGGGCAGCCTTTGAGACTTCTATATCTCTGTTCTTATAATGCCAAACCCTAAATATTTAGCTGAGTGTGCAGCACAAAGGGAAGGAAAGCAGCCAGTGGGAACCAAAACGCCAGAGCACATTGAGGACTGTGAGTCAGAGCAAATCCCAGCCAGAGCAGGGGCTGGTGAGCAGTTCACTGGGTGCAGCCACTGAATGGCACTGAGTGCTGGATGAATGGAGAGGCAGAGGAGGAGCTCAGGTTAGCACAGGATCAGTCCTAGACGGCTGCACAGCCCACAGCCCCAGCTTTCAACACTCCTACGGTGGAATGGGCTGTGATAGGCATCTCTGTGAGCAAAGAGCTGCCTGCCATGAGATGCTGGGGCTCTAAAACTGGGAGAAAATCGTCCAGTGACTCATCAATTCATTAGAAAAGGAACTTTCAGGTTGACCAAGCCTGTTCATGAATTTGAGTTGGGTTTTGTTGAATGATTGAGGTGAAACCACAAGTTTTGGAAGTGCTGAAACACCAGAATTAGACAAGATAAAGCAGTGGTTTAGATCCAAGATTGCTTGCTTGGTTTGGCTCTTGCCAAAACTTGAGAGAGATGATGGAGTTATTTTTCCTCATCCATTAGCAGGCTGATTAATTTACCAATGGATGCCATAATAACAGATGTAATCTCCTCTCTGAGTAATTCAGAGCACAGATTTGAGCAATCTTCCCCCGTCTTCAAGAAATCATGACTGTGACAAGCGTGCACAAATTAGAATACCATAATCTCAATGAAATCACAGGAAAATACCTGATAATAATTCCATGAAAACTGCAAGCTATAATTCCCTCCCTGGGACTCGCAGAATGAGTATGTGTTAGAGGAGTCTGTGAATTCAGCCACTGATGACCTGGACTGAACAGAGATCAACAGTATTTGATCAGTATTGGCTGAGTAAAGATGAAACTCTGTCTTGGCTTAAAGTTCTACCTTTATTTTTATGCCAGGAGCAGCAATAGACACAGAAAGGTGTGTTCCATACATACTTAAAGTAATAAATAAGTACATAAATATGTACATAAATACATATATTAATAAATAGACCCATTCTGGAGCCCAGCAGGGGCAGATTGTCCAGAGCCACCTAATCAATGGAATCACAGAATGGTTTGGAAAGGACCTTAAAGGATCATCTGATTTCACCCCCACACCTCCCACTAGAGCAGGGTGCTGAGAGCTCCCTCCAGCCTGGCCCTGGACACTTGCAGGGTCAGCACTTTCTGTCTTTGGTCCCTGCAATGAGCCAGAGCAGCCCAGTGCACCATCAGCAATACCTGAGTACAAGATGCTTTGGGAGAGAGGAAAACAACAGCTAAAATTCAGCAGGCATTCACCTGAGTGAATTCCTGTTTGAGCCCAGTTACACCCTGTGACAGTGATTTAATTGTGCAATATAGAAAACAATCAATCTTTTAATTTGTTTTAAATCCTGAAAGGTTTGTTTTCCTGGCATGCTCCTTAGGTTCGTTGGGTTATGGCCTGGGTTCATCTCTGGCTCACTGCCTCCACTCAGGCAAGATTTAATAGGGATCTTTGAAACCACTTTATTTTGAAATCAGAGAGCAATGGAAATTTTCCAAAGGGGATTTTGGTTAATGCATTTGGTTTATGCTGTTTATTGTATGAGTTTGGTTCAGGAGGGCATAGCTCATGTCCTGCCCCTCTCCAGAGACTCTGCTGCCATCAGCTTTAGCTGAGAGAGTCCATCCCAGTGCCTGGGCAAACACAGCCTGGCTGCACAGGGCAGCACTGCCTGAAGTCTCAGACCATGGGAAAAAGGAGGAAAATCAAAAGCAAGGTGTGGTCTTGATATGAACCCTGCAGGGCAGTCAGACCCAGAGGGCTGTGACCCCTGTGGGACAAGGACAGAAAGTTTCACCTGGGAACAAAAGCCATTAAAAGTGAGCAGGGGGAAAGGGGAAGGTGTCTCTGCTGGTCTCTGGGATGAAGCAGCTGCAGGACCCTGCTCCATGGGGACCAGAGCTGAACCCATCCTTCATGCAGAGCCAGCAGGGATGCAGCCCTCCCGAGGCCAGCCTGGCTGGGAGGCACTGAGCAGCTCTGCTCGGCCTGGAGAGGTTTGTCTGAGAGCAGAAAACTCTGAAATCATGAAGAAAAACCAAAATGAAACAGTATTTGCTCGTTAAAAGAGCTGAGGCAGCTTTTCATGTTTGTTTTCATTTCAGCGGATGCCAGGTCATTTTTAATTTTGATGTGTGTTTGCTCTCCCATCCCTACAGATGCAGGCACAGTGAGAACACACCTCAGGCTGCCTGACAGATTTCTGGTGTGGTTTTGTAAGGTTTCCTGAGAATCAGGGGACATTTCTTGTTTTGCAGCTTTACAAAAACCCACAAGTGCCTGAGTGCTTGGTGCTCTAACAAACAGGGCAGCGCAGGGAGAGGTTACCCAGGGGCACAGCTGCCCTGGCCAGCTCATCTGCTGGCCCTGGCACAAACCCTGAGCCTCCTGGTGGCCACTCAGGCTCTGGGATGTGCCAGTCAGGTTCTGGAGCTGCAAGGACAATGTGGTTTGTCTTTACCAGCACCTGTGGCAAATTCATCTCAGAGCCTCCCACAGGGCACCCTGTGTGCACACAATGATGCAGAAAGAACAGGAGGAGGGAGCTGGTTGTGTCAGATGTTCCCCTGGGGCTGATGAGTTTAGTTTTGAAAGAAAAGAAAGAAAGAAAGAAAGAAAAAAAAGCTTTAAGGTACTTTCTGTTGTTTTTTAATTGTATTTTTCTCTTTCACTGAGGACATTGGGTGGAAATTCTTACAGCAGGAGCCAGGCAGGCTCTGTGTGCTGGGCTCTATTCAGCCCTTTGCTTGGAGGAGTGAGGGTGTGAAGGAGTGGGGATGGCAGTGCAGGGAGGGAGGGGATGATGCTTTGGGCTCTGGCAGTGATTTTCTGTGTATTGAACTGGTTTGTGTCTCTGGTTTAACACAGGTGAAACACCAGGATTTGGTGTGTTTGAGGGGTTCCAATAAGAAGTGTTTTCCAGCAGATTTCTCTGTGAGACGAAAAATTTAATGGAAGAAGAGGAAAGACTAGAAACATTTATTTTACCATCCTCACCATGCTCACATGGACACCTCTATCTGTGCTGTGCTGTTTTGTGGCAATACAAGCAAAGCTGCAAGGAAAGGCTTTTTCCATAAAAAAACCCCCCTTCCCTAGGTGGAAGAGAGCAAGGAGAATGCAAAATGCCAGAAAGGTGTAGAGCCAACAACCCTGAGTGATTAATGAACTGATTAATGAACCAACCCATCTGTCTTGCCCCAACCACAGCAGCACACAATGGACTTTCACTTTCTCCCAGGGGCTCCCAAACATCCTCATTCTGAGGGCCAGGCTGCTTTGAGCTGGTGTTCTGTACCCTCAAGGGCACTGGGCTCTCACCAGGGAAGGCACTGCTGGAGAATTTCTGGTATTTCTCTGTCCTGAATGATGGTAAGCAGCTTTGAGACACTGCAGTGTCTCTTGTGAAACAACTCTTGAAAGGATGAGGATGTGAAAAATAATCTTGTGACTCTTGCAAGGACTAAGGGTGTAGCCTTCAAATTATTAAAATATAGATAACACCAGTACAATTTATTGCTGTCCACTCTCTAGAAGCAGAGTGAGCAGTGAAATGAGAGCTGCCAAAAATGATCTGATTTTCACAGCAGCTTTATGTATCCTGCTGGTTGAAGTCCAATAAACCTCATAATAATGTGCTGACTGCCTTCAGCCCCACTGGGAGTCAAAGGGGAGGTCCTGTGTCTGCCTGAAGAAAGAGCTCTTGGAACATCTCACCTTGGCCAAGTGGAAATGAAGCCTCCCAAAAGCCAGGAGTGGCCACAGGGGCTGAATGAGAGCCCTTTGTGCCAGACCTGGGCCTCTCCCACAGGTCTGTAGGCTTAGAGCTGTATGCAGTTTGAAATGATAAAAAAAGGGAAGAGTAATAGAATAGTAGAATAATAGAATCATAAAATCCCAGAATGGTTTGGGTTGGAAGGGACATTAAAGACCATCCACCACTCTGGCAGGGACCCCTCCCACTGTCCCAGGCTGCTCCAGCCCCAGTGTCCAGCCTGGCCTTGGGCACTGCTAGGGATCCAGGGGCAGCCACAGCTGCTCTGGGCACCCTGTGCCAGCCCTGCCACCCTCCCAGTGAGGAATTCCTCCCAAATATCTAACTTATATTTCCCCTCTTTCAGTTTGAGTCCATTCTCCCTTGTCCCATCCCTGCAGGCACTGATGAAGGGTCTCTGGTTTCCAGGTGCTCTGAGGTGTCCACACCACCTTCTCTCCTCCAGGATGAACATTCCCAGCTCTCCAGCCTGTCCCCATAGGGGAAGTGCTCCAGTCCCCTCACCTGAGCCCTCCTCTGCTCCAAGCCCACAAGGGAACTCAAAGGGTTTGGTGCCAACACTGCACCTGTGGCTCAAAGGAAGTTTGCAGCAGTCCAGTAAAATAAGCTGTGGCAATTTGAGGGCAGGAATTTTTTTTCTGGTGAGGCCCATTGGGCAGCTCACCCACGAACACAGCCTTTGGGACCATGGTGCCAGCTCACAGCCCTGCTGAGGTGCAAAGCTTTCGTTAGCAATAAATGGGCCAGTGGATGGTTTTTTCTACTCTAAGAGTGTTCGTTTGCTGTGCTTTAATTTTTTCCAGGAAGAGATAACTGAATCTCAGAACTGATGCGCTCCCAACTCTTAAATGCTGGCACTGCTTATTAGCTGCTTGCTCAGTGGAGAATATTCTTCCTTATATAGGTCTTTCAGAAAGTAGGTCAGGGGATTAACGTGAGTACCGGCTGCTAAAAATCCTCTTTGACAGCCTGCCTTCTTTTATTATTTTCTCACTCTGCCCTCTGCAGATGCCAACACCTGCCAGCTCCTCTGCTGTTTTCTCCTGGGGTCAGCAGGGATGACCACAAAAGCTTTTTCCACTCAGATCCCACAAACAACCTTGGCCCGTTGGTTTTTCTGGCGTGTTTGACCCCTGACATCACTGGGCTGTGAAGATGGAGGGGTTGTTTTTCAAAGAAACGTGGCAGTGCCACACCAGCCCATCTTTGGGGTGATTTATCAATGGAAAACACCTGGGCAGAGATGGCTTTGGCCACTGAAGGATGGAGCACTCAGCTCCTTTTTGGGGGTTGCTGTTCTGAGAAAAGGGGAGCTGGGCCCAGTGCCAGGCAGGCAGTGAGGAGCTCACTGCTGAGCAGCTTCACCTTCTCATGGCAAGTGCTTCTAGGAAGTTCTGCAGGAAAATAACAACAATCCTCAGCAAAGCCTTCTGTGAAATGTTTGCTCTCCACACGATGTTTGATGTTTGATGTTGGTGCTGCTCAGGTTTGTGCTGACGGCATTTCTTGGGCTGTTTACAGGAGATACAGAACAGCTCTCTGTGACACCCTCACAGCCACACATGGCCTGGGGGAGCAGGGACACTGAGGGTCATTGCATCCCACCCCTGCCTGGGCAGGGACCCCTCTCACCATCCCAGGCTGCTCCAGGGATCCAGGGGCACCACAGCTACTCTGGGCACCCTGTGCCAGCCCTGCCCACCCTGCCAGGGAAGGATTTCTTCCTGATACCTGACTGAAATTTCCCCTCTGCCAGATTAAAGCCATCTCCTTTGTCCTATCACTACTTGCTTTTGTAGCCTCTCACACATATATATATACACAAAAATATATACCCACACATATCCACCTAGTCATGTCACCAATAAAAGATCCAAGGAACTTTTATTAGTTATGATCTAACTAGCATCTTCAGGAACTCATTTGTTTGAAATAGAAATGATTTATGAGATGAAACAAAACATTATTATCATATACTCACTTCATATACACTCTTAACCTGAATCTGTGTCTGTGTGCACATCCACAACTGTCTCAGGAGATGTCTGAGGGGCTCTCAGCCCTGTGTGTCCCTGTGTGTCCCTGTCTGTCCCTGTCTGTCTGTCTGTCTGTCCCTGTGTGCAGGAGGCTCAGAGCAGGCCCAGGCTCTGCCCCAGGCCCAGCAATGGCCCCAGAGCCACGGGCAGGGGCTGAGCCCAGGAACTGCCCCAGCACAGGAGGCACAACTTGTGCCCTGGGCAGTGCCCAGCCCTGAGCAGAGCCCAGAGAGGCTGTGGGGTCTCCTCCTGGGGATATTCCAGACCCACAGTCCTGTGCCCTGTGCTCTGGGATGGCCCTGCTGGAGCAGGGGGTGGCACCAGGTGACCCCACTGTGGTCTCTTCCAGCCTGACCCACCCTGGGATGTGTAACTTGACAGCACAAGGAGGCTTGGCTGGACATGACTGGAAAATACAACCCCTGAGAGGTTTTTCCATCAGCAGCTGCGTTCATGTTCCCCATATCCCCACACACCTCAGTGGGAACAGCTCTCCCACATATTTCATCTTTCACCCCATGTTACCTCTATTCCCCTCCACCTTTCTGAGCTCCCAGCCCCAGCAGCTCCAGCTCCCACGCCCCTGTGGTGAGGTGAAGTCACCTGCAGAGACACTCACAGGTGCTGCCTGGCCAGGGAGCAAAACACAGCAGGGGCCTCTTAAGCTCACACTGAGCCTCTGGCTGAAATGGAGAGGAGAAAATGAAAACCCACCCCCAAAACTGACTTCCCCTCCAGCCAAGGAGGGGTTTGTACAAGCAGCAGCACCTCTGTCCCTCACTGATGCTGCTCAGAGGACACAGGAGGCACCACTGCCAGACCCCCAGCTGCCAATCTCAGAGCTGTTCACCCACAGGGAATCAGGACCAAAGTCCTCAGACCTGTTATAACCTTCAACAGAAATCCTACAATACACATCTTCTTCCAGCAGCTGCTCCACAGCAAGAGCTGGAGGCATCCCAGGGCTTCAACCCAGTACAGAAAAGAGGGAACAAGGGAGAAGGGGTCAGAAATCATCCTATGTGATTCCAGGAGAAATTCCTCACAACTCCTCTGCCTTCCCTCACGGCCACAGGAGCCCTCTGCCAGCCCAATCCACCTGTTCAACCCCCCAACAGCTCCTGGTTCAACAGCTCCAGATAATGTCTGCACACAAAGGCCTCCCAGCCCATCCCAAATTCCCATCCCACAACTACTCGTGTGCCTCTAAAAATAGCTCTTCTAACACACACACAAAAAGCTACCTTTACCCACATCCACTCCTCCACATTACTCCCTCACTTCCTTGAAGCCTGGTATCTACTCCAGTCTCTGCTCAATCTAGGTCAGGTGCCTGGTGATTACAGCTCCCAGCTTTAAAGAGCCAGGCTCCAGGTACTCCAAGGTTTGATGGGATGTGCTTTTCCCAAAGCTAGGGCTACACAGAGCTCTTAGGAAGTGGGTCAAAGGAGTTTTTGTCAGCTTCTAGGGAAGCAAGAAGGCTCACAGGTGGATTTGGGTATTTATTACAAAGAAAAACTCTCATCTGTAGGGTTGGCAGGGAGTAGTTAGGGAAATAAGAAGTGAAAGAGAGTCTTTTCTAAAGCCTGCCTAAATTTACTCTGATTCAGCCCAAGAACCAGGGCAGTAACAACAAGATGAAAATAAAATTTATGCTCCAATAGGGAGAGGTCCTGTAGCTGAAAGAAAAAAAAAAAAAAAACGATTTATCTGGCTGTGTGTGATGGAAGGAGGGAAGGATGTGGGTGAATGCCCTGTACAGCACTGACACAGCCCTGCCTCAGCTCAGAGTCCCTGCCAGGACACCCTGAAGCCCCTTCAGACCAAAGGCTGTGCCCCTGCTCGGGTTCCAGAGGGGCAGAGCAGGTGAAAATGAGGATCTGTGTGCCTGCTTGGAAGGAGGGCAGAGAATCTGGGCAGCAGCCAGAGCTGTGCCAGCAAGTTGTTTGCTGTGGACACAGCAGAGCTTGAGACTGGGCCAAACACACATTTAATCAATATGTTTCTGATCAGAAACAACTTCTGAGGCTGGAAAGTCATTACCATCCCTACTTCACGTCCTAGTGTCTTTCCTTGGCCTTCAGATGTGACAGCCTGGAGAGGTTTGGGTGTGAAAGGCTTTGTTCATGCAAAGGTTAATATGAGCAGCTCACATATTACTGCTCTAAGTGCCTGTGGATGGGAGAAAGCATTAAATCCATTAGGAAATTGCCAGAGCTGTCACAATGAAAATGTGGGAAAAGTTATGTTCTGTCCTCACATCCTAAACACCCAGGGGAGCCAAACACCCCGAGGCTGCAGCAAACATCCCACAGCCCCTCTGTGCCTTCCAGAGCAGGGCAGAAAGGAGATTTCCTGTCCTGCAAGTTCTGAAATCACCACTCTCCTTCTGGGAGAGGTCTCCTGAAGCTTCTCATGGAAAACTGAGCAATTAGGAAGGAGGCAGGGAGAGAAGGAGGTTCTGGTGTGGAGAGCCGTGAGCAAGGTCCTGCAAGGCCATTCAGGGCTGGGATGGGAAGTTCCCATTCCCACATTTGGAGCTCTCACCACCAGGCTGTGGGCTGCCCAGAACAGCTCCCTCAGCATCCCTGCAGCTGGCAGCACTCCAGTGTGTACTAACAATGAAATATTTCTTGGGATAGAGGGAGACTGACTCCACAGCCCACTGGTTATGGGTGGAGATGGACAGGGGCAAACCTGTTCCACTGGACAATTCCTGATGGGAGGGAAACATTCCCAGCACCCAGAGCATGTGAGACTTCCAGCCAGGAGCAGGCCAGGCTGCTGCTGGTGGGAGAATGAGTTTGTTCCTCTTGGTTGATGATCGAGGACCTGAGCCAGTCCTCCAGCTCACCACTAATTTCTCAGAGCCCTGATTTTGAATTTCCAGCCCAGAGCCAACTAATGCTTTTCTGTGCATACAGAAAACAGGCAGAGAGAGAATTCTCCTAACTCAGACATTCAAAATCCTGGAATTTATATGTACTGAGATATGTGCCCAGTTAACCCTGTTTGACAATAACAGGAGCACAGAAAACAGCCCGTGAGATTGCATTGCAGGATCATATCCTGGGTCTTGGGGAGATAAATAGAGGAAAATTTTGATTAAAAGACAAAAATAATTAAAATGTTTGTATGGTCTCCTCCCTTCTTTTTTCAAACAGATAATCTTAATTTTTTTTTCTTTGTATCTGTGGAACAAATTATCTGAGCAACTTCCATTTTCCTTCAACGACTCTGCCGACCTCTCGCAGTCACAAAAGGCTTGTGATGTGCACCTCATATCCTTAATATCTGATTAACTGTTCACTGATGATCTCCAATTTGGAGATTTTAATAAATCCAGGAAAAAAAAAATTAAAAAAAAGGAAAGCCATATACATTAACCATTACCCAAAAAAAGACCAATTCCATTCCTGCTAAAGACAGCAATAAAGCACCTGCTGTTCTGCATGGACTTAGAATTTGCCTGAACAAACATGGAAATGTATGGGAAATGTATGGGAAATGTATGGGAAATGGAAATGTATGGGAAATGTATGGGAACGTTCACCCACTGTGGTTTAACAGGGATTTGAAACAGTTTCAATGAAAAAACTTCCTGTTTATAGAAATAACAGGAGAATACCAAAGAGGTTTCACTTTGAAAACTAAAAGACAGTTTTTCTTACTTACAATGCTTGTTCTTTCCAGCTTATGTTGAAAATAAAAAGTATTTCATGACTTGTAAAGATTCTCAGTGCTACTCTATGAAAAATCACTTTATACTTCAGAGTTAGGAACGTGCTGTAGTTAAAATGGCTTCAGGATATCTGGATCAAACATAACGGTGCTTGGGACAAAAACCAGGGGTTAACTCTTCCTTCCACCCGAGGCAGAGCCACCAGGACAGAGATTGTGCATTTAACTCACGGCTCTCTCGCACTGTGGAAATGCCAGTGACTCTCTTTAGAATTATTTAGGCAGGATCTGAAGGTGTGTGCTCTGTAAAATGGAATTAATACACTGGGGAAACAGATAATAAAGTACTTCTAGGATGCCCTTGTAAATTGAGGGATACAAAAAACCATAAAACCAACATGAACCAAAGGATTGCCAAGCCAGAACATCCCCCAAGCTGCTTTTTCCCCTCACTGAACTGTGTGTTTATAACCACGGGTGGCATTTTCCCACTCAGTCCTGGCTCTAAACCTGTGCTTTGCTCACACCCCCAGGCTGGCCTTGCCAACCAACCCCAAAGCACACAAAAACAGATTTAATGGCAGAAAAATCTACATACAATCATTGATTCACTTTATGCTTGTATCTTCTTAATTAAAAATAATTCCAACAGTGAGAGACAGCAAGCCCCATGCAGGAGTGCAGCCAGCAGGAGTGGATCCATTTCCAAACCAGCAGCAATTTCTGACCCTGACTCCCCAGATTTCTCACTAAAACACTTTTTCCTGCTTCTGGAGAATGAGATTCTGAGAGTTGCCCACTGGCATGGGCCATCCTTGGGAACTGCAGCAACCACTATTCAGTGGCTCTCGTTTCTGGCAGCATGCCTAGTGTTATCTTTGTTTGCATAATATAGCGTCTACACGGAAAACACATATGGATCCATATTTATCTATCCTTTGAACATGCACCAGGATTAATGCATTTAGGCATGCAAGACATTCCAGATCATTAAAAGCAGAAGAAAAATCAAACCAAGAATTACAGTTTTCCTACAGTGATGATAAATGGGAGAATCATTTTGAAGCTATTCTTCTATTTTCTTTTGAAATAAGGTAATTGGGCTCATTACCATAAAGCCTGCGGGTAAATTATTTTTCTCTGTAAGCTGGTTGCATTTTTTTTTTGAAAGGAAGTGTAATCATCTGAACCCGAAGTTTGCTTTGAAGGATCTGTGCTGTGGCAGGAAGAGACACACAAATCCTAAAAGGTTACTCTGTTCTACCACTCCCTGGGAAAATTAAAATTATGCAGAAGTTCATTTGATTTCAAAGATAATTCTAAGATTCATCAGCTCCTTCCTGTCCTGGTTTAGAGACAACTAAAGTTTGAAGCCCTTCTGATCATCACACAAGGTGCAGCTCTCTCCCATGGCTGGGCAGGGCTGGCTGGAGTGATGAAGCATTCTTGTGCAGATGGGATCAGGAGGGGACACTTCTCCTTGCTGTGACGGATTTTTTTTCGGATTGTCAGATCAATGCCTGTCTGTTTACGTGTGGATCTCTAAAATAGATCCAAACACTCCCAACACCCAGCAGCCGGCTGCTTTCTGTATTAGACCAGGAACAAATAAAAATGGAAAATGAGTGAATGCAACTCACCAGTCTCTCTGACATCGGTGTCTTGTCTCCATCCGGCAAATGTTGTTCCAGAGCCAGCACAATACAATTGGCTATGATTGTAGCTAAAATCATGTATTCAAATGGAGTGGGGACCAGAAGTTAAAGAAGACACTGGACAATACAAGGAGAACCCCATCCAAATCCTGGTTCTACGCACCGAGTTGCATTAATTGAGCATTCTAAGATTTTTCATAGTTTTTTAAGGTGTTTGGTCTCCTTGACTCCCTTGATTCTTGCTGGGGTGTGCTTAGAAGAAAAGTATGCAATTGGCTCCTCTCTTCTTTGGGAGAGTTAGAGACTCACACACAATCTGAGCTGCTCAAGGAATTTGGGAGCAAGAAAGTGAAAGGTCCAAAGGAAATAAAAATCTATAACACCTATTGATTTTCAATGAAATTGATAAGCTAAACTGCCTCCAAATAAATTATACAGCTAAACACCATCTGCTGAATTTTTCTTCAGAAACATTTAACTTCAGCACATGGGACAAATAAGTGATGGGCATAAAAAGTTTAATTTAGAGTATCTACCCAGGTCTAAAACATGAATTACTGCTCAATTGCAATGCCCACTCTCGGTGAGAATAAAACCCTCAGCGTCCTTTTGGGATGTAGGAGGGCAGTGGGAAGGGAAAAGAATCCAAATCCAGCTCAGGTCCCCCTTTGCTCTTTGCCACCATCTCCCACCCTGAGCTGTGCCGAGCCCCAGCTCTCCCAGGGTGGAGCCATGCCATGGGTGGCAGCGGGGCTGAGGGTGGCAATGGCTCCACTCAGCACCACGGGGAGATGGACCCAGAAACGTGGAGAGATGGACCCAGAACTGCGGGGAGATGGACCCAGCACCACGGGGAGATGGACCCAGAAACGTGGAGAGATGGACCCAGAACTGTGGGGAGATGGATCCAGCACCATGGAGAGATGGATCCAGCACCGTGGGGAGATGGGCTCAGCACCGTGGGGAGAGGGACCCAGCACCATGGAGAGATGGACCCAGCATCATGGAGAGATGGGCTCAGAACCATGGAGAGCTCAGCTCAACACCGCGGGGAGCTCCTCTGAGCACCGCAGAGAGCTCGGCTCAGCACCAGGGACAGCGCCGAGCGGCACCGCAGACACAACACCCTGAGGGCTCAGCTTGGCACCACGAAGAGCTCGCTTGGGCACAGCGGGGAGATTGGTTCAGCATCGCGGGGAGCTCAGCTCAGCACCGCGGTCAGCTCAGCTCAGCTCAGTGTTGTGGCCAGCCTGGCTTCAGAACCATGGTCAGCTCAGCTCAGCACTGTGGCCAGCCTGGCTTCAGAACCATGGTCAGCTCAGCTCAGTTGTGGCCAGCCTGGCTTCAGAACCATGGTCAGCTCAGCTCAGCTCAGTTGTGGCCAGCCTGGCTTCAGAACCGTGATGAGCGTAGCTCGACACCATGGTCAGCTCAGCTTAGCACCACGGTCAACCCGGCTTCAGCACCGTGGTCAGCTCAGCTCAACCCGTGATAAGCTCAGCTCATCTCAGCACCATGGTCAGCTCAGCTCAGCACCACCATCAGCTCAGCTCAAGCTCTACGGTCAGCCCGGATACAGAACTGTGATCAGCTCGGCTCAGCACTATGATCAGCCTGGTTTCAGCACCATGTTTAGCTCGGCTCAGCACTATGATCAGCCTAGTTTCAGCACCATGTTTAGCTCCTCTCAACACCACGGCCAGCCTGGTTTCAGCACCGTGGTCAGCTCGGCTCAGCGCCACGATCAGCCTGGTTTCAGCACCATGTTTAGCTCGGCTCAGCACCACGATCAGCCTGGTTTCAGCACCATGTTTAGCTCCTCTCAGCACCGCGGTCAGCCTGGTTTCAGCACCGCGGTCAGCTCGAGCCAGCACCGCGGACAGCGCCCGGCCCCGCCCGCCGGCCCCGCCGCTCCGGCGCGGGGAAGCGCCGGTGGCTCCGCCGGTCCCGCCGGCTCCTCAGCGCCCGGGGTCTCCTCACCACATCCCCCGGAAAGATGCAGCCGAATCGCCCAAGAGGAAGGAGAGGGAAAGACTGAGTGTACCCGCGCAGCCAAGGCAGTGCTCTGCCTGTCACTGGGGGGTTTGGGGCTTGTTTATCCAGACTTAAATGCAGGGAAGGAGAAATGGATGAGGAAATGCAGCAATCGCTGGGATTGTATAATATGGACAGAAAGATCAATACGTGTTTGTGTGTGTTCAGAGAGAAGGGAAGTGCATTCACTCCACTGGTGTATTTTTCCTGTTAGCCCCTCAGGAAGTGAAAACTGGGGAAGTCTAAGCAGGAGCTGGCCTCTGTGGCAACTGAAAGTGTTGCTAGGAGGCTGGGAGGAGGCCCTGCTGCTGTTAGCTGAGGATTAATAGGGGTGTGATATGAAATGAAAAGAAAACAACCAGTCCCCCGAGACCCCCAGTGTAAAGCAGTCCTGTACACACACATACACACAAAATCTGCTCCCTGGGAGCCTCAGCCTGCTCCCCTCTGCTCACGGCTTACAACCATCACTCCGAGCAAAGCCCCCTTCTCACTGCAGCTCACTTGGCCTGGGAGCTGGGTCTCAGACAGAAAGCATCTGCCCCTTTCACAATACAGCAGATGATCCCTCTCCCCACTTACTGCCTCCTTCTGCCACAAGGCTTTGCTAATTTTAATTTTTTTTCATGCAGCCTAAGCTTTCACGCACCTAATCCAAGTGCCATGATTCATGTTGATTCGAATGGATTCTAGAGGGGATGTGCTAAAACCGAGCTGCAATGATTGCATTCCTGGGATTTACCTGTCAATGTCCCCTACTATCAATGCAGCTTCAATGCTAAGGTGTCACCATTTTTATCCCACCTTCCTTCCTCTATTCACAGGAAGACAGAAGAGTTGAAAGGCTCCAGGATGGAAATAAAAATCAGGATTCATGGGCACGAATCTCTCAGAACCTGACTTGAATTGTAGGAAATGTCAATCCATACACCTGTACATCTCACCCCTAAAGACACCCTGACATGGCTTACACACAGCCCTGGCATCAAGCACATCAAAAGCACCCTCGGTGCTCCCACAGAAGCAATTCCCTGATCCCCTGATCCCCACATTCCCATATTCCCCCTGCCACGGCCGTGCATCATGTCGGGCACACGGCTCCCCGGCACACACACCCATGGCTCAGCCCGATCACGGCGTCTGCACCAGCACCAGCCGTTCGCCCTGCGCTGCCTGGAGGGGTCTCTGCCCCTCAGCCTCCCTCTCCCCCTCCCCACCTTCCCCCCGTGCCCACACAGCCTCCCTGAAAGGATATGGCCACTCTGTTATTCGCTTGGCGTATTTCCGTATAACATTATCTTCACTGAAGATGAAGAGGGATCTGTTGACTGTGAAGCAGTTCTGTTTGACAGGGATGGGGTTGTAGAGAGCCATAGTCCTGGCTCTCTGAGCCATCGACTGTTTATACATCCTTTGGCCGGCTTGGGGGCCACCTTGCCGGCTGCTCCCTCTTCCAGCCCCGGCCGGCCCTCCACCTCCATAGCGGGTTGGCAGATCATCCCCAAACCGAGCCATCCTCGCAGTGCACGGAGCCGGGCGCTACAATCCAAACTGGCAGCCGAGGCGAGAGGAAGACGCATCACAGCGCGCAGCACTTCTCCCTCCGGGGGCTTCAGTTGCGGGATCGGGGTCGATCGCGGCAAAAATAGATCGATATAGAATAAAACAAAAAATATCCCTTTTCCTTCCTCCACCCACTGCTCTTCCCCGCCGCTGTGGATGCCCGGGGGTAGGAGGAAGGCGCCGGGGCTCCGCTCACCTCCCCGCACAGGTGGCGTCTCTCCGGCCCGACCTCATGGCCGGGGCGGCGGGGGGTGGCCGCGGTGACCGCGGTCCCTTCGGCGACCACGGGGCGCTGGGCTGGGAAGGGGCTGCGCTGCTGCCGTGCCCGCCGCGGGAGCGCTCCGCCGTGCCCAGCCCAGCCCAGCCCGGCACGGCTCCGGCACGGCCCGGCCCCGCCGCATGTGATGCCCGGAGCCAATGGGCCGCCGCGGCTCCGCCCGCTCAGTCCCGGCACCGGGGGGCGGGCGGGGAGGGAGGAGGAAGGATGGAGCCGCCGCCGCCCAGCCCGGTAAATACGGCGGAGCCGCGGCCACTCCCCGGGGGAAGGAGGGCTCGATCCCCCCGCCCCGCACGGGCACAGCCCCGGCCGGGGGTGCTCCGCTTGGGTGGGTGGGGGGCACAGGCGAGGCAGCCCCCGCGCCTGCGCGCCGCTGCCCAGATGTGCATTGCCCAGATGTGCTCTGCCCAGATGTGCGCTGCCCGGCCCAGCTGCTGCACCCACGGGTGCCCCGAGCTGAGCAGCGAGGCTCCCGTCACTCCGCCCGTGCCCTCAGAACCCCGCGGACTCCCGGGGTGCGGGGGTCGCGGTGTGAAATGGGGTGCTGGGCCAGGGGGTGCTCAGCCCGTAGCCCCCGGGGGCTCGGGGCCAGGGCACGGGCGGTGCGGGGCGGGGGATGGATGCTGTCCCCGGGGCCGGGGCGGTGCGGCGCGGGGGATGTATGCTGTCCCCGGGGCCGGGGCGGTGCAGGGAGGGAGACGGATGCGGTCCCCGAGGCCGGGGCGGTGCGGGGCGGGGGATGGATGCGGTCCCCGAGGCCGGGGCGGTGAGGGGAGGGGGATGGATGCGGTCCCCGGGGCTGGGGCGGTGCGGGGATGTGCGGCACGGGCTGGCTGCAAGCAGAGCTGCGCCCTTCTGCACAACTTACTTTGTTTCTCCTTGGTTTGAATGACTCCTGCAGAGCGCTGGATACCTTTAATCCTGTATTTATGGATGAAATCCTTTAATCCTGTTTATTCCAACACCCTCTGTTGCTTCCCTCCAGCACAAGTCAGAGAGATAACTCCTCCTTGTTCCTGGAGCGCCGCACGGCAACAGTCACTGCAGTAGCTGGCGAGGAAATGCTTTTGCATTTTAGGCTAAATTTGGGGTAGAAACTATTAACTTTGAGAAGGGACCCTCGAGAGAAGTCAGGGCTGTCAACAAGGGGACATTTTCACTTCCTCCAGAGCAAGGAAAGCCTGGACTCTGCCGCTAATGTGGTTTTTGCCTTAGTCATCCAAGCTCAGTGCAAAACCAACCCACCGACCAGGCAAGCCGGGAGCAATAACATCTGCTGGCTTCAGGGGCCAGTCAGAGCGCTGGCAGCAGCCACAAGTGACACAAATAAGGTCTGGCAAGACGCAAAGGGTGACTCCCGGGAAGGAGCCGGCTCCTTACCCCGGGCTCGGTGTCTGAAGGGCTCTCACACTGCAGCACAGCCAGAGACGCTCCCGGAGGCGGCACCGGCAGCCCAGAGGAGCCGGGAGCGGCTCTGAGGCACGGAAAGCAGCGAGGGGAGGAGGTGAATCACATCCTGCTGCCTCCAGGGTCGCAGGCAGCAGGGACCGCCAGCCCCGGCACGGACAGCGGGCTGCAAGCCCAGGGCAGAGAGAAGCAGCTCCAGTCCGGTTGCCTTGCCCTGCACTCGCTGCCAGCGCAATAAAAGATCTTTTTCCCCTCAGCAGGTTTGGGTAATTTGCAGATTAAGCTGAGTGCTGGAGCCTTTGGGAAGAGCTTTGCCCGGAGACAGATGCTGGAGTGGTTCAGCATCCCTGTTCCACTCAGACAGAGCCTGGGCAGAGATTCGAACGAGGGTTTGCTCCTAGGAGACTTCGCCCCTGAGCACGGCTGAGCTGATCCACACGAACGGGAAAGTTCCTTATTTTGTGGATTGAGAAGGAGGGTGCAGGGAGCTCTTCTTTCTTTAAAATTTTCCCGACAAAGTATTTTTATCCTCGCTGCATTGTATTCTCTGATGGATTTATCTTCCACATGAAAGTCAATTTTCCCCCAGCTGACTTATTTACTCATTTTGTTTTTATTAAACTTACTTACTTAGTGGTTTAATTTTTCGCTTTTGTGCTTCTGGCCACTACATCTCCTACATCCTTTCTCAGTGGAAAAGCCTGACTTTTTCTAAGTGACCACTAGAAGAAGAAATGGCATTTCCAATAATCCCTCACCCCATCAGATGGAAATCAGTATATGGAGAAAAAATACATTGGTGTCCACAAATCTTCATCCTCCTATGCTTAAAGAATCAGGAGGATGGATGATACAACAGCTCTGAAAAGGCAAAATTTTTTTTTTACTTGTCTTTTGCATCAGGACTTATTGAGAATCAGGGAAAATTCTGACCTCCATTCCTCCTTCTCTCTTCCTACAGCCACCAAACCACTCTGCCTCTCCCAGAACAAACTCCCCACCACAGCACTGCAGTGAAATCAGCAGCCAGGGCGGTGGGGGTGTTTGTGACAGTGAGAAAATGATGTGAGCGTGTCGTGAGGATGCTCTGCTAAACCGGTTTGCCCTTTCCTCAATCTGCATGCTCAGGGCTTTTTTCCTGGATTGTTTTTTTTCACACCCTAAGGAAGATCACGCAGACCTTAAGTACTGAAAGCCTTAAAGAACAGAGGGAGATTGCAATTGTGAGGATTATTTGGCTTTGAGAGGGGAAGTGTCGGGATTTAATTGGGCTTTTTAAGATTAGGAGAAAAGCAGGGGAGTTAAGAGAAAGCAAAAAATTTGGAGCACCGAAACAGGTCAGACATCCATAATCTCCCATTATGGGAGGGCAAAGAGCATTCCATGGAAAATTCTAAAAATGGGCTCGGTCATGAGTGACTCCTCCTCATAAGCCCCGAAGACAGAGGAGAGTAAATCACTCTGCTCTCAGCACTGCTTAGCAAGGAGCCTTCCTCCTCCTGAGCAGCTTTGCCAGGCAACCAAGCGTTTCCCTGGACTTTCACTTCCATCCCAAGGCTGAGGCAGGTGACTGGGCTTAATGGAGCAGCACTTCCATCTGGCCAGGCACAGCCAGGGCAGAGAGAACAGCCCAGAATGCAGGAGTGTTTTTGCCAGGAATCCACACCAGGATTGTGGCGGGCACCCCTGGCTCTGTTTGTTTGTCCCAGGAGCTGCTGGGACACTCTGCATCCATCCCTGTAGGTGTTTCTGGGGAAATCACAGAGTGGATCTCCAGCTTGCTGTGCTCCAGAGGCAGCAGCACAGGCTTCCAGCGTGAGGGACAGTGGCTAGAATTTAGGGACACCACCCCAACATCCCCCTGTGAGCAGGACAGAGGGGGGACATTTGCAAAAAGACCAGAGGAAAGAAAACTTCTTCCTTCAAGAGAGAGAAGGACTCTCTCCATGCCCTGACTTCCCTGGATCCTGCCCTACACCTGGAGTAGCTCAGAGGGAAGGTCAGAGCTCCCCAGCACACCTTTTGTCCAGGTGAGCTCAGGGAACTGCAGGTAGGCTGTTATTTACTCACAATTGCAAAGCTGGGGATAAAAGGAGCCTTTTCAATCCCATCTTGAGGCTCTGGATCCAGGGTATTGCCAAGCAGAGCAGCTCCCAGAAGCATATTTCCTTTAAAAATAAACAAACAATACAGACTGCACATCTCCTTCCAGCCCACAGGAAGGTCCAGAGCTTCAGGCCAAGAAAAGCAGCTTCCCAAGGTGTTCCTGGCCAGGGATTTCTGCTCTCCTCACTCCCATTTTGCACCAGCTGTGCTGGAGGAAAACCCTGCTGCCATGCAGGCAGAGGAGATTGTTAAAGCTGGTCAGGTCTGCCAGGGGATGTAGAATGGCTTTATGTAAAATCCAGGAGGAAGATGCTCTGATACATTTTATTGAGAATAAGGGAGTGAAGAAAGGGAAAAATGGCCTTTTGAAGATACAGTTCCTTCTATACAAATCCTGATCATGGCATTGTTTAGTGTCCTAAACCCCCAGGGCCTATTACCCTCAGCTGATGCACAAATGTGGAGGAAGAGAGACCCTGAGCTCATGGCTTGGGGTGGGGCCACTGCTGGCAAAGCCCCCAGGCTGGCACAGCAGTTCCACCTCTGCATGAGAGGCTGCACAGACCCCCAGCTGGAGCCATCCCAGTCCCACAGCAGCACACAGCTCTGCCAGGCCACCACAGACCAAGGGGGGTGTTTAAAGGATCAGCTGAAGGGGATTTGAGGAAAGGGGGATGGAGGGATGGTGCTTGGAGCCCACAGCAGGGCAGGGAGAGAAAGCAGGAGCTGGCAGCCCCTGCTCAGCACCTTCCCAAGGCTGGGGAACCCCAGGGGAGCAGGAGCTGCTCTGCTCCCTCTGTTCATCTTGAACTGAGCTCCTCTGTAGGTGGATCACGACTCCAAACCCAGCTGTAACAGGAGCCAGCTGAGTTCAACCCCAGCTAGCTCAAAAATGAGATTTTCAGCTCAGAAAATACTTCAACAAGCAGGACCAATGTCTGAACAACACTCACAGGAAATAACCAGGAAATCACAGGACAGGGACACAAAGCTGCCCAGGGGTTGAAGAGGAAAAGGAACCTCAGTGGTGCTCAGAGCTCCCTTCTGAGCTCTATTCTGCTCTGTGGGGAAGCAAAGTGTTTGCTCACAGACAGTGCCTGTGACAGGGAGCTGTCAGAAGATGAGAGATAAAAGGGACTTAAAAGTATATCAGGCTTCATATTTTTATTTCCCACAGCATTTCTAAGATCATTTCTACCCCATTGGTCTCCAAGACCAGCCAGCAGGAAGAGACAACTTCACACCTTCTCTTCCATTATTTGGACCTCGATTTAACTGAGGACTTGATCACCAGGAGAGGGAGATTTGGGGAGTCTTTGCCTTTCAGCACATATCTGTCTGTGGTAAATGATTAGACATCTAATCCTCCTTAAGATTCAGGTCTCTCCTCTCCTTAGGCTCTTCTGAACATTTGCCTGGATGCTTCTCAGTGTCTTGATGTCAAAACAACTTTTCAAATCTGACTTTATCTGAACTCAAGTCGTGTAGAGGCTCAGCTCTGCAAGAGCTTCACTCTGGAAATCCAAGAGGCAGAAGCAGAAGAACTGACAGCACCAGGTCCAGATCTGGAGCCAGATGGGCAAAAAAGTCAGAGAGATTCAGGAATGTCACCAGCCACTTGCCCAAAGGTTAATGCAAGCTGAAAGCAAAACCCAGACCTTCCGAGCTTGTCCCCCACAGCAATTTGCTGGACGTTACTCAAAGTTCCCAGTGTCAAACCCCAGTGCAGCAGGAGTCACACCCTGCCTGGGTCATTTTCAGTGTAATTGATTAAAGACTGAGAGCTTTTCATCCTCTCAGTGATGGGCAAGAGAAACGATTCAGGCATAGAAGAGAGATGATCAGCCAGGGAACTGCTCCATGCTCACAGCATGGGATGAAATGCCCAAAAACAAAATGCAGGAGAGCCCAGATTCCCAAAGTTCTCCGAAGTTTTGAAGAACTTGGGGACTGAAGGAAAACACCACGTTTCAGAGCCTTCTCCTTCCTCAGCTGGAGGATGATTATTGCCGTGGGATTAAGGGAGAAAACAGAGCCCTGCAGCTGCCATGTGGGTTTCTGCACCCAAAATGTGTTTGCAACAAGGCTCTGGTTTATGCCCCACACCTGAGCGAGGGCATGGAGGGGGAACAGAGAACCTCTGTGGTGTTTTCTTGTACCAAAAAATGAGCCTTTGCTCTGGAGCGGCTGAGAACAGCTGGCTGGGTGAGCCCAGCTCCCAGAAGGCATCACCAAGGAGCAGAGAACAACCTGGAGCAACGACAGCACTGATTTCTGCAGCTGCAGCTGGTGAGAATTCACCTTCATCCTTTGGAAATGCCCGTGCAGCTTGAGCCAGGGTGGTGGCACTCACCTCACACATCTCCAGCTCTGCAGGAAAACAGGGAAAGGCTCCTGGGACTATCTCTGAATTCATCCCTAATATTCCCATTTTCAAGTTGGTTTTGGTCTTTTTAACGAGGAAAGGGAATAAGGTTTAGTGCCACATGGTCAGATGGCAGGAAACAAGGATCAGTTTCCCATATGGGGTCTTCAGTTCATTATAGCACAACCCAAATGGATCATGCATGCAAAAATGTGGGGCAAGACTCCTTAAAAATCGGGTATTTAATGAACTTTTCCTGGATGAGGTTGCAGATACCTTCACTCACATGTGACATACACAGAAACCAAGCCAGGGCAGTGGGAACTTCTGCCCTTTTCACAAACCCTGCAGGTGCAGGAGTCGTTGCCAATGTGCTGCTGTTTGTGCTCTACAGAGCTGAGGTTTGCTGGCCAAGTGCTGAAAGCAGAGCCAGAACACCTGGGGGGCCCCAGGGCTTTGTCACAGCTCTTCTAACACCCCCGGGCACACTGCCACACCTCCAGCCTTTAAACCACCATTTACCCCATCTCAAAACAGGCATCAAGATTCCTCTGCTCATGTTTTCCTTGTTTGAGCTGTTCCATGATCCTGGGATGTTTTCTCCTCCTCTGCAGAGTGCTCAGCTCAGCTCCACTTCAAACCCTCTCGGGACCTTCAGTCCACCTAAGACACCAATTCAAGGTCTGATGAGGTGCTCAATGAGCTGCAGGTAATGGGGGAATGGCTGTCGCTCTGTCTGGGACTGGATCAGGAGCCATGCAGCAAGCACAGATAATAGGAATTTAAAAAAAATAAAGAAAGAAAGAAAGAAAGATAGGAAAAAAAAAAAAAGAAAGAAAGAAAGCAATGCCCACTGCACTGTCTTCTAAATCTGAAAGGTTAATGCACATGGAAAGGGAGAAACACAATAAAAAGCTCTGCAGCTACAGATTAACTCTCACTTCCTAGAATCTGTTATTGTTCTTAAGGAAGATATTGAGAGGCAGGAACAGGAGCTGGCTGCCCTACTTCCATTGCCTAGCACTGGGAGTTGGGATTTGGGTTTGCTTTTACGCCTTTCAGTCTCTCCCTCATTTGTTGTTGGTTTTTTTGTTGTTTTTTTTTTTTGCAAACCTGCAGTGAAATGTGAACGACAATGACTTCGAGAAGGAGCTGGAAAGCGGAATAGCATTGCCAGGCAGGGGATGCCCCAGGCCTGGGGCAGGTTGGGGCTGTGGAAAGCAGCTCGTCCTTACCCCAAACCCGCCAGGCAGGAGGGGAGGGGGCGAGGCTGCTCCGGGGGAAGCCCCGCATCCATCGATGATCCGCTTAGCTCGGCTGCTCCTTGTTTGTTCAGCTAATGGTGAAAGTTATGTCCACATTCCCGTCTAAATTAAGTATTCAGCTATTTTACAGCCACAGTAAGTCGGTCAGCCTTAGCCTCAGTAATTAGGGCTTACTGTTTAATTAATCTCTTGTGGTCACACGGAGTCTCTCTCTGCTGGCTCACACGGCGCAGGGAGGAGACGCTGAGGAACAGGAGGAGTTAATCCCTTAAACTGATCCCCACTGCCCAGACGGGAAGGAAGGGGGGAAGGGGAGCTGCTCTCTCTCGCTGATGGGAGAAGATCGGGATTGGGGGTGAGCAAAGCCCGGGGTGCGCAGAGCTCGCTGTCCCGGAGCCGCCACCCGGGGATGGGGAAGGAGGGAGCTGCCCTGCCCCACCTCTGCTCCCCCTTCCCGCAGCCACCAGGGTCCCTCCAGCCCCAGGGACCCCGGCACTGGGGACACCTGAGTGTCCCACCCCGGCAGTGCCGTGGAACCTGGGGCAGCTGCAGCCAAGGAAGGCTCAGGCAGGAGACACGGTTTCACCCGCTGCAAACAGGAGCTTGTGAAGGAGTCAGAGCTCCTCAGGAAATACAATCACGGGGTTTTTAGGCTGGAAAATGCCCCTAAAGTCACCGAGTCCAACCGTTCACCCAGCACTGTCAAGGCCACCATGTCCCCAAGTGCCACATCCACAGGACTTTTAAATCCCTGCAGGGGTGGTGACTCCACCACCTCCCTGGGCAGCCTATTCCAGTCCTTGGCACCCTTCGAGAGAAGCGTTTTGCTCTCATATCCAATCTAAACTTCCCCTGGAGCAACCTGAGACCGTTTCCAATGTCTTACCAAGATATCGGGGGGAAGCAGAGCACAGCCAAACACAAACGTGGTAAAGGCTGAAAATGAGCTCCCAGGGCGCCGGAACAGGGGGGAATCTGTCAATGGACCGAGATTTCCGCATCAAAGTGGTAAATAAACCATGTCAGGATTTTATAGGAATTAGAGACCCAACAGGGAGGGCCTAAGAGGGTGCTAATTAGTGTTGATCCCAAATATATAAGCAGATGTTCACCCGCATTTTAAGGTGCTTTTCCCTTTCAAGATGTCAAAGAAAATATTCTGGAAACCCCAGAGGTCCCGTGGAGGGTCAGTAGCACACGCTGCCCTGAGCTGGTGGCCGAGGGACAGAAACCCAGCGAGGGGCTGGGCTCCTCGGACTGGGAGAGGACGGGAAAATTCCTCGGAGGAAAATCATCACCTCAAGTTCCGCCTCTCCCCTGCCCGGCCCCAGGATGCCGAGACGGGCACCCCTGGGACAGGGACCACGCTGAGCTTCAGCCCTGGCGCAGGGAGCACTGCCCATCCCTGCCCAGCCTCCAGGAGCGCCTGCATCCCGCAGGGTCCGTCCCGCAGGGTCCATCCCGCAAGATTCATCCTGCAGGGTCCATCCCAGGATCCATCCCGCAGGGTCCATTCCATAGGATCCATCCCAGATTCATCTCAGGACCCATCCTGCAGGGTCCATCCAGCAGGATCCATCCATCAGGATCCATCCCATAGGATCCATCCCGGATCCATCCCAGGATCCATCCACAGGGTCCATCCCGCACGGTCCATACAGCAGGATCCATCCCAAGATCCACCCCATAGGATCCATCCCAGGATCCATCCCAGGATCCACCCCATAGGATCCATCCCAGGATCCATCCCAGGGTCCATCCCATAGTGTCCCTCCCGCAGCCCCGCCAGCGCCGGGCCCGCCTGGTCCTGGATCCTCTCTCCGCATCCCGGGGCTTTTCTGGGGCTCCAGCGCCCTCTGCTCCGGCACGGGCAGAGCTGGAGCTCCGCTCCCCCCGCGGGCACTGGGGCCGGGCCGGGGGTGGCTTCCCCCGGTGTCACCCTGGTGTCACCTGCGGCTCTCCAAGAGCGCAAACCCCGGCACGCAGCAGGGCGGCGGCGTCAGCGGGGCAGCTTTGTGTCTCGGACTCTGAAATGCTGATTATTTGCGAGGGAAATCGCCGGGGAGGTGTCCCCGCAGCCGGGGGACAGCGGCTCTCGGGGCACCGGGGCCATCTCTGCTCCAGCAGAGCAGGACACAGCGGGGCTGGCGCTGGATGGAGGAGCTGCCAGCCCGTGTGACAGCTCCTCTGCCCTCGGCACGGCCACACGCGGCTCCTGAGCTGTTTAGAGAGATATCTGCTCCCTCTCTGCCCATTCCCCCACTGCCCACCCTGAGCTCCTCCTCCTGCAGGAGAATTTCTGCTGGAAACTTCCTGCTTTCAGGCCTTAGAGGACCTCGAATTTAGGGAGCAGGTGGGCAGGGAGGACACCTGAACATCTCCACACTAATCCTTACACCAAGTTTCCAGCAGAAATTTTTCACCATCTCTAAACCCCCACTGTGTTCATGCCTGTATCCACCCAAGGCTGCCCCGTGCCAGAAGAGCCAGGCACAGTCAGGGGTGAGGCTTCTAACACCAGGCACCCTGCCAGGAGCTCCTGATGCTCTGAAACAGAGGCACCATCACCTCCTCTGACCCAGAAAATCTTCTAAAAACAGCCTCGAGCAGAGAGCAAATAAATGAAGATTTAAGAAATAAGAACGATAGAAACAGTTCAGAATGCACAGCCGTGTCCTGCTGGGCTGTTGCTGGTAAAGTTGCTCCTTTCTTCATATTTCCCCCAGTTTTCCCCAGATAATCTCCTTGTCAGGCACTCATCTCTTCCCTCATACCCAGTATATACTCATGTCTGGGCTCCCAAAATTCAAACAAAAAACTACAGAAAAAAACTGAAATGTTGTTATTTACACACACACACACACATATATATATATATATGTATTAAACTGTATATGTGTAAATGTGCATTTATAAATTCATAGCCCTGGATTCTGTCAGGCCAGGTCAGACATGACAGAGGGGCAGCACTTCTCCCCATGACAGGGCTGTTTGGAGCAGGAACAGCCCAAAATCCCCATGAGCAGCTCCATAAAACCCTGCCAGGTGCCAAGCAGGCCCTGGGGACAGTGGGCACCAGCAGAGCCTCCAGGCAGTGCCATCACAGGTGGCACTGGGGCCCAGCAGGTGAGCAGAGCCAGGACACGAGGAGGTGGCACCTCAGGAGCACGGCTGCTGATTTATGATGCACTCAGGACTCTCCAAAGGAATTATTTATCTGCATCACTGAGAGGACTTAATTATTCCTCCTCACTTCAGAGGAGACACTGAGAGCTTCTATTGCTGAGAAAATCATTTTAATCAGCAAACAGAGCACACGCCACCA
Source organism: Cichladusa arquata (assembly GCA_026413545.1). NCBI lineage: Eukaryota > Metazoa > Chordata > Aves > Passeriformes > Muscicapidae > Cichladusa > Cichladusa arquata. The sequence continues at coordinate 2,141,069 of JAOTQP010000770.1, read as the reverse complement.
CCAAACATTTATTTCTTGATGTTGATGCTTCCAACCTCGCTGGGTACAGCTTCCTGTGCCTCAACTGCACAGGCTGGCCCTGAAAGGAGGGAAAAACTCCCAAATGCAGCAGAGCTGAGCAAGCTTTTCACAGGGAGTGCTGCAGGAGAGGCCCAGCCATGCCAGAAAATGGGAAATTAGAGGAAGAAACCACAGCTGACAATTTCACAGCACAAGGACTGGCAAGAACAGGGGTTAAAACCAATAAATAAAGTGAAGCAAAGCAGATTTAGGACCAGGAAAGGCATTTTCCTGTCTTGGCTTTGGCAGCAAGTGGAGCCCAGTGGTCAGAGAGGGGCCTTGAAGGGATCTGGCAGCTTTTCACAAGCACTAAACCCACTGCCAGCTTCTGGAACAAAAACACACTGCCAGTGTCCCTAAAGCATTTCCATCCTTAAAAATCGAGGCAGAGTTTCAAGAAGTGTTTGTAGCCCTGTGAGATTCCCACAAGCACCTCAGCAAGAGGCACCCAAGTCCTGGAGCTCCAAGGCTTTTTACATCTGACTGCAGATCTGTGCAAGACAAAAATGAATGTACTTCAGAAAACCTGTGGGATTCCAAAGGGAGGTCACATGGATTTTTAAAGGTTCAATTCAAGCCCATGGTAGCATATAATATTATTTATATTAAAAAGCAACTTCCATTAGATTATTACTCCTGTACCATCACTTGGCTTTCTGTGATTGCAGAAATTCTCCACAGTCTTAAAATAAGAAAAAAACTCTATTATGGTCTGAAGCAAAAAAAATCCAAACCCCAGGGCCTCTGTCTCTGTCCTTGGGTGTTACCCCAACTCAATTTGCTACAGGACTTGGACTTTTCCTAAGGAAGAAAACTGGAAAATCCAGGGAGAGCTGGGGAGGGAGGGCTGGGCAGGAGCACTTCCAGCACTTTCACTCTGCCTTTCATGCCCAGTGTCTGATGTTTTCTTGTGATGATCCTGAGGATCCTGTGTGATCCTCAGATCAAATGTTCCTCCAGGGAGCTTTGGATGCAGCCAGGGCTGCTCCTCTCCTCAGGTTGGTTTTTTTTGCCTCTCCCTCCACCCTCTCCATGCTTCTGCTGAGTGATGGTGCTTGCTGTTCCTTGGAGAAATCCAGATGTACAGCCAGGATCTGCAGCACTGGCATCTCTGCCAGTTAAACACAGTAATTACAGCTCCCCAGCTCCAGAGGAGGGAATGGGCACTTCAGAAGCCAGGTGACATCCTCTCCTGGAGTGTGAGAATCAGAGGGATCATCACTTGGGTGGAATGGAAATGAGAATTTGTGCCAGGGAGCTGAGTGGTCACTGAGCACTGCCACCACCCCGTGGGTCATTCCAGCGAGGAATGAAGGCCAGAACCACCAGAGCAGGGGTCAGTCAATCCCCAGAAGGGTTTGGTGAGAGCACAGTGAGCATTTACAATTTAGAGCAACAAGGACAGAGTTCAGAGCCACAGGAGCTCCTGCTGGAGCAGGGTTTGGGCAGCTGGGCAGAGCTGGTGGCAGCTCCTGCACGGGCAGCAAGGTCATGGCAGTGTCCTCAAAACACCCCTGATGAGCCCCCCTCGGTTTGGGGGCTGAGCTGAGTGGGAACAAAGGGAATGGAACATCCTTGTGCTCCCAAAGCTGCCAGGATCACTCCCTGCCCCCACAGAGCCCCCAGGCAGGGTGTGGGGGGATGAACCCCGCTGAACACAGCACCAGCAGGGCAGGAAAAGGGAACACCGTGCAGCCAGAGCCACACAGGCTGATCCTTCTGTCCAAAATCCAGCCAGGGAGCAGCTCACCTTGCAGGAAAGGTGGCACCCAAAAGCAGGGGGAGCTGGGAGCAGCTTGAATTGGATCCCAGGGGCAGCAAAGGGCACAAACTGGGGCAGTGACCAGTGAAACCAATCCCATATAAACCAGCAAACACCCCTGAGAATGATTTACACTGCCTGGGAAGAGGAAATCTGAGAGGAACGTGACCATTTTGCCCACACTGAGGTGTCACCCCCCTGCTGGGATGGGGGACAGCCCTGCAGGGTATTTGTGAGCAGTTCTGCTCTCCCATTTACTGCCAGCTCCAGCAGCCTCTCCTGCAAACACCAGGTCCAGCCATGCTCACACTGCCAGGGATCCTCATCCCTCCAGTTCCAAACATTCCCAAGTGCCTTGTCCATTTTATAGGTAACCACAACAACAACAACAACAGATCAGTATTGTAATCAGAAATTGCTTGCTTGCTCTAGTCCTGAAACATTCAGTAACACCCAATATCTGAGCAGCCCAGTCACTGTTTAGAATATTTCTCTTCAGTGGGTCTGTACTGTTCCTATTTCAGATGGTTTATGAAAGGATTAGTTCTTGGGAACAGCTGCATTTCTCACTTCACTGAGAAATAAACACATCAGGCTGGCTCTGCAAGTGGAAAAAAGCAGAAGAGCTCAGTACTTTCCTCGTGTTCTTCTCTCTCACCCAGCTTGGGGCTCTACAAATCCTGCTCAGAAAGTGATTGGGGTTTGGCACTGATCCCAAATATCCTGGGATCATAGAATCACAGAGTGCTTTGGTTTGAAGGGACCTTAAAATTCATCTCATCCCACCCCTGCCAGGACACCTCCCACTGTCCCAGGCTGCTCCCAGCCCTGCCCAATCCAATCTAGACACTTCCAGGGATCCAGGGGCAGCCACAGCTTCTCTGGGCATTCTCCTCACTCTCCCAGAGAAGCATTTTTTTTCTCACATTCAGCTAAATTTACTCTCCAGTTTGAAGCCATAGCTAGATGACCATTGGACTGCATCCTCATTTCTTCTCTTGTTGCCTTCTCGTCTTTTTTTTTTTTTTTTTTTTTTCTGGAGGAACAGCCAAAAATGCCCCTTGCCAAGGCTTTGGGCTGTCAGGGACCTGCAGGACACAGCCCACGTGAGGCTGCAATCCAGCAAGTGTTTGGCACCTCTGATCTGGGGAGGGAGGGGGGGCTTCTTCCTGGGCTGTGAATAAAAACAGCTTCTTAATTAAGCCCTGGATATTGATTTCATTTTCATCCTATTAACTGCCTTGCCCTACATGGGTTTGCAACACTCTGTAGGATTCCCCTTGCCCCCACTCTGTGTACACACAAATTGCCAAGATAAAAAAGCTTCATTAGTCCCATCTACTCTTCAAGCACCCATTTCTTTATATTTTTTTTTTGCTTTCAAGTGCTCATAAAAGAGGCTCCTTGACAGCTTCCAGACCTGCATCTCTCCAGCAGAGTGAAGATTCATGAACCAACTTCAAGAGCTCAGCTACTTTGCAAAGAGAAGGAAGAAAAAAAGCCTCTGCACAACCCCTAAAGAAACCCAAGTTCTGGGTTCCCACACGTGTAGGGAGCTGGAGGTCTCAGAACAGCAAAACCCCCAAGCTAATGGCACTTGTTGATTTTTTTTGTTGCTGTTAAACAGCTGGAACAATTTGTTTTTGAGCCCTGAGCCCCAGCAGAGCCTGAGCAGCTCAGGGCTGGCTCACCCTCCGTGGGAGCTGCCTTTGCTGCTGAGAGAAAATCCAGGATTTTTGTGTTTCCCCCCACAGACCCAGAGAGGGGAGAAGCCTCAGAAGAGAGAGGGGAGAGAGAAATATCAAAATAGAGAGTGAAAACACAGAAAAATGGAAAAGTGGAGAAGATGATAAACCAAGCAGAAAACAAATGTTTTCCATGATGCTCAAAATCAAAGGCACCAAAAGATTCGTGAGTTTACTCTCAGAGGTTTTTGAATCATAACCAGAAACCAGAAACCTCATGAACTTACAGACACACAGGGGCTGTGATGCAAATTCATAATCAAAATTAAGATTTCCAACCAGGAAGGAAAACAACCAGAGGGAAGATGTTTTCAGACAAGAGGCATGGGGAGTTATTCAAACATCTGGGGGAGAAAAAATTTAAAAAAAAAAAAAAATTGAGTCCTATTGTGACTTTTTTGGGATGTCACAGGAGGGGACTGAAGGAATGAGAAGTGGTTCCCTGCAGGAACACGGGTTTGTGGGGCTGCTCTGTGCAGGGCCAGGAGCTGGACTTTGCTGATCCTTGTGGGTCCCTTCCAGCTCAGGATGTTCTGTGGTTCTGGCAGAGATTTGGGGAGAATAAAACCCAGAGAGGCTGGTCAGAGCTGCAAAGCACTTCCCAAACATCCACGTGTTTGAGCTTCCTTTGATTTTGAGCTGAAATCTCAGGAATCTTTAACACTCAATGATGGATAAATATTCCTGTCATCCAAATCTGGGAATTGCCCTGAAATGCAGCAGGAGAAAGCAAAGAGCCTGGCACTTGTTGGTCTCAATACCAGGGACAACTACTTAGAAAGTCAAAGAAGAATAATCAATAATCTGAAGAGTGAAATTAAGTTTCTCTACCACAAATATCTGGCTTTACAACACAGGGCTGATCTCCAGCCTCCTGGTAAAGCTCCACGTTGGGATCTGGGTTGTTTTCCACAGCAGAGCTGAGCTGGATCATTTGCCCCATTGCAGGCACTGCTTTGATGTTTACACTGATTTAGGAATTAGCCTGGAAATCGCTGCATGTGCCAAGGGAAGTGAGGGCTGGCTGCAGGAGAGGCACCCGAGCTCTGCTTCGCAGCCCAGGCTCTCCCTTCTCTGCTCAATAACATCAAACCAGCCTCTCCTCAGGTCCAGCCCAGCCCTCAGCATCCCAGACATTCCCTGGAGCTGCAGGAGGATCTCAGCCCTGCAGATCCCCACACCAGGCAACATTTACTCCAACTGAATTAGCCAGAAGGGTCTGGAATGGTTAATTGGAATTATTTAACCATAATGTCTTGCCCTTCTCCTCCTCCTCCTCTGCCTGGCTTGATGTTCTCTAAATTGAATTCATTTAACAGGATCCAATATGCAGCAAAACTGTTGGTCCAGAGAAATCTTTTACTTGGGGTGTGGCTGGTGGAGCCTCCCAGGGGGGCTCCCAGGGTCCCTTTTGTGTCCCCATGCTCTGCCCACACCAGCAGGAGCCAGGAATGGCAGGGGGAGCTTCTTTCACTGTGGGATGTGATGGGATCACTCAGGGAGCTCAGCTGGGAAGGATCAGCACCAGGAGCTCCCTGGGCAGCTGCACCTCCCTTCCCACTGCAAATCCAGGAAAATCTGTGCTGGCAGAACCACAAAATATCCTGAGCTGGAGGGACCCCCCAGGACCACCCAGTGCAGCCCCTGTCCCTGCCCAGACACCCCAGCAATCCCAGCCTGTCCATCCCTGGCAGCGCTGTCC
>JAOTQP010000770.1:2103499-2124325 GCA_026413545.1 Cichladusa arquata | reverse complement strand
AGCTCCAGCTCCTCCCTGTGCTGGTTCCAGGGCTGGGGCAGCTCTGCAGGTGGGGTCTCACCTGAGCCCAGGGGCACAGGAGCAGAATCCTCCCTCCCCTGCTGCCCAGGCTGGGGATTCAGGGCTAGAAACGGACACAGCCAGGTCGAGCCTGAGGCTTTACAAACCTCGGGGGGACGCTGAGGGACCCTGGGGACAAAGCCAGGGAGCCATGGAGTGGCCCAGCTGGGCAGCAGCAGGCTCCCAGGGCTGGCAGGGGGCACGTACCCGATCTCCTCCCCAGCCTCGATGTGCCTGGTGCTGAAGAAGGCGATCCTGGGGAAGCGCAGGTCCTGGTGGGACATGAACACCCGCACCGGGATCAGGTTGGGCTCGCACAGGTGGTTGATGAAGCGGCTGATGTTGCCATAGAAACGGGCGTCGATGCAGTAAACCTCTCCATCCTGGGGGGAGAGGGGCACAGCTCGTTAGGGCACGCTGGGGTTGGGGTTCATTGCCTTAGATAACTCATCAGGCTGTTGGGCTCTCCCCAGAGAGCTCCAGCAACAGCCAGGGCAGGGCACTCACTGGGGGCTTGAAAACACACACACAGACTTTTATATTCAATTTATATTCAACAGTACCCTGAAAACAGAGTTTACTGCACTCTGACCCCACACACCCCTAGAGATGTTTTTTAACACTGGCACACCAGTTCTCCCAGTCCAAGCACCAGTTTGGTAGAATGGGATTGATTTTCAGTGCAGACACCTTATGGGTGTACCAGCCCCTGGACAGGGGAACAGGCATCTGCTCTGTCCTCTAATTGAACATGACAGCTTGGAAACACAAAGCCAGAGCCTTGAGAAAACACAGGGTTTTGCAGATAAGAGTGAAAATGAGAACACAGAAATTCTCTTTCCAGAGAGCAGTAATACTTTGTTTTCCTTGAAAATAAAAGAACCCCCCTCAGGGCTTTTTTATTCCCGCAGAGAATGACTGTGCAAAGCAGAGGCTTTAATTACAGTAGCTAATTTCAGTTGCAAAGAGGCCAAAAGCAAAAGGATCCATTAGTGGTGCTCCAAGTCCCTTTTGGACAAGCACCTCGGATCGTTAATGGATGAGCTGTGCCAGCTCACACTCGGGGGTGCAGGAGCCCAGGAAAACATCCCCAGAACTGGGGAGGCATCACCCCAGCCTTGAGCACACATGGGGTCAGCAGCTCTGCTTTCAGCAGTGATTTCAGTCCCCAATTTTATCCACAGAAATGCCATGGGGGGGCAGGATGGCAGCACCCACATCCACAGCAGGAGCTGGGACACCCCATGATCACCTCAAGGGACAGGGACACCAGAAACGAAAACCCAGACAACAGAAATGACAACACAAATAATAGAAATGTCAACCCAGACAACAGAAGTGACAACCCAGTCACTCTCACGACAGCACAATCCCATTCAAGCCACTCCTTCCAGGCACACCAGGAGCTGGAGCCCCAGGGCTGGGGTCACACCCTTGGCCATGCCCCACCACTCTGGAGGACACAGGACCTGCCGGCTCTGTCCTGCCCTCCTCTGCCCAGCCTGATGGGCAGCTTTAACCAACCCCCAGTGATTTGGTGCCTGGTTTTCCCCAGATGCTCCACCTTGGTCTCCCTTCCCTGAAGGATTCCCAGGAGCCAGCACAGAGGTTTTCCCTCAGGGCTGCCAGTCAGGGCAGGGCCCAGGTGGGCTCTTGCTCATAAACCAGGTTAAAGTTCTTTTCAACTTCTTAATTATAGCCTGACCCCCTGCTTTCATACCAGACTCATTATTTATCTTTTCTCAGCTCTTGAAATGAGTGTTGCTTTAAAAAAAGAAGAGGACAGGAAATAAAGCAAAGCTTCTTTGTCACAAGCTGATGACACAAACAAGGCACAGAGTGTTTTACAGCCTTTCTTGGAAGCCACCCCACTCCTTCCAGTCCCCAGCTCACCTTTTCTCTCTTCTCCTTTCCCAGGGCGAGTCTGAAGTCATGGCCTTGCTTAAAACTTTTAGATTGTACTTTACAAAGCAAACTTTCTGCCCTCAGAGCCCTCACAGAGCAGTGCAGGGGAACAAACAGCAGAACAAGCCCCTGCCAGGGTGTCTGATGGATCCTTTCTGAGTGAACAGGGTTTGTTGGGTTTTTTTTTAAATCTTTCAAGCTCATCATCACTTTATGAAGAACTCACAGAGCTGCCAATCACAAAGGTGCCAGGCTGGGAGTACCAAAACCTGGACAATTGACCTCAGGATGCTCCAAGGGGTTTGACAGAAGAGCATCTTGCTCAAAAGTGGCGTGGGCAGCACACGTTGGTTCTGCTGCCTTTTTAACCAGCCCTAACTCTCACTCAACCACATTTCCACTGAAGCACAGCAGTTGTGTTCTCTGCAGGATTCTGTTGCACATCAGGATGGAGACAAGCATTCTCTGGGCTCTGTGAGGAGTCAGGAGCTGGGGTCTGGCTGCACACACTGTACCTTGTTGTCCAGGTCGAAGAGGTAGGAGTCCTCCTCACGGACATCGGCCTCCGAGTCGGAGATCAGCTCCCCCACGTACCTGTGGGGCAGGGACAGGCAGCATGAGTGCTGGGAGCACAGGGCTGGACACCCCTTTTTGGGGAGAGACAGACACAGGGATGCAGCCCAGCCACAGATGGGCAACCACAGCCACAGTGCTGGCCAGCTCCAAGCCACCAAACAGAGCTCTGTGAACTCCCAGCAGGGAAAACCTGGCTCCAAACTCCACCTCTTCAGAGCAACACTTAAATAATATTAAAAATTATGTTAATGATATTAAAACCACTTTAATATTAAAAATCAATCTATTTTTTCCTGAGGACTACGATTCCTTTCGCCAATCTTCTGCTGGCCAAGATCAACACATGAATCCAAGCTTCCTGAAGCTCCTGGTCAGACTCAGCTTGTCCCACAACCACTGCAGTGTTGATGCTGTTCCCACCCCAAAACAAAACATTGTGTCTGCCCCTCATGTATTTTCCAGGATATTTTGAGCAGTTATAGCCTACACAGCTTCAAAAGTTTTTGTTTAAAATCTTAGGTCTAACCTAACCTGGCAGGACCCCTGGAAAGATCTGGGCTTTTTTCTCAATCCCTCCTGAGAAAAAATGAGAATAAATCTGAGCAGTGGTCCCAGCTACAGCCATCCTGTTGTAAAAGCAGGTGCCAGGCAGGTCCTCCAAGGAGAATGAAGTAGGTGCTGCTTGGCCTGGGCTTGCTGAGAAGGACCAAATGCACCCCCACAGCCAGACAGGTCCCTGTTTGTTGCAGGAGTCCCCACAGCACTGGTGCTCCCACCTCTGTCTCCCTATCTCCATTTTAAATAATTTTGCACTGTCAAGGTTCAACACTTCCTGCCCTGAGCTGCTTTAGTCAAAGTAAGAAACTCAGAGTGCAGGGACTGAGGGAGGATGTGAGAAAGAAGCAGCAGCACAGCAGCTTTTCTGTGTCCAAGGCCAGGGTTTGGAGCAATCTGGGATAGTGGAAAGTGTCCCAGCCCATGGCAGAGATTTAAGGTCCCTCCCAGCCCACACCACTCTGTTTTTCTGTGATTTTGGTATGTAAGTGTTCCCAGCCTGCAATGAAACACTGATTATTTCAAGCAAAGGATTCACCACACAAATAAATATTCTTTGCAGCATCAACAGAACTTCCATGGCCAGCAGCCACTCTCACAGCATTCCTGCAGGCATATTCCAAGTGTTAAACAACTGCCTCCAATCCCCCTGGGGCTCAAGGCAGCTTTTAACTCCAAGGCTGAGGAGAGAAGCCAGGAAACATGAACCTGGAGAGGATCCCTGTGCTCTGTGACCAGGGATTTTTGGCTGCAGTTCCCAGCTGGGAGCCTCCTGTTTGCCCTCACTGCTGCACAACTGGAAATCACCCACTCCTTAGAAGCCTAAAGCATAGAAAGGTGGCCAGAGAGGGAGAGAAATTGCTGTGGAAAGGCTCAGCAGGCAGCAGCAGCTGAGAACAGCTGAATAATTCTGCCCACAGAGGCCCAGGGACAGCCACTGCAGGTTTATAATTCCATGAAATAAAATACCACAATCAAATTTTAAACCGTTGGTTTAATGCTCCTTTAAAGCCTATTCCTGTAACTCATTTCCTTCCCAAGCTGTTTACACATACTAACAGATCCCTGATTTTCCAGGCCCAAAGTTAGGGAAGGATGTGCAAGGGCTGCATGTTCCTCCCAAAAACCAGCAGGAGCCCCTTCATTTAAGAGCTCCTGTGGCCAAGGCAGTGTCTTCCTCCCCAGCACACTGATGGTAAATAATTCCATCCCAGAGCTTCACAGGGCCACTCATCACTGCTCAAACAGCCTGCACTTGAGTGAGGCTGGAACAGATGATCTTGGAGGTCTTTTCCAACCCTAATCAGTGTGATCAGAGGGGATTCCATGCAAAAACCAAGAGCAAGGAGCAGCCCCCAGCACAGGCTCCAGTGTTTTCCACAGGACGTGGGAGACAGGAGGCCTGGGGCTTCTCTGCCTGAAGGTGTGGCTAAAACACCTGCCTTGATGCAGCTGGTACCTTCCTAAAGCACCACTGGAACAGAAAGCAAATATTCAAACCCATAAATGGATGCAAAAGGAACAGACCAGATCCTCTGGCTTCTGCATCCCACTAATTCCAACAGAAGTCAGCAGCAGCCGTGCTGTTTGCAAAAGGAGCAGCTCCACCACCTACCAACCAAGCATGAACAGATTCAACCCATCCCACAGCAGCAGCAGCACAGGGTGAGCCACAGCAGCTCTGAACAGCCAGGGAGAAAGCTGAGCATGAGCACAGCCCTGAGGAGCTGCAGAGCCTGAAGGCTCCATGGAGCCCTGGGGGACAGGAGGGTGACACTGCCACCCCTCCCTCACCAAGCTGCTGCTGCCAGGGCTGTGCTGGAGGGACAGGAGGCAGTTACAGCATCACAGAATCATCAGGGTTGGGAGAGACCTTCAGGGCCATGGAGTCCAACCATGAACCCAGCACCACCTCGATCACCCCAAACCACATCCAGATGCCTTTGGAGCACTTCCAGAGGTGGTGACTCCAACACCTCCCTGGGAGATTCATCCCAATGCCTGACCCCTCCTTCAGCAAAAAGCCATTTTCATATCTGATCCGAAGCTCCCCTGGTGCACCTTGAGGCCATTTTCCCTTGTCCTGTCCCTGTTCCCTGCTCCCAGAGCCCGACCCCCTCAGTGTCCCCTCCTGTCAGGGAGCTGTGCAGAGCCACAGGGGCCCCCTGAGCCTCCTTTTCTCCAGCTGAGCCCCTTACCAGCTCCCTCAGCCTCCCCTGGTGCCTGTGAAGAGTTACAGGATAAATACCAATAAGTACCAATACCATCATCCTTCCAAAGTAGAGTAACAACCACTGGACAAACAACTGCCCAGGCAGGGCTCTGATCCAGATGTTGAACACAAAATGCTCTGCCAGAGGAGCTGATCCTGGGATCTGCTGTGTCCTGGCAGCCCTGAGCACTGGGGCTGCTTTCCAGAGAGCAGGAAAAGAAGGAACCAGGTCTATGGGATGCCCATAGAGAATCACAGGACTGGTGGAGCTGAGGACTTGGGTTTGGTGAGTGAGCAAATGAGAGTGTGACAGAGCAGGAATGTGCATGGGCACGACGTTCATTAGCTCAGCTGTTCAGTAAGCAGCTCATTTAGCTAATGAAGACAGTACAGCAGTGAAACAGTGCCAGCAGGGTGGGGCAGCCAGGCTGTGGGATCTGCACCCCAGCAGCCTCACATGCTCTGCACTGTGTTCACCACACCTCCCCTGGGCTGCCTCTTGCTCCTCCTGTGTGCTGTACTCCAGCAGGATTTGGTGAAGTCACTGCCTTTTCCCCTAGGAGCAGTTTACTCACAGTTTACTCAGTCTCTGGGCACTGCACCATGACTCTGGGACCTTTGGTACTTATGGACAGCCCTAAGGACAGGTCTGAGATATTCCCCACAAACAGCAGCTTTTGGCTTTACCTCTAAAAAAATATTTTAGCAGCTGGCAGCTCCTGATACAGAAGAAACACTTGGCCAATCCACTGCAGAATTGCCTTTTCCTTTATTTTTTCTTTTAAATACTGCAATAATCTTCCTCAGTTCCCCACCCAATTCTATAACACATCAATAACTAGTTCTAAAAACCATCAGCACCTATTTCCACGATAGACATGAGTCCAGCCTTATTTAGAAGGTCTTCAGTCACTGCAGTATTGCAATGAAGGAAACACTTTCCAAACTATTTAATAAAGTACATATACCACTTTAAAGCCTCCAACTGTGGGGTCTGATGACAGGTTTTTCACTCAACATAAATCTGAACATTTCTGTGCCTAAGTACTTTATTGAGTCATGGCCAAAACATGTGCTTAACCCCAAGTGCTTCACTGTTTTGCTGAATCAGACTAAAGCCAGAGCTGTGACACTGGAAAACCTCTGGAGAAGCCAGGATTGAAGCAGAGAAAGTTGTTCCACACTGCCCTGGCCTGCAGTGTCCCATATCTGTGGCAAACACAGGAGTTGAGCACATTTTGCAGCACAACCCAAACGTGTTTTCCCCCCACCACTTGTGTTTCAAAGAGGGAAGAGCTGAGCACAGATCCCAGCAAGACAGAGGGCAGTGGAGAAAGCACCACACTGAGAAGGACAGAGAGAGCAGGAAGTGGAGTCAGGAAACCTCTGGCTGAGGGCAGCAGCTGGGCTCAGTGCCAGCTTGATTTGCATGAAAATCTCTCCTTGAAGGGAGCAAAGCATGTGTGCCCTGGGGAAGGGCTGAGGTTGCTGGGATGATGGAAGCTGCACAACTCAGTGCTGGATTTGGGAAGTGCTGGGTTGTTGGGATGATGAAAGCTGCACAATTCAGTCAGTGCTGGATTTGGGAATGGACAGGATTTTTTGAGCTGATGGAACTGCACAATTCACTCAGTGAATTGTGGATTTGGGAAGTGCTGGGGTTGCTGGGCTGATGGCTGCACACCTTACTCCTGGATTTGGGAATGGATGGGATTTGCTGGGCTGATGGGAGCTGCACAATTCACTCAGTGCTGGATTTGGGAATGGATGGGATTTGCTGGGCTGATGGAAGTTGCACAATGCACTCAGTGCAGGATTTGGGAAGTTCTGGGTTGTGGGCTGATGGAAGCTGCACAATTCACTCAGTGCTGGATTTGAGAAGTGCTGGAGTTGCTGGGATGTTGGCTGCACACCTTACTCCTGGATTTGGGAATGGACAGGATTTTTTGAGCTGCTGGAACTGCACAATGCACTCAGTGCAGGATCTGGGAAGTGCTGGGTTGCTGAAAGCTGCACAACTTACTCGCACACGAAGGTTCCCAGAGGAATGTCCTGCATCGTTCGCACTCCCCAGCCCATCTTCTGTGTCCTGTAAAGCTGCAACCGAGTCCTGCAAAAGAGGAAAAGAGGAAATGAAGCCACACTGATAGCAGCACTCCATGGAAAGAACAAATTTTCATGGAGAGATGAGCAAAAAGCCAGCACCTTCCATCACCACACACTCCCAGAGGATTTTAATATTCACCCTCCCGTTGTCACCCTGCAGGGACTCTCCACTCCCACAGCTCCCAGCTGTGGGCAGATGCTGGCATGGAAACAGCCCAGGGACAGGTGCCAGCCAGCCCCTTCTGCCTGCCCAGGTGCACAGCAAGGGGCTGGGGAAGAGGGCACAGGGCTGGATGCTCTGTGTGCTGATGATTTACAGAGGACAGCAGAATCCCACCAGCAGCATTTCCTTCCCCTCCACACAGCCCTGGGGGAAGCAGGGAGGGTGGAAGGGATTTACAGCAGTGGAGCTGTGCAGGGAGTGGTGCTGAAGGGGAAGGCAGGGAGCTCCCAGGGACTAAAGAACACCTTGAGCTAAGTGCTCTGACCCCTCTGCCCTCTGCCAAAGCCAGGGTATTCAGCAATTCCATCATATCCAGCTGCCTGGCTGAAAGACAAGAAAGAAAAGCTGCAACTTGAGACTTCTTGGTGTAATAGCTGCTCTGTGGAATTGTACTGATGGAGTTTATAGGCAGAGAAACAATCCTGTAAGTCATTCTGCCTCGTGCTCAGCCAGAACCTGAGTTAAGTGCAGGATGAACAGTCTCCAGGGCAGGAAAAGCTTGCTCTATCCCTGAGGGAACCAAAACCCACTCTCAGCAAGGCTGTTATCGGAATTAAGTGAAATCTGATGCTCACCTTAACTTCACCCTGTTGCTTTTCCCAGTACTTCTCTTCCCCCCACCCACTCCCTCTGCACTGTCAGCTCAAACCAAGGGATGTGAATTTTATCATGTTTGCCCACAGCTTCACCAGGTCAAACCACAACCTCAGGAAAGTGATTGCTCTCAGAGAAGCAGGGTCTAACACTGGGTTTGGGGCTTGGGGAAGCTCCCCCAGCTCTTGGCTTGTCCAGCAGAGCAGAGCAGAGCCCAGCTCACTCTGAGCTCTGCACTGAGCCTGCCAGCTGAGCTGGGCCAGGCTGCCAGCTGGATACGTGTGCTCTGCCAGGCAGAGTTAATTTGGAGCCAACCTGAGAAAGGAAGCACTGAAAATGGAGCAGCAGCACCCCTGTGTCAGCTGCAGCCCCAAGGCAGACCTTCCCCCCTGCCTCCCCGGGGACCGTGAGCTCTGCCCAGCACCTGACCCTCCTTCCCAGCAGAGCTGCTCTCCCCAGCTCGTGGCTGGGCTCCCAACCCTTGCCATCTTTCAGAAAAAAACACTTCAGCAAGGCAAAAAAATGCAAAAGCAACAGCTCTAGCTGTACAGCTCCTAAAGAAACACCCACGGAGACACCGGAGCTCAGGAGCTTGGCAGGGAAAACCAGAGAGAGGTAAAGTTCTGAGGAAACACATCCAGTTTCTTCCTTGCTTATTTTTAACACTGCAGAATGTCATTGAAACTACAAAGCTTGCAAAAAGAGTGTTGTCAGCACTACAAAGAAATTCTAAAAAGTCTTTTCTTTTCCAGTGGGATCCCTTTGAACTCAGTGCAGTGGCAAACTCCACCATAGCAGAGGTCCAAACCCAAACATTGACATTTTTAGCCAGGTACCAAAATCCCAACAGTCTAACCTGGAGCAGCGAGGCCAACAGGCATCCAATTCAGGGGGAATCATGCCAAGAACCTGGAAACTTTAAGCAGCCAAGTCTGGGCATGCTGGCCTGTATCTCTAATCTAGACTGCTGGCTTACAAGATCTTCTGAATTCAGCCTCTGCAGCTCTGTTGCTGTCATGTCCTTCCCAGCTCTCCCCCTGACACACCACACTTGGGCTGTGCATGCAAAGCCACAAGCCATTTGTATGTTTTATGGTCACCTGATGAAGGAACACTGCAGTTCCCACACGCTGGTGCCTTGGGCAGGGTGCAAATATTAACTGAGATGTTAATTGAGCTCATCAACCCACTGCTGCTTCATTCCCACCAGCAGCATGCAGGAACCCACTTCCATCCCACCAGCCCCAGCTTCTGTGCTGGGTTTTGTGGGATTCTGGGTGAGCTGAGAGCCAGAAAGCTCATGGGTTTGGGGTTGGTGCTGCCCAGATCTGCTGTGTTTGGCCCCTGCTCACCTGAGGCCGTTCTGCACCACCCGGTTCCTGCAGGTTCTCCAGCACGAGCACGCGTGGTTGCACTCGAAGATCAGGGGGGGCTCAGCCATGTTGAACTCAGGCAGGAGTCTGCCATCCTGAGGAGAGAGCCATCCCAGACTGGGTTATTTGTCTGCTCCTGGGATCCCCAAAACCACAGGCAGAAATTCCCCCCAGGCTAAAAACAGGCCAGAGAACCCCACGGTGGAGTCGTGCCCCAAGCTCCCCAAACTCAGTGTCAGAGCTCAGGTTCTGCAGTGGTTTTGCTCTACCCTGACAGCAGTACAGTCACCACTGTCACCCACAGCTGATAGACAGCCAGAGAATTTAGATTTTTGCTGCCTGCCATTAAAAAAATACCTCCCAGTGCTGTTCAGAAAACTGGTGTGCATCAGCATCATTATTGCAATTTGCTGTGCTGGAGGGGAGAAGTGGATGCTTAGTCTGCCTCTGGAATAAAGCCTGAGCTTGCAGAGTCCAAGGCCAGTACTCCCAAGTTCTGTGAACCACACTACCTTCCCAAATACCACTCCCAAAAAAAGCTACAATTCAATTATTTACCAACATACAGGATTAAGGAAGTGATGGATGCAATTTATCATGTTTCACAAATTCGGCTTTTAAGGCTTGAGAGGTGTAATCACCTATTAATGTGTAAATAAAATGACTACAAAGCCAAGAAAGATGCCAACATTCCCCTGGGAGAAACCTGCAGAGATTCACAGAACTTCTGATCTTTGCAGCACCTGCCCAAAGATGAATCTCAAAACTCCCCTGGAGGGTTGAAGCATTTACCCAAAACAAACCTGACTTCTGGCAATGTGGCACTGAAAACATCTTTACTCTGCCTTCATCCAGAAGAATCACAATAAATAAAAGCAGATAAAAAAAAAAAAATCTTTCTACTCCCCTCCCTTTGTTTACATCTTACAGCACTTTCCACGTTGCTGAAATGGAAGCTGATTTCACACATGGATTATTAAATGCTCCTATCACATGGGTGTAATTAATGGCTCAGTTGGCACGAGGGGAACACAAATAAATAACACAGGAAAAGCTGCCCTGAGCATGCAGTTTGGATTATCACGTCTCAGAGCTGAGATTATAACTTCAGGCATTTAAAGACAAGAAGAAAGGAATTGGAATTACAGAAGCAGGGAATGGTTTGGGTTGGAAGGGGCCTTAAAGCTCAGCTCATCCCAACCCCTCCATGGGCACAGCCATATCCCACTAGCCCAGGGCTGCTCTAAGCCCTGTCCAAGGGACTGAATGAGCCCAAGTTCAGCTCCCAGGCCCTGGTGTGAGGCAGGAGGGGCTGTGTGTCCTCACCTTGTCGTACCAGCAGCGCATGCTGAGCTGGCCACACATGCAGTTACTGGAGGAGCAGTCGTCTATACAGACACAATACTGCAAGAGAAACAAAGGGTTAATTCCACACCACTCACACAACTGACTGACTGGGTCAGCAAACCACATCTCCCCCTCTTGCTGCAGCTCCTCAGGCAGAAGGATCAGCAGCTCCACCTTCCAGGGGCAGCTTTCCCCCACTGTTTATTTCTGTGTGCAATGAGCACCAAAGGATTCTGAACCAGCCTCTCTGCCCAGGAGAGGATGTTCCCCTGCTGTTAACCCTTCCCCACCCCCTGTGAGCTGCTCTCCACACCTGAGGATGAGGAAAGCTCCAAGGAGGGACCAGAGCTGGGAGATGATGCAGCTGTGCCCCAGCATCTCCAAGCCAGCTCAGCCCCTCCAGGCAGCTGCACAACAGGGGCTGGCCCTGGGAAGGTCACTTCAGCCACCTCAGAGCTGTGCCCAGAGAGGTCTCACCCTCAGCCTGAACCTCCCCAACTCTGCTTTCCCCACCCAGCCCTTCCAGGACTACAGTGTCACAGCCAAGACTCAGCCTGGGTGCTGCAATCCATGGGAAGGCAGCAAATAACAAATCCCTGACCCTCCAGCCTCAAAGAGAGGACAAGGATAAATGGGAGCCACACCAGCCAGCACCAGATGGCCAATGCTACAGCTAAACACCGAGCTCAGCTTAAGCCTCAAAACTGAAGAAAATCAAAATCCCATCTCCTACAACAAGAGCTGGAGGTGAGGCACTCAACCTTGGCTGGAATTTGATGGCAATATCAGGACTCAACATTCCCATCGGGAATGCCAAATCTGTTCTGAGGAGCACTGCACAGCCCAGAACAGGATCCCTCACCTGTAAATGAGTGATGTTTCTGTCAATGTCCATCGGGGAGGTGACACAGTTCTGTGACACGTATTTGTAATTGCTGGGACAGGGCTCACTGTCCACGGAATTGATACAGGGAATGGGGATCCTCTCGTAACCCCGGGCAATGTCTCTGTCAGTGGAGAAAGAATTGTCACAGAAGGAAAGTGCCCCAGACAAGGGGCCATTCAAATGCCATCCTGGGGCAGAATCACTGCCTTTGAGCTCTGAGCACTCAAAGCCATTCAGACTAGAACAGAGCTCATGTTTTCCCACCCTGCCTTACAGATGGTTCTTTGTGCTTGTGAGTATTTCCATTTGGAGGATGAATTTGCAAACCATGGACTGAATCAGCATGGGCTTAGTTCTTGCTAAGCTCACACTTAGCTCAGAACTTCACACCACTTTAAGAAGCTACACAGTTCTTTCTTAAACCAGGCCTTCCCTGTCCAAGGGCTCAATTTCATGATCCACAAGCAAAGCCAGCCCTATTCTCACCTGCTCACCACCTTGTCTATCTGGGCAGGCTTCTCAGAAGATGATTCTTTGAGAGTCTTGTTCATCTGTAGGGCCACCCAGACCTGAGAGTTAAGGCTGGAGCACTGGAGTGGGGTCTCACCCTCCTTGTTCTTTAAAGTGACATCCGAGCCACGGGAAAGAAAGAGACTGCAAAACAGCAAGGAAGGGTAAGGATTCCCCAGGAGAAACCAGACAAGGGGAAAACAAGCTGAATCACATCCTCCAGCCAGCCCTTAAGGGACGAGGAAGAATCTGTAGTAGTGAATAATCACCTGAGTTTTCTTTATTAAGCATGGTTCAGTGAATCCTTCTGACAGAAGCCACAGACTGGAGCTCTGGGCACCCATGAGAGCTCTGGGCAAGCCTTGCCTTGCTTCAGGTACCCTGCTGGTACCAGCCTAACTTCAGACAGGCTTGAAACTCTCTCTGGCAGGGAAAGATGGGGTGGGAAGAGTAGGCTGGAAATGGAAGAATCCCACAGGAAACTTGTGGTGGACTTGGCCCTTGTTTATACTCACCAGCTTTAGGTGAGAACATGATGGCTTTATTCAGAGCAGAGATGAAGCAAAGGAAAAGCCCTGTTACCATGCTAGTTGTGGGGAAAAAAAAGCTTGAATCAAGGATCCTGACACCTTCCTGCTGGGAAGCCCAGGCTGAGCACAGCCCCTCAGACTCCAGAACACTCCACATCTTCTGACCAGCTCTGGCAGCAGCCGGTACCTCCCACCCCAAATCCCTGGGAGAAATCCAAGCCCCTTATCCCAGTGCTGGGCTGTGTGAAGGCTGGGTGTTCCAGGGCTGTCCTGAGGCTGCAGCAGCAGCAGCAGCAGGAGGGGAGCAGGCACTTACACCACACACTCGTAGCGGTTCTCCCGCGCCGCGATGTGCAGCGGCGAGTCCCCGTGGATATTCACGGCGTGCAGGTCACACTTGGCTGCCAGCAGGATCTCAGCTATGTCAACACAGCCAGAAAAAGCAGCCCAGTGCAAACAAATGTTTTCTTCCTGCAGGGAAAGAGAACAGAGTGGAGATTGTTTAAAACCCCACCTTCCTCAGCTCTGCACCTGCAGGGTTCAGCGTGTGGCTGCCATCCTCACCCTGCTCTGGGAATGCCAGGGTGGGCAGGGAAACCTCAGAGCAGCCAAACAGGGAGTTCTCACTCCCTCCACCTCTGCACACCAAGGACAGGGAGGCTGCACACAAGGCAATCCATCACCTTCCCTCCACACACACACAGAGCTCTGTCTCTAAGCCACAAACCGATCTGGATCAATCCAGGAAAGAGGTGACAGACATGAACAAACATGCTGGAAAAGGCTGGAAGCTGAGTTTCCCCAGCCCCTACATCCAGGAAAGCTACTGTGCCTCCCAGGGCTGCAAAATTAAGGAGAAAAAGAGCACAGCAGGAAATTAAGGAGAAAAAGAGCACATAGGGTACGTGAAGGTGCCAAAAAGAGAATCAGGAGCCATGGGGTAAGCAATCAATCTGACTCCAGGCATCTCTTTAATACTGTATGTACTCATCTCTCACTAGCAGCACTGCAAATAGCTGAACACTCATCTTTCTGATGGAGATATTTTAAGGGATGATCCTGTTTTCTGTTACACTGCAATTTGCAGCACACGTCGATCCCTTCCCCATGACAGGCTCTAAAGACCTCGATGACAACAGTGAAATGATAGTAATGATCACCCAGCTATTCTCTTTTCTTCTTCTTTTTAAAGCAAAAACAAAGCTGCTGCTGGAGTGTTTGAGCTGTTACCACATAACTTAAGGTCCTGCCTTAAATAGGGAGCTATTGCCACATATCAGAGAGGGGGAGACACTTTTCTACCCAGCTCCTGCTTCCCTTTACAGGAGCATCTAGAAAAATCCCACACAATCTACAGAAAACATGCATCCTGTGGGTTGCACCCACATGCTGCAGCTCAGACAGGTCACAGACACCCGGGCTGGTGCTCTGCCTTGCATTGCTCCTGTCTAAAAAGCAGCATCACCACAATCAAAAGCATTTCTCCCAGAGCAGGATGTTTCCCAGCATGAGTGACATTTGTCCTTAACCACATCCACCAGGACACCCCAGCTGCAGGTCCAGGATAGATGTGTGACACACACAGCTGTTAAGAGCACAGTTTTCTTTCATGTAAATTGACTGAGTTGATTTGATGTTCATCATTAATGTGTGATCTGGGAGCTGTGACAGATCAAAGAGTCTGTTTTGTTAGGAGTCAGCAAGCAGATGTAACAGCCCAAAAAGCCCCCTCTCACCTTGACTTTTGTTTTTAGGAACAGGATTGGATCCAGACCTGCCTGAGAACTGGGAACTATCTAAGTGTGCTGGGTTTGCCTGGGGTAGAGTTAGTATTTCTCCCAGTGGCTGGCATGGGGCTGTGCTGAACACAGGGGTGGTGACACAGAGATGGTTTTGCTGCTGCTGAGCAGGGCTGACACAGAGCCTGGTCTGCTCCCTGTGCTGCCCCACTGGGGAGGGGGCTGAGGGACATGGAAAGCTGGGAGGACACAGCAGGACAGGTGACCCTGACCAAAGGGATATTCCAGACCATCTGACATCAGCTCAGGTTATAAAGTGGGGAAAGGAGGAGGAAGGGGGATGTTTGGAATGATGGTTTTTGTCTTCCCAGGTCACTGTTCCATGGATGTTCCTGCTCTCCTGCAGGTGCTGAACACCTGCACAGCCATGGGAACCAGGGAATGAATTCCCTGTTTTGTTCTGCTTGTGTGTGTGCCTTTGGCTTTCCCTATTAAACTGTATCTCAACCCACAAGTCTTTTTCTACCTTTCAGCATTCTGATTCTCTCCCCATTGGAGGGGAGTGAGCAAGGGGCTGTGAGGGTCTTGGGAACACACAATCACAGGAACACAGAGGGGTTTGCTTTGCTTTGGTTTGCCTCATCCAGTGCCACCCCCTGCCACAGACAGGGACACCTTCCACTCTCCCCAGGTTGCTCCAAACCTTGTCCAACCTGGCTTTGGACACTTCCAGAAATGGGGTGAGACACCACACTTCAGTATCCTTAGAGACTCCGAGAAAAAAATGAGAAACATAGTGTAAAGAAAACAGAGGAGCAGAGCTGATACAATGACTCCCCTGAAGAAAAAAAGCAGAGACAGTATCTCCTTTGTATCTCCTCTATTTCCTTGTAAATCCCTGGGAAAGCAGCTGGCACAGCCCCACGGGCAGCACTGGGGGTCCCACGGAGCTCCCAAGCACTGAGTGCATCCCACTGGAGCAGCATTTATGGAGTGAAGGGCAGCCAGCAGCCAGCTCCAGCCTGGCCATGCTCTGGACACATCAGAGCTTCAAGCCAGTGATGCCCAGGAAAAACCAGGCTTTGAGAGCTGCTGGCAGAGCACCCAGCCCATCCTGAAACACAAATTTGAGCTCATTCCCCTCAAAAGGCAAAAAGGGTGCCCCTAACCCACACCCAGAGTCACTGGCCTGGGACAAACATGGAGCTGGTAGGTCTGGACTAAGGGGGTCTGCCTGGGGCAGTGTCCAGTGGCAGCACAGTGGGCCCAGAGGGACAGGAATCAGTGAGGTCAGAGCTGAGTCCAGCCTGGGAATCCCACACAGCATCCTCACAGGGACAGAGCAGCTGCAGGGAAAGGACATCCCACAAGCTGCCAAACTCCTTCCCAGAACGCAGGAAAACTCTCTCCAGACACTTCTCCCTCACTGGCAGGGACTGAGGCCAGAATGTCCCTTGGGGCATGTCTGGGCTCGCAGAGCTGTCACCCTGCAGGGTCCCGGGCAGCCTTACGTTGTCGCGGATGTTGATGTCGGAGCCCTTGGCCAGCAGCAGCTTCACCAGCTCGATGTGCTTGTACTCCGTGGCCCAGATCATCGGCGTCCAGCCCCCATCGTCCTGCAGGGACAGCAGGCTGACACAAGGCACAGGCACAGCCTCCTGCTGGCTCCCACACACCCCTGCTCCCCCTGGCTCCCCCCAGCCCCCTCTGCCTGCACTGCTGCAGCTCCCTCAGGTCCAGCAGCACACCTGAGCCAGTGCAGTTTATTCCAGCCCAGCAGGCTGGCACTGCATCCCCAGCTTGTTTGGACTGACTGTCCAAAAGGCACAAGGAACAGTCAGGGTGTATCAAAGATCTTACAGAAACTCCCTGAGAAGCCTGGGGTCCTGCCCTTGCCCCAGGTGCAGCTCTGTCTCACCCCACAGCAGTGGATAAACCCCACAGTGACAAGGCTCAACCCATCCCACACCACTGCCCATGATCCCCCCACCAGGAAAAGCACAGGGACAACAGGCTCCACAGCAAATCCAAGGCCAAGGGAGGTGTCCAGGGATCACCTTCCCTGGCAGCACAGAATTGTCACCCTGTGATGATTTGGAGGTGTCCCCCAGCAGCAGGACCTTGAGTGAGCACAGTGCTGAGGGAGTCCCTGAGCTGGGCAAAGCAGCTCCTGGCCCAGGGAAGCCTCACCTGGCAGTTGACATCCATCTTCCCGTTGGAGAGCAGGTACTGCACCACATCATAGTGCCCCTTCTTGGCTGCCAGGTGCAGACACGTGGAGCCTTCAGCATCCTGCACACAACACAACAAACCCTCAGGGATGCTCAGGAACAGCAGAGGAGTTCCCAGATGGAGCAGAGAGCTCCAAAAGTCTCCACCCCACTGCCAGGAGGGCAGAGAGCAGGAGCCAGGGCCAGCACTAAGCAGAGCTTGGGAGCTTTACACCCAAGAGGTGTCACCCATGCAGAGAAGGAGCCTGAGAGTACAAAGGGCTTTGCAAAGCCTGGGGAAGGGACCAGCCCCAAACCTTGGCAGTGATGCCCCCTTCTCCAACAGCCCCTTTCCCACTCCTCTCCATGTGCTGGAGAGCCAAAGGAAAGCACAAATCCCTCACACAGGCGAAGTTTGCACTGTACATCAGAAAAATCACTTTGTCCTAACTTGAAATGCTCCATTTCCCCAGGCTCTTTGCTGGGTTTGGTCAGTGCAAGGCCTTATCCCAGCACCTGGCAGCAGGGCCCAGTGCTGTAATGTCTCTCTCCAGGTCCCCAGCCTGCCAGACAGGGGATAAAAAAGAACCCTGAAGGTTGAAGGGAAAAGTGCCTTTGGGAGCTGGGAACACAAGGCCTGGAGAGATGGACAGGCTGTGAGTCATGGTGGAGATGCTCCCACCCTCACACCAAAGATCTCTCTGGCTGCAGCCTGATTTTTATCAGGCATTTATATCCCAAGAGCCTAGAGAGAAGGAAATCAGGAGGAGGAAACAAAAGGCTGAAAACCAAAGGACTCCTTCCAGCTAAATCCCTGGAAGCAATGCTGGAGGTGAGAGCTTTGGGATGGAGCTGATGTGATGCAGGGTGAGGAAGCAACTCCCTGAGCAAGGAGGGGACATCTCAGGTCAGGGATTGCACCATGAGGGCTGCTCAGGACACAGAGGGAGTTTCTACACCCCAGAAGTGCCTGCTCCAGCTGAATAATTCCACAGCTTTCCCTCTGGATTGGCAAGAACCCAGTGCAGCTCCTCAGCCCTGGGAGAGCAGGCAGACTTTATTGTCAAGTTTCTTCAGGTTTTGAGTGGGGTTTTTCCATCCTGGTAACAGGACCAGCCCTGGGGGCTGGGGAGCCTCCAGCCAGCTCCCTGCTCTGCAGCCCCAGGGCTCTGCACACACCTGCCCCAGGTAAGGGCTGGATTTCCCATGGAAATGGCTGGAGCTGCTTCCAAACCAATGCTGCTGCTTCCAAACACAGGCCTCATTTGGTGCAAAAAACTAATTAACATAATAAACTAGCCTAGACCTCAGGTGTGATCTGAGGCTTCTAGAAAGCTCAGAATTTATCTCTTTCCCTTGACCTTCAGAAGCACAAACTCCCCTCTTCTCCCTTCCACAGGAATAAATCAGGTGAGAGATGCCTGGGCTGCTCCAAGGCACTTGGGACAGTGGCCAGCACGACCCCACACGTGCCTGTCCTGCCCCTCCCCCTTCCCAGCTCAGAACCAGCCTCCCAAGGATCCATTTAGGGCCTGGATTGGGCAGCACCTGATTCCTCGTGCAGTGCTGCCAGTTCCTTCCCAAACCCAGCCAAGAGCAGCAGGTTGTGACAATAAGTTCACATGGGGAGGGTTCCTGTGCTCCAAATAGCATCTGATTTATGGGACTAATAAATGATCTGTGTGTTTTCCAAGATTGCAAAGCAACCAGAGCATGCTAAAGGCAAAGAGACAGCTGCATTTTATTGTTTTGGTTTAAATTAAGGGGTAGAGTTTAAAGATGGGGTTCAATTTTGCCACTGCAGCATGACTGCAAGAATCCACACATCAGTCCTTTGGAAAGGAAAGCTTCCTCTGTCATTTTTCCTGGCTTGGCAAGCACCTAATTACCAGCCCATTTTAAACTATCACCCCAAAACTCTCATTATTAGAGTCTACAGAGAAGGGAGCTCTGAAATCCAACTCCACTGTGATGGATTTGTGACACTAAAACTTATGAAATCAAATCCCCTTGACATTTGGTACCACAAACTAAAGGGACAAGTGGCAACACTTGCCCCAAACAGCAGAAAAATGAGATTATGATACTTCCAGCCTTCACTCCAAGACAAACCAGTCCATTTCTCCTCAGCCTGGGCACTTCCACCCAAAATTTCAGGAAGAAATGTTGGACAGAGGTTTTCTCAGGAGAAAAAAGTAAGGAATAAACTGCTACCTTGGGATCTACTAGTGCTCCAGCCTTGATCAGGTATTTCACAGTTTCCAGGTGGTTGTTTTCTGCTGCTTCCATCAGCGGGGTCCTCTGGTCCTCGGAGCAGGTGTCAATGTTAGCACCAGCCTGTTGGGAGCCAGGGCAAGGACAGGACAATCAGCAGAGAGTGGAGATTTAATAACAAGATTTTTTTTCCTGAAATTTAGCCATATTAAGTAGGGAAAAAAAGAATAAAAAAGAAGAAATAAAGCCAGGAAAGAAAGCAGTGCAAGACCACCTGCTCTGGAAACAGCACACACTGCCTGCCCCCTCTCCTGCCTTCCCCAGGCAGGAAGGAACTGTAAGGAAGCCAACAGCTGGTATTAAATAACTCCTGTTATTAATAGATTTTGTACTCCTACTTTCTAGATATTGTTTGTGTAACAATTTGGAAAAGTCAGCCTCCTCCTTTTTCCAGCAGCTTTGTTTTCCCTGGTCTATCATTTAGACTACAACAACCAGCTCTTCTCAATGTCACAAGCAGTAGGAACAACTTGCTGATTGTAACAGAGGCAGGAGCTGTAAAAAATATCCTGGGGATTGGCTAAAAATTCCTGGGGAAGTCAATGGCACCACTTCCACAGAGGTCTCTGAGCATCTGTTCAGCTCAACACAGAATGCCTTCAACCAATACCTCACTCTTTTCCAAACCATGGCTGCGTCAGGTTATCCTGCCTGCTTTAGCCTTTGGGCTGAGCTCAGGAACCAGCCAAAACTTCAGCCCAGTTCTCAGACACACAGCTCCTGGCAGGTGTGTGTGTGTGTGTGAGGCTCAGACCTGCTCACAGCAGCTGGCTCAGGTTCACCTGGCACAAGGAGTTGTTTTCAGGTGCCTCCCACTGAATTCCTTTGTTTTGACTCTTTTCCCCAGCCAGAGCTATTTAAACCAGAGCAGAGCAGAGGCATTTCCAGTGGAACAAGCTGGGGCCATTCCCAGCCAAGCACTGGGCTGCTGCAGAAGCCAGACCTCAGGGAGAGACAAGATGAAGCACTTTGGAAACAAACCAACCCTACTGATAATTAAATTGTTTGTAATATCTCACAAGTTTTGCTCCTTTTCCTCATTCCACTGCCTTCACAGGCAGCAATTTCAGTGAGAGCAGCCAGGAAGGCCCATTGCTGCCTTCAAACTGTACCTGCAAGCCTCCAGTTCCAGGTGCTGAAATGCACCAGCCCAGCAGGATCATTTCCAAGGGCCAGTCACTGCTGCCTTCTCAACAGTCCTTAAAGGTTTCCCAATCCCACAGGGAAAAAAAAAAACAAACCTGCAGTCGCTCCAGACCAGGTACACCAGTACAAAAAAGAAAAACAGTAACTTTTTAAATCCTTCTTTTTCTTTTTCACATTGTTTTGGAGCAGATCAACGACATCCCTATGGCTTTGACCATCCTCCTTCAGTTAGAATCCAAGTTTCAGACAATAAACCAAACTTGCATCTTCCCTTCACTCCTTCCCACATGTGCTGCAGAGGAAAATCCTGCTGGAGCTCCTCAGGTTTTGACAGAAGGGAAGACAGGGCCTGGCAGCTTCCAGGCTCCAGAGCCTCACTGCCCTCATCACCAAGAGCAAGCTGGCTTGGGGATCAAAACCAAGAGCCTGGAGATCTTCTCAGCCTGGCAGCACATCTGGCAGTGCACCAGGGTGTACTGGCACATCTGGCAGTGCCATCAGGCTGTACTGGCACATCTGTCAGTGCACCAGGGTGTACTGGAACATCTGGCAGTGCCATCAGGCTGTACTGGCACATCTG
>JAOTQP010000770.1:2027855-2058226 GCA_026413545.1 Cichladusa arquata | reverse complement strand
CCCTCTGAGACTTCTCTGCTCCAGACTAACCAGACCCAGCTCCTGCAGTCTCTCCTCATATGAGACATGCTTCAGACTCCTCACCACCTTTGTATCCTCTGCCAGACCCTCTCCAGCAGCTCCTTGTCTTTCTTGAACCATGAAGACCAGAACTGAACCCAAAACTCCAGATGTGGTTGAGTAGAAGAGAAGGATCTCCCCTGACCTGCTGGCCACACCAAAATGCCCTCCAGCACTCCCTTGGCCCTCCTAGCCCCCAGAACACAGACTGAACATTACCAGTGAAACTGGCTCAACAGTTTAATAACTCAGAGCAGATTAACAGCCTCCTGAAACTCATTCATCCTTCAGCCATGGGATGGGGCTGTGTGTCACAGCCATGAGCCCAGCTGTGTCCAAGGGATGCTCCTGCTCCAGGGCAGGGGTTCCAAACCCAGGGAATGCTTGGTGCACAGCTGGGTGAACATGTAAAATCCTGAAGCATCACTTTGCTCTGCCTGGCCTCCTGCTGTCAGCCTCAGCAGGGGATCCCAGTGCCAAGTACCTGAGGAGAGTAGATTAGTCCTGCCCTCCTTTCAAGCTGCCATCCCTGCACCTGGGAATGCAAAGGCTGCAGCTGCTCAGTGGAAAACAGCACTTCCTGTGCTTACAGCAGCTTCCTACGTGCAATAAGAGGGAGAAAAAGGGAAAAAAAAGCCCCCTCCAGGAGTTTAAACCCCAGACAGTCTCTCAAAGCAGGCTGAAGTTTATGAGAGCAGTGACTGTGCACGTCTCACCCAGCACTGTGGCTCTTGGAAAGCACCTGCCTCAGGTGAAGGCTCAGAAACTCTGGAGCAAATGGAGACCTTCATTCCCAACACCCATTCCTGCTCCTTTGTGCTGCTGCTTTACTGGAACATTCCACCCCTGGGCATGAGGAATCAGAAAAGGAGTGGTTTGCCTTGAAAGGTCAAGGGAGACGTAGAGCAGGGAGTGAAGCACACTTGCAATTCTTGCAAAGAAACCACTTTTTAATAGTTTCTCTCTGAGTCAGACTAAAGACAATATGGCCTAATAAAAGCTTTTTTTCCACTCATCTCCCGTCTCCCTGCCCCCTTCCCCACCCTGTCAAAGGGAAGTATGGACCTAAGCTCACACCCACATGTAAAACTGAACTGGAACATTTCCCACGGACCACAAAACAGCCTCATCACAGCTTTTCTATCTGTGTTGTTGAGCAATTTTACACAGAAAAGGACACTGAGCCTAGTGAACAGCTTCCACAGGTTGGGACTCACCCCCAGAACTGGAAACAAAAGTGCTGGAACATGCAAAAACCTTGTTCCTACAAATACATGTTACATTTAGAGTTCAATTATGTCTCTTTATCAGGATGAAGGCAGAAGAGGACAGCCCGGGTGGGAACAACAGGGCATTTCTGCAACACCTCCCTGTGGAGGAACAGAGAACAGAACAGCACAAGTGCCCACCCAAGGGCCTCCTACCCCATCCCAAACACCAACAACCCACCCCCAGCTGCTGAGATGCACCAAGTGAAGGCTGACAGGCTGAGGAGCACCAGGAAAGGTCCATTGCCTCAAAGCAGCACAGCAATGAGGGCCAGGATGGATGGGGCTTGAGCACCCTGGTCTATGGAAGGTGTCCCTGCCTATGGCAGGGGGTTGAATGAGATGAGATTTGAGGTCTCCTCCAGCCCAAACCAGTCTGTGATCCTGTGTTTATGAGCTGGGGCAGCTCAGCTACTGTCCCACCAGAGCAGGAGCCTTCCCTGCCACAGATCTTCATGGAGATCTCCAACATGATGATGTCCATCAGTGCTGGAGCCAGGCAGTGCTCACAGGCACCACTGCAGCTGGCAGCCCTTGGGCTCACACCCCTAAGTATCAGCCAAGGCTCCAAGTTACCTGAATTTCCTGTCTTGGACTCAGGCAAAGCTCAAGTCTGTACAGAGGTGGAACTGGTGCAAGGCCATTCAGAGGCAGCTGTGGAGCTATGGGATGTGCCAACACAATTCCAAATGGGACCTGACCTGCCCTGAGTCTGGGGGAGTGATAAGAGGGGAAAACAGAGCAATTCACAGTAAGCTTTTAGCCCAAACAGCACCTTTAGTCAGCCTTTGCATCTGCAGCTTCAAGCCTCTGGAAGTTTAGATTCCAGGTTTAATACTGACAGGGCAGTTTTCCAAAGGGACACAATCCAGAGCAGGTTCAGTCACACCATGGCTCCCATCAAACACACCCTCAGCAGCCCAAACCAAACCAGTGTGTGCCACTGACAAAGATATTCAACAGCACCATCCTCCTCACTACAGGGAAATGACTGTTCAAGAAAACCTGAAGAGAGAAAGCTGAGACTTCAGGGTGCTTTTCCAGTCCTCACATCCCAGCTCCATCCCCAAGCCAGGAAACAGCTCAAAGAAACTATTCCATGCCATCCTGTGAGTCTGCTGGAATGATTTCATGTTCATGCAACAGTCAAAAATGTGAATCCTGTGCCAGCACTAAACACTGTTATTACCAGGCTTTTGGGCTGTGAACCAGTGTTCTGGTGGTGATGATGCTCTGAGGATCCCAGCTGGGCAGCCAGGGGCAGCAGGGACAATGTCCCAGCACAGCACACACACCCCAAGGTCTGTGACACTCGTGCGTGCCTGCAGAGGCAAGGACACGTTCTGAACATTCCAGAACAGACTCATTTAGGAGCCTCCTTTCCCTGGGAACAGAGCTGGACATTAGACTGGAGTGGTTGGAATTTCAGCACCTTGTGAAGCCTCAAGACTGTTTCTGCACCAGGAGGGCTCTCAGCTTCCTTCTGACACAGCACTTGCTCCAAGTCAAAATCAGTCAAGAGGCACAGAAATGTCTCTTCCCACCCTGCTTTTGGATTTTTTACCTCCACAGATCCTTAACACCTTAAGATCAACCAAGAGCTACACTAACAAGCTTTATAATCCTGAGCTAAGAAAGGCAAGGGATCAGAGCAACACAACATCCCACTGGCACCTCCTGACACTCAGGCTTTGTCTCTGCTCTGCCCAGACCAGAGGTCCCTATGCCACCACTGCTGGCAGCAGGATTCCTGTGCTCCCAGTTAATATCCAAGCACCTGACACAGCGTTCAGTATTTCTGTCTCTTCTGAGCTTTACTTTCTAACTAGAGCAGCTCGACAAAACATTATGCTGGACAGAAAAGAGAGAAAAAGCAATGCTGTATTCACACACAACTGAATTAAGTCCAAAGTGTTGCCTCTAGATAAGAGTACAGATTTAGATGGGGCCAGTCCAGTGCTTTCCTAATGCTCTATTATGGAAAGGAGAACAAAAATACACCAAATCCCTGAAGAGCTGTGAGAAGTAACTAGTCCAGGAATAATAAAACCATGGAAAGAAAGGAGGGAGTTGGGAGAAAGATAAAGGGTGGTGGGTTTTTTTCACTAATCCCACTGACACATTCATTAAGCCCTTAAATTTGTGTGCATGTAACTCACAGACAACCCTGCAGGAAAAGACTTTGTCAATTGAACCTATGCTGCATCCTGCACAGTAAAAGCTGCAGAACCCACACAGGAGCCACGAGGTGTGGGGTGTCTGACCCCTCCAGCCACCCTGCAGCCATTGGGACTGCTCTGCAGAACAGAGAAACCCAGAGCAAAACAGAAAGTCAACGTTCCTAGAGGGAAGAAAAGGTCAGCGTGGGGAGGGATCAGAGTTCAGCTAAAACCAGCCACACACAGGAAGTTCAAAGTAACCCCTGTGTGCTTCACACCAAAGCATAAGTGAAAATTAGATCTCCTTCTTCAGGGGAGTGGTGAGGGATGGACTGAAAAGCAAATCTGCATCTTTAGTAGAAGAGGCCTGCTGAGAATAAGCACAGGAGAAGGGAGCCTGTGTTTGTGGGAGCACACCTGAGGGGCTGGGGGCACTGAGCACCTCTCCAAGCCCCCAGTTTGGTCCCCATCACGAGCCAGCTCTGACCCTCAACCAGGGCAGGTGCTCACCTTCCTCTTTGTTGTTGGTGATGTCTTTCAGCAGCTCAGTCTTCATGCAGCTGTCTTTCCTTGGCTCTCCCTTACTCAGCACTGCTCGCTATGGTGGGGGAGAAAAAACAGAAACATCAGGGTTGAGCTCAGTGCTCAGACACACGGTGCATTCAAAAGAAGAGACAATCATGGACACATCCTGTTTACAGCACAGCCAAACCTCCCTCTGCAAAATAAAGGCTGCCAGGAAGCTGCCACCAAGGCACAGGTCACAGATAAAACACGGCAAGGCTGGCCCCAGCTGACAGCCCCAGGAGCACAGGGGCTCCAGGCTGTGCCCAGGGCTGGCACCTCCCAGCTCAGGGCTGGATGCAGCCAGACAGATTTTCCCAGTGCAACGTGCCTGGGGATCCAGCTGAGTCTGGCTGCGTGAAAGGCATCCCGAGGAGGTGACTCTGAATCCCCCAAAACTTTTTAGGCTTTGGGTGGGGGAGGCAGATCTATCAGACTTCTCACTAGGACCTCATTTATCAACATTTCCAGTCCATGTGCTTTTGGTGGCTTGGTTGGGCTTTTTTGTAGCTCATTCAAATGAACATCCAAAAATGCAAACCACCAGTCAGCTACAGCTAACTCCTCATTCATAACATCCATGTTTATTAAAGTTAATGAGCTCTATTTTTAATTCTATAGAAAGCAATTTTTCTTTATCCCCCTCTTTTCTGAAAGAAAAAATTATGTAAAAAGGGAACACCTGCTCATCTCCTCTGCCTTTCACACGCCTGGCATCACATTGTTAGCTCAGGTTTGCAGCCTTAATACTTTCTCCTTCTATTTCAAAGTAGCAAGACCAAACTAAAAACAAACACACAAAAAAAACCTACCAAAATAAACCAGAAGGAAAATGGTATTAAAAAAAATGAACTATTAGGAGTCTTTGCCACAGCTGTGTTTAAGGAGAGCACTGGTGTGGAGGCAGAGTTGGAGGTCGGTGCTGGGTTCAGCAGCACAAGAATAAGCCCAGGTCAAGCCAACTGTTGTAGGCCAGCACGGGGAGCAGATGGTGCCTGCAGCCATGCAAATCACAGGGTTTACAGCACACTGGGTGATAAAGAAAGAAAAACAACCTGCCCACCTCCCTTAAAGCAAGTGAGGGGGATGAGACACGCACAGAGCCCAGTGTGGCAGCTCCCACACCTTCCAGCCTCGCCCGTGCCTGCGTGGGACTGGCCAGAGCTGGCAGGAGAGATGGGCTTGGTACCTGCCACCAGAGCTAAGGGCACTTCAAGGATGGCTCCTGTAGCACAGGACAGAGGCTGTGGGTGGCTGCCTGTCCCTGCCTGTCCCCAACCTGCCCTGAGCACAATCTGACACAAACTCAGCCACATCTCAGTGCTCTCACACCAGGAACTTGTGCTCCAAACACAGCATCTTCAGACCCCCAGTCAGAGACCAAAAACCTGCTGAGAGCATTAGAAAGCTCAGCTCAGCCCAGCCTGACACAGAACCTACCTTCAGCAGGCACTGGCCAACAGTTTCCATTAAGAAATGATCATAAAACACAGCCCAAACTCTGAACATAGAGCAGCTGTTTTATTTAATTATTTGCTGAGCCAGTAATATATATCCATGCTGCAAACACGAGCTTGTAAACCCTACCTCTCCTCTAGTCAGATCTCTTGCAAACTGGGAATAACCTCGATTTTTCTCATGGATTATCCTGCTGCAAGGCTTGAGCAAAGAGAGTTCAGAGTGCTGGAGGGCACCCCTGGCTCCCACCACAGCCAGGGGCACCCAGGCCCTCGCCAGAGGCACCAGCAGCAAATAAAGAGCCTCAGTCAGTCTAACAGGGACCAGTTTGTTTTCCCAACCTTTGTTGCAACAAGGAGAGGTCTTGATATTCCTGCTACTCCACTGACTCATACAAGAAGCCCCAGGATTTCCAGGGGCCATTCTTAGCCATCTGAGCCTAAGTTTTTCTATATTTTCTAAGCAGTACCCTCTCTCCACACATCACCCATGCTCTCCCTTCCACAGAGGCGTTGCTGCTGCTGGCCCATGAAGAAAAGGCACTGCAGGAGCCCTGGAGTCAATGAGACCTTGACCACCCTCCCTGCTCACTGCAGTCACCAGCAGCTCAGAGCTGCCTGCCCAGCTCTCAAAGCACAATTCCCAACTCCAAGAGAGAAACCATCGCTTCTGTCCTTTGAGAGTACAAAGCTGGGTGCCAAGGCAAGGCTGGCTGAGGTGGCATCTCACAGGCTCTCCTGTTTCAGACCTCAGAGACAAACCCTTCACTAGCAGAGGGGACAACGTCACAACTTCCCAACAAAAACTCAGCATCAAGGTAGAAAATCAAATAAGAATTAAAAATAAAAATAAAAAGCCAACTGTGAATTTTGAAACATTTTGATCAAAAGGAAGCTCCAGGAAAACCCTGCAAAGTGCTCAAAGCCTCGTCCCCCCAGGCCAGAGCTCTCCCATCCTGCTCCATCAGCGCCCAGCACCGAGGGGCACCCATGGGCACCCAGCACCATTCATCCCCACCCAGCTCCACCCAGCCAACTTAGCACCAACTTCACCGAAAGGGTCAGCACCTCCAGCTTGTGTGGGTGTGTGTGTGGGTGTGTGGGTGTGTGTTGGGGGGTTTTGCCCTCCCCTCCCTTAAATCCAGAGCAAACTTCCCTTTCTGCTCACCCTCCCCATGCCCCATCCGTCCGCTCCCGATTGGCAGGGAAATCCTATACCCACCCTCCCCGCGGAGAAATGTCTGCTCTTGCAGCAGTCCCAACAAAGCCAACTGCCAAGCACACGCTGCTTCACAATAAAAGTCTCACTCGCTCCATTTATTTTTTTCCTCCTTTCCCCCTCTCTCGCAGCCGCCTGCCTCCATTCCCTCGCCCACCCCAGACTGATTATTAACCATCCATGGCTGGAGAACCTCCATAAAGAGCACACACCACCAGCCATGAAGCATTCTTGCCCCCCAACCCTTATTTTTTAGGTTTCAAAGGGTAGAAAAAATTAGTGCATCTGAAGAAAGACCGATTGGGTCTTTGAAAGGGCTTTAAGAGCCATGAGGAGCCAAGCAGAGGAGCTACTGCTGGTTTAATTTTTTCCCCTCTGCCTCTGTTTACAAGAAAACAAGCTTCCTCTCCTCCATGAGGTCTTTGGAGGGGATGGAAGACAGGTCAGACCAGCCAAGGAAAGGTTCTGCAGCATTTCCAAACAGATGATGACTACAAACTACAGTGGTGCCTTTAAAACAAACAACAAAAAAAAACCCATAAAACAAAAAAAACCCACCAAAAAAAAAAAAAAAAAGGGAAAAGAAAGAAGAGAAAAAGAACAAAGCTGGGAAACACATAAAGAGCTTTCGCAGCCTCCTCTCCTTGGCATTTTCATCAGCCATCCGGGTGCCCTTCGCAAAGGTCCAAACAGGTTTTATAGGCAAAGACAACACATGCACAGCAAAACTCCAACATATTGCAGCTTACCGAGCCCAAGGGAGCAGAGTTACATCATGAGCCCGAGCTCTCTGCTCTCCCGGCAGCCCGGGAAGGAGCGCAGGCTGAGGTGCCAAGATGTCTACCTTCACCAGGGTCTTTTTTTTTTTTTTTTTTTTTTTTTTTTTTTTTTTTTTTTTGTAATGTCTTAAAAATCAACGGTCTGGGAGCTGAAGGCTCGGCAGCAGCGTTACTGTGAGCAGAGCTGTGCACACACAGCAGGGCCATCGGGAAGAGGGCTGGGAGCAGGACACCCCTCAAAGTGCCTGTTCCCATCCGGGGCAGCGGATGCACCAACAGCTCTGCGGGATGGACAGCACTGATCCTGCCTGGGGGCCTCCAGCTGCCACCAACCCCTCTGAGTGACACCACACCCCACTTGGGACACAGCCCCAGGGAAAGCTCCCACCAGCCAGGAAAACGAGGGCTGCAGCAACGCCGGAGCAAGGCAGAGACAAATCTCTCAACAAATGATGCAACCCCACCAGCAGCAGATTCTTATTCACTCATTTTTTCCCTCCTTCTCTTAAAAAAAAAGATAAAAATAACACAACCCAAACCAACCTGCTCATAATAACCTTTGCCTTGAAGAGAAGAAAAGCATTTTGTAGTAATTATATAGGAAGTAATGATTAAGAGAATGTTTGTAGAAAGAGAGTGTTTCTTTTGTAGGCACGGCGAGGCTGCTCATTTCAGATCTCAACACTCAGCTTGGGCAAGGCCTGGGCTCAAGGCTCGTGGGGACGCTGACCACGGGCCTGTCATTAGAAACAGCAGAAGCATTTGATCTGGAGAAGGAAGGAAACACATCCACCAGCATACCTGGCCTACAAAGCAGTCACCAGTCTCAAAGCTCCTTTTTTTCAGGCTAAGGCCACTTCCTTATAAGCCTCATGCAATCATGTGAACATGGAATTTTATCTGCAGCTCACAACAAGCACTGCCCTCAGCCTGAAGTTTGCTCCCAAATCAAATTCTTTGCAATTCTTTTGTCTCCTGAAATCCTTTCATCCAGACTCTTCTCCATAGCAAAGAAACATTTCCTTCTCA
The DNA here is from genome assembly GCA_026413545.1 of Cichladusa arquata. Taxonomy (NCBI): domain Eukaryota; kingdom Metazoa; phylum Chordata; class Aves; order Passeriformes; family Muscicapidae; genus Cichladusa; species Cichladusa arquata. The sequence goes on along the minus strand of JAOTQP010000770.1, from coordinate 2,049,691 downwards.
ACCCCCATGTCCTCTCTCCTATTCCAGCCGCACACGTCAACTCCCCGAGCAGGGGGGAAGCACAGAAAGAGGTGCAAGTCCCTGCATGCAACAGCTGGGAACACGGAGACACGTGCATGAAACACAACAGGACTTAAAGTGACTTCTCCCAAGACAAGGCATTCCACGACGGCGTGCAGGCTTCAGGCAAGGGGGGTCTGCAGAGCCCGTGCCCTCCTGGAAAGGGGAGATCGATTTACACTTCCTCACTGCTTCCAGGCCCATCTAGCTGCATCCCAGTAGAGTTAAAGCCAGTGCAACTTGTGTGTGCAGGCAAATGTAAATCCAGAGCAGACAAAGGCGTCCCCTCCTTCCACGGGCTGAGGGTAGCAAGGAGTCCAGCTGCTGCCTGCCTTCTCCTAGCCCCCAGGAGGGGAGGGGGGGAAGAAAACCCTAAAATGGAGACCAAGATTCATCACTACCTCTAGCAAAAGCAAACCAGCCATTTCAGAAACACCCAGTCCCCAGGAACTGGCTGAGCCAGGACAATACCAGAGCACCAAGAGGAGCCTGGAGCAAGCAGATTGCAGCAGTGCAGGGCAGGGGAGCTGGGAGGCAGCTCACCCCCATCAATGGGGCTCTTCAGCCTCCACGCTCCTCTTCCTCCCACCCCACAGCACCATAGCCAGCAGAGCAGGCCCCTGTGCCCCTGCCCATCCCCATGGTGCCCAGCCAAAGGGCAGGTGGGGCAGCAGAGGAGGGACAGCCCCTCGTGGGTTCCCGTGGGACCACGAGGAGCTGGCTGAGCTGCCCACACCACCTCCACCTGGGCCACCTCCGGCCATGGAGCGGCCAAGCAGCGAGGCAGCGGTGCCTGCGAGCCGGGAAAGCGGACGGGGAGAAGGGGGGGAAAAAAAAAGACAAAATAATAATGAAAATAATCATAATCATAAAACTTGCACCCTCGGGCCTGTCCCTCTAATAACTACAGCAAAACCTCACCAAGGCCTTACTCTGCTGGAGGGCGAGAAAGCGACACAGCGCTGCCCAGCACCCGAAGTCCTGGAGGTGGGAGATCCTCACACCCTCTCCTCCATGGCCTACGGGCTTCGTCCCCGGCGTGGGGCCTGGTTTTTCTGCTCTGTCATTAAGAGTGGAGCCTGGTCTTTTCCTTCAATCCCAAGAATTGCACGGAATTAGATCATCTTTCTGGCTCGCCTCCCCCTACAGGCAGCTCCCGAGCATGCTCAGCGCGGCCGCGCTGCCATTTCATAACCGCATTGTTTACGGACACACGGCCCTGCCATCTTTTGACAGGGACACAGGGCCCGTGTCCCTGCCCCGCGCCCCGGCCCCGCCACAAACACCCCCGTGGGGACAGGCACACGGCGACAGCATGGAGAACTAGAAGCCTGAGGAGTGATGGTGGCGTGTTTGTTGTTTTTTTCTGATGGTTTTTGTTTCTTTTTTCTCCTTTTTTCCTCCTTGGTTTAGGTGAAAATTCACCTGCTTTGGAGGGAGAGGTTAACCCCTGTGGGGGCAGTGGGGAGGAGGAACTCACAGGGCTCGATGCAAAATGCCAGCCATGATTTTTAGCTTCTTTGAATCACAACTGTGCTTCGATGGCACCTAAAAATATCATCCCCAGCCCAGTCTGCCATCCTCTGCCGAGCCTTCCTCTGTGAGAAAAGGGGTTGGAAATATGGTATTTCCCTTAAATAAACAAGCTGGCTTAGTCCCAGCACATACAGTTTTCTCCTTTAAATGCAAACCAGAGTATTTTTGCAGCCACACAGGAAAACGAGGAGAGGAGGAGGGGAAATGTTCCTCATTTAACACCAAGAACTCCATGAAAAGCCTTGCAAGGTTGCTCGGAGCCCCGCTCCATTCCAGCCCTCTCTCTGCCTGTGCTGATCATACTTCACAGGTGAAAGCAGCTCTGACTTCTGACAGAGAGAAAATGCCAGAAGAGCTGGAGGTTTCCTCATCCTAGGAACAAGGACAAGTTGTGAAAAGCTTCCTTTGCAAGAGTCACTGTGCTGCTCAGGCACAGTATGGCAGCGTTGCAGGGAGGACACTTGCACGTCAGACCTGCTTAACCCCCACTGCCTCGACCCTTCTCCACGTCCTTCCCCCTCCTGATGGGGGCTGAAGGAAAAATGTAAATAAATCACCTGGTTTGGAGGATGCAAGCTGTTGTGTTGGAGTCCAGGATATTTTTTAAAAGCTTGCTTAACTCTTTTTCTCCTTCTATATTTTCCTTTTCTTTTTTCTAATGCATGCTTTCCAATCAGCTTGTACAGTTTGAGAGCTTCGCTCCTGCTGCTTTCCTGACTCCTGTAAATCCTGGCAGGCTGCCCTCCTCCTCTGCCCCCCTCCAGGACCAACAGCACCCTACAGCAAAGCCAGACACGTATCCTGCACCCAAGAGACCGAGGAGCTGACACAGGCACAAGAGGGACAAATCCCACTGGAAACACGACGGGCCATAAGGGTCTGCAAAGAGGGACTGGTGTCAAAACCCTGAATTTGGAGAAGGCAGAAAAAATAACTGGCTGAAAATGGGAGTTGAGGATTATAAACTCAGGGATTTGTTTCCAAATCGCTGACATTCCATGTCACTGCAGGAACATATGGTCCTCCAAGGCTTGCAAGCAGGGAGCACATGCCATCAGTGCCCCCAGCCTTCGGGCTGACCCCAACACACGGTCACTCTCCCACTGTGGCCATTCCTCGACCACTCTCAGCTCCAGGAGCAGAAAGGTGAGAAGGAAAAACTTCAGGGACAAGCAGCAAAAGGAAAACAAAGAGGAGCAGCAGGAACCAAGCCAGCCCTCCCCCAAACCAGCTGGCCAGGAAAGTGAAACTCCTGAAAACTCCTTGTTTACCTGAATAAAACAACTCACTGCCATTGCATGAGGTGCACACAACCCTCTTTCCTTAGGAGATGGCACCACATGGGAGAGCTCAGAGAAGCCAGGTCATGGAGCTGCCTCTGCCCCTGCCCAGGGCTGGTCCCACAGATGCTGAGCTGCAGGAATGTGCCCCATGTGTGCCACAGAGCCCAGTTCTACCCAAACATGGGATAAGGGCAAGAGCTCGTGCTGGCACTGCACAGTCAGTTAAATACATGAAACAGAACAAAACCGAGACCCAAAGGCCCCACTTTGGGCTCTTAACCCTTGCTGAGAAGCAGTGCCAAGCCCAGACCTCAGCAGCTCTCTTCTCTCCAAAGTAGGTCAGGCTTTTCTGCATCTCTGCAGACGCTTCCAAAGGGCCCCAGCTGGCAGGGACAGAGCTCTGGGCGCTTTTGGCCAGTGCCACACCGGTGTCACCAGTGTCACCACCACACAGGAGCACACCTCACACACCTCAGTGCATTTTTGGTTGTCTCCTCAGCCTCCATCAAGCACAAAGCCCATTTTCTCCCTGGGTGGAGCTGCTCAGCCAGGAGGTCAAGGCCTCAGCTCTTCACTGTTAAAGAGAAATCTCATCTCTCTCCTCATGACTTCTGATGCCTTTTCCTTTTCTTCTGGATGATGAACAACGAGCATATTTATAGTCCAGTGGAGACACGATAGATATTTAGATTAGGTATCACAGATTGGCTGTGTAAGCCCCCTAATCTTTTAAATGCCATCTTCACATCTTGCTCCTTGATTGAAAATTCAATATTGTGTCTGCATTGCAGCTTTGAGGGTCTCCCTGGAGCACAGCCAGCTCAGACCAGTGTTCTGCCAGGATGTCTGTGCCTTCCATGATCTTGGGACCTTCTGTGTCCATCCCAAATCTCACTGAGGCCTGTGGCAGCCAACAGAGTTCTTGGATGTAACACAAATCACAGAGCAAAAAAAAAAATCACAAGGACAGAGCCAGGGGGCTGAGCTTTAAAATATGTTGCAGGCATGAACCTCCTGCCATGAAATCAACCAGAGATGTTTCCTTTCAATCAGCTGTTTCCTTGGATTGCTACTATGAAAAAAAAAATAAAAAGAAGAAGAGAGAGGGGAGGAAGTCGCCCCAAAATAAAAAGGATTGTTTCTTCCTAGTAAAATATGGTTGGCTCTGGCCTCCATCCAAGTGAGCCCTAGGCAGAGGCTGTCAAAAGAGACCCAGTGAGGAGGTGCCATGTGGCCACAGGCCCTCTTCTTCAGTTCAGTCTTCGAGCAGCCCGGGCACCCCAGGCTTTGCTCCTTTTTTCTTCTAAGAGCTACAAGCAGGGAGAGCTCCTTGGAGAATTTTCCAGAAACTTCACACTTAAAAAGCACAAACAAATCCTAAAAACCCCCTAAAAAAACCCAAAACCAAACCAACCCCGAGTGAGCCTCCCCACCCCAGGAGACAAACGAAAGGCACGAGGAAACAAAGCCCAAGGTGTGGGGGCGGCGATGCCGGGTGCTGAGCCCATGGAACAACAATCCCAGCAGGATGGGCCATCCTGGAAGGATCAGTCCATCCCAGCAGGACGGGTCTATCCCAGCAGGATGAATCCATCCCAGCAGGATGAATCCACCCCAGCAGGATGGGTCCATCCCAGCAGGATGGGTCCATCCCAGCAGGACAGGTCCATCCCAGCAGGATGAATCCATCCCAGCAGGACGGGTCCATCCCAGCAGGATAAATCCATCCCAGCAGGACGGATCCATCCTGGCAGGATAAATCCATCCCAGCAGGATGGATCCATCCCAGCAGGATGAATCCATCCCAGCAGGATAAATCTATCCCAGCAGGCTGGATCCATCCCAGCCCTCCCGGCACAGGGCAGCCACGCGCAGGAATATCCAAACAAATGAACAGACAGCCCCGGCCATGCTTCCCTGGCTCTGCTCCTCCTCTCCAAGGCCTCTCCTGCCCCAGCAGGAGCAGCCTGCCCTGCCAGGGCCTCGCCAGGCACGGGGGGTGGACGGACCCTGCGGTACCTGCGGGCAGCTGTTGTCTTCTTCTGGTGAAGACTCCAAGAGTTGCATATTCCAGATCCTCATGAGCAGTGATTCAGTTTCTGCTCATGTGATAAAGCTCCCTCTACAGAGTGAGCATGCCCAGAAGAGCCCATTTCACTGCTCCCTCCACTGCAGCCATTTCACAGAGAACCTGCCGGCTCCAGGGCGTCCATTGGAGCGCGATTATCCCGGGCATCCCGGGGACGCACCGGTAATGCAGATCATCTGTCAACTTTCTGACAGGGCGCCAGGCCTCAAAACTGATCACTCGCCTGAAAAAAAGAGAAAGCTTTTTAAACCAGAGTGCTGTCTCGTGGCCTTCAAGAGTAGCACTTGCCCGTGGGAAAAGGAGAGGCAGGAGGGACAGGGAGGGATGTGAGTGGCTTGGGGATGTCCCCGGGCTGGTTTTGTTGTGCTTAACAAAGCCCCCGACCTCTGAGAGCTGGGATGAAGGCACATGGGTTAAACTGATGCAGTGAGCAGTGTCCAAAACAGTGTCTTCGAGATCTAAGCTGCTGATCTGAAAGGGAGATCGTTTTCACTTTGGGGATTAATAACCTGACCTGGCACAACTGACTTTGAAAGGGTATCACAAACACAGTCATGGAAAAGCAGAAGAGGAATAGAATGAAGAGACATCCTCATGGATCCATCCTCATCCTCACCCTAATGAAGGGATAGTTCACTATGAGGTGCAGGAGCTCTAAGCTCAGCCTATGTCAAACTCTACAATACTGCTGGCCCAGCCAGCAAGATAACAGAAGAAATTTTAGCTTCAAAATAAAAGTAGTTTGTCTCTGTTCCACTTTACAATTAAGCACAAACTCTTGGCAACCTTCATATCTGCTCAGGCTCCCAGTAAAACTGCCAGAACAGCTCACAGGAACATCTGTAAGCAGAGCTAGGCTGGAAGGCATTCAAGGAAGAATGGCATTTATGGGAGGCAGGAGCAGGAGGCTGCTAGAGCCGGGTGTCAGGCTGGAGAACCTCCCCCCGAGCAGGGGGGGAACAGGAAACTCCGACATGGCCCCGTGGCACCACCCGTGTGCTCCTGGCTGAGGAAAAACAGCTTTCCAAAAGAGGAGAGCACCAGAGAGCGTCCTCCTTCAGAGAGTTCTCTTTAAGAGTAGAAACCACAGTGAAGACTGGAGTGTAATGTGTGACAGTGAGCTGGGGAGGGCAGGGAGCAGCCTGCACTCGAGGGAGGAAAAAGCCATGCAAATCCATAGGGAGGTTTGGAGAAGCCTGGGGATGATGTCTGCCCTGGCCAGCACCAGGTCTCAGCACAGCACAGCAGCCATGGCTGGAAACATCCACAAGCCACGTTTCCTCCAGTCCCAGCAGCTTTCACCACCGTGGCCAGGCACATTTGCAGAGTTGCAATAATTAAAGCAGCAAAGAGCTGCTATAGATCTCCCTCGGCTATGAGGATGTTGTTTTCCTCTCCACACTCTGGAGAAGTTTCCGTACTAAACAGTTAAAACACACAAGGCTAAATCGAGATGATTGAAATTCACAGGCAAGGAGTATTTGAGGTGACAGTATAAAGAAAGGATCGCTCTTTCACCCACCGGGTTTTCATTTGATGTGAATCTTAAGTTTTAATATACACAAAATGAGATTTTCCTGGCCTTTCTCTCTGTCGCTGAGAGGTGTAGAGGTAACTCATTTAAAGACAAATTCAAAAATCCCCAAACAAAAGCAACAAACCCCGGCTATGCAGACAGAAGTTGCATTATCCACCGCATCAAAAGATTACTGTACTTCAAACCAAAGATGGCTTTAAAACAGTTGATGTGCTGCCCTTCCTTGCAGCATGAAATTACCGAGCTTTCATTAAAAGCCCAGAAATAGAAACGAAGATATTAACAAAGGCAGTGTCAATGATCCACCACAGTCAACATCCCCTTTCTAAGATAAAATAACGCCGGAGAACAGCGGCACAGCCGCAGCCTCCCCACTGCATCTCCACACCAGACGTGTTTTCACTGCTGAGGTTAAATATACACTGAGAGCAGATGCTACCAGAGACGTTTTGCACATCTCATGGCCAGCCCTGAAAGCACTAAACACTGTTTAGAAACAAAAAGGAAAAAGCAGAGCTCATCAGGGCACTGCAGATGTTTCAACAACCAACTTGAGTAAAGCAATCGATTGGTGCCGTAGCAGCATCTCTGCCACGGGGGATGCCTGGGTGTCAGTCAGTGAAACCTCACATTTATGTCATCCAAAAGGAGCAAGAAGTGTCCAGGGCACAGCCATTGGCAGTGGGAAGGTGCCTGCTGCCCAGGACCCCCCTGTCCCCCCTGGCAGGGCTCAGGTGCTGCACACCAGCAGTCACAGCCCTTTTTCCAGGCCGGCTGTGGAAGAGGCTTTGCTGATGATGGAGGATGAGAACAGGCCCTTGCCCTGAGAAGCTGTGCCCTTTATTTAACCCAAGTGCTCTCCAGCAGCCTCCCCACCATGCCTGACACCCAAACACTCCTGCCAGGCCCCACAGATTACAGGGTATTTTCACTCCACGGCTCTCCAGCCTCCCTGCTCTGATTGAAGGCTCAAACACCCCTTTCAGAAATCCCACATTTTCGGGAGGAAGGGAGCAGCACAAACACCTCCCTTCACAAAGGACACCAGGTACCTCAGGGCTCTTGCTTAATGGACACCATTAAGTCCAGTATTTTCACAGCTCCCTTGCAGGGGAAGCCCAAGTGGGAAGCAAAGGGAGGTTCTTCTTCTTATAGGAAGAACAATATTTAGCTCTGCAAATTACAGAGGGTTTTCCTTATTTCCATCAGATTCCTCTTCTTGCAGACCCTCCAGTTGATCAAATCTGATGCTCCCTTTCAGCCTCCTCGGAAGCAATCCCAAAAGCTGAAGGGACTTTGGGTATGAGATGAGCATTTCTGCTGGAATCCTGATTGCTTCTGCACTGCAATAAACCATTCTCCAGCTCCACCACAAGTTATTCAAACGTTCCTTTTGTTCTTCAACTGTTATATATAACATTTCTTAATCAGAATGTCTCAGGACACACTGGGCATCCCCAGCACCCTCCAATGTCCACCTCCAGGCTCAGGTAACAGCTTTGAAAGAACACACAGACATTAACGCATTTTTTGGAATTAGAACTTTCCCTGTCTTTCAAGACCTGGTTTTATTCCCTCAAAGCTTCCAAGACATCTTCCTTTTTCCCCCCTTTTCCTCAGCAGAGTTGAAAACAGTTTTTACTTAATAGGAAACAAGGATGCTGCACTGAGTAAATCATACATACTGAAAAGGGAAAAAAAAAGAAAAAGAAAAAAGATCCTCTTGGACAACAATTGAGATTGAGCTCTCTGGGAGATGTTGCTATGTTTTGATAAGAATATGAGTTGAATATTTCATTTACAGGGCAATCCTAGAACTTTATTTAGCAGCATATTGGCCAGACAGCTGTAATTTAGAACATACTGTATTCCTAACAGTTCCCAATTATAAATTCCTTCAGCTGTAACTTACAGTAACCACAGCTCCTTCTATTTTGGAGCTCTTAAATCCACCATTTCTCCCCTTCATTCAGCTATGGCATATCAAGAGCTCCTACGGTACAAACACAGCCTTGCTGGAGAAGGGTCCTAAATCCAGCATTCTCTACCCCCAGCACAGCTCATGCTTGCAGCACGCTCACTGCTCCACAAACCAATGTTTTATTGGTTTTTTGGGGACAGTGGCCCCATTTGTCAGTGCAAAGCCATCCTGCAGTGCCCTGCCAGCAGCAGGCTGGGAAAATGGCTGTGCACATTCCATCCTCCTCCTCCTGCTGCAACAAGCGCTGCAGATCCTGCCAACAAGCCTCACATGTTCAGCGTGGCCCTGTTCTTTGACCTCACACCTATTTTTTCTACGGATTAAGGCACTGACTTGAAAACAAGCAAGTTCTTCACTGGAGGAGAATCAGTGCTCCACGAGGCCTTTGTGTCTCTCCCCAGGTCATGAGCTGCTATGGAACAGCGCCTGTTGACGGCTCTCCCAGCCATCCTGCTGACTTTATCAAATTTCTGCAAGGAACAGAAGGAGCAGATGAACTCTGTAAAAACAAACCTCCTGCCTCCATGCAAATATCCCTGGTTAAGAGGAGTGGAGAAACAGAGCGAGCATGATGTGTGTACAGAATTGGCTCCACAGACGCTGCTTCTCAGCAACTGCCATAAGGTGGCAGTGGGTCTTTAAGGCTACCTTACACCTTCCCACAGCACAATAGGAAGGAGCACACCAGTGGGTTTCCAGCAGCTGAAACTGATTAAGTCGTATTTCCTCATCAAGGGAACCAGGCCCTACATGAAAACTTGGGGCTGAGATCGCCTCCACTGCCAGTGACACGAGGAGGAAAAGCCACGGGGGTGAATTCTGCAAAGCCATAAAGGCAGCCCCCATCTGAGCCAAAGAAAATCAAGCCCTCTTCCCTCTCACTGTACAAGCACAATGCTGTTTGTTTTACAGAAACGCTTCTCTTTGTGCATTCATCCAGCCATAAACAAGCCAGTGACCATTAAAGAGTAGGAGAAGTTCTGCCTGGCCAGCAAGCTGGGCTCCAGCAGGATTTTATGCAGGGAACATAAAAGCCAGCCCAGTAAGCAAGCTGGTCACCAGCTCAGCACAGGGCTGATGTAGCAAAACAGGCCCAGAAAGCACCGAGGAAGAGTTGGGTTTGCAAGAAAGATGGAAGCAGGCAATAAACAGGCAAGTTACTTTAGATAATGAAGTGACTCATCATGCAGAATGCCCATCAGCTGGGACACAGCAGTAAAATCAAATCTATGCCAGTCACCCCTGAACAGTGCTGTGAAAAGCGGCCAGAGGTGCCCTGAAGGAAGAGCTGATCTACCATACAGCACACAGACAGCCTGTGATCACAGAGATTTCTGCTCAGAAGGTCAAACACAATAACTCTGTGCCACCCAAGGATTCACAGTGCTGACACAGCAAACCTTACCTGTACCTACAGCTGGGCTGTAGGCACACAGGTGCCACACCTGCCACGTGTGAGGGGACAGGTCAGAGAGAGCTGATGTCCCCCTGCCCCACAGCAACCCAGAGCTCCCCTACACCTCTCTAACACAAACAGAGCCAATGTAAATGTTCTATTGGCACCTCACCACCACAGCATGCTTGTACAACAACTGGAGTCAATCGGCCCGTGCAGCACACACCTGCTGCTGCTCACACATTCCTTGTAAAAAGCTGGCAACTACAGGTGAAATGCAAGAGCCCAACCGAGCACAACTCACACTGCCTTCCCCCAAAGCCACTCACCAACACATTAAACCCCTGCAAGAAGCACAGAAAAATCTCTCAGCCAAAGGAATAAACGTGCATATTCCCTCCTCTCCATGCCAGTCTGGAGGACCTGATGTGGCAAGGTTTGTTTGCCATTACTGAGTACAAAGTAAGTCTGAAAGAGGGGAGTTTGAGTTTAACATTCTTTCACCCTCCCTCAATCCCAGACAGATCTGGGTTTAAACAGCTCAGAGCAGGTCTGAGCCCCACGAGGCTCCCCATTAACAATAATAATTAGATGAGATGCAATCACGTGCCTGCCAACATGAAGGCTCAGCCCTGGCTGCAGCCCCTGCCTGCTGTCACCTCCTGTCACCACCCTGCCATTGCACGGTCCCTTCTCCAGGCAGGCCAGCCAAGGTCAGTGTTCCCAACCCCTCCCCGCGGACCCGCAGGAAGCGTTTGAAGCCATCTCGTGTCAGTGCTTTAACTCCGCTGCTTTTGAATCGACTCCAACAGTTTGCACTCCATCCTGTCTCCTGGCTGCCCCAGCCCAGGGCCACGGCAAGGACCCGATGGATCTGCCCTACCTCCATCCCGGCTGCAGTCCCTCCAGCTCCTGACTCCAGGCCTATCCCTCCTCCAGCCACAAATCCATCTCACTCCATGGGTGCAGCCTCCACCCCGGAGCATGCTCAGTGCCGGCTGATCTTCAGCCATTTCAGAGCTTTAATGAAATGTAAGCATAAGGAAGTGTCATTAGCAAGGAAAAAAAAAAAAAAGGGGGAAAGAAAAAAAAAGGTGCAGGATTCATCCCAATCCGGCCAACCTTCCTCTTCCCATCCTCTTGTCAAGGAGGCGAAGCTCTCGCTGCAGGGATCACAGGCATTTTGAGGCAGCAAGCATCTCGTTTTAGAACAAAAGCAAGGAAAATCCTGTCTCAGGCAAGCCTTGTGCAAAAAGAGCATTTCCCAGTGACACTCAAACCAGCCAATTTGTCACTCTGGGCCTTCCACAAATTACAATATTTTCATGAAATGCCATTAATATTATTCTTTCCCTCAACGGGCTTCAAGCAAGGCTTTTAGCTGGCAATGCAAATAGTGCTTCCCAGCCACCTTAAAGCTAAACCTACCCCAGTCTACCTTGAACTCCTTGAAGGTTATTTTAACTCCATTTGCAAGAAAGTTAAACACAGGATGAAAGAGAGAGAAAGAGACTGCAGTGTAACACACTTCATGCTAGGCTTTCCTAAGGACCTGAATTTTAAGAGAGGTTTGTTTTTCACTCATCAGCCCTGAAATTCCTCCATCATTGCCTTGTCCCCTCGATGCAGTAGGATTGTTTCAAGGAAGAATTAATAGAGGATTTTTTTTTATCCTTTCCAGGTTTTCAAATAACAAAATATGAAAGACACACAATGTTGGAGCACACTTGGGGAATAAAGCCCTGCATACTCTGAGTGATGTGCACACAGAGCTTGACTATTCCTTAAAAACTTCCATTTCCCCACATATCTTTTGCATGTCTCCAACTGATCCCTTCCAGCTCACCGAACTACCCCAGAAAGCAAAGACAGTTGGTGCAAAAGTAAAGCTTTGCCAGGGCAAAAATTGGTTATTCAACCCCAAGAAAGTTGGAACATATATATCCTGTTCCTCATGTTGGGCCCAGGCCAAAACCAACTCTGGATGTTGAAATCCGTGAATTGTGTGTGCTCTGCCGAGCGATGTTCGCTTCCCGTGGAACACGAGCACTGTCTGCTCCAGGGATGGAGTTGGAGGAAAATTCAAAAATAAAACAAGTGACTTTATCAACACAGCATTTCAGGAAACACCAGGGTGGCAGCTGAACACCAAACCAGCTTTTTCCCTGAACAAAACTTCCAAGGCAATCACAACAACGTTGCAGTCATTCTGTGCAGCACCACGAGCCAAGTTCAAGCCAAGATTTTCATCAGGCCCCAGCACATCTGTGCCAGATGCACTACGCAAACAACTCATGATGTTGTTCCCTCACCCCTTCCCTGATAAATTCAGCCCAGTCCCCAACACCAAGCCACAGCTTTTTAGCAAATTCTTTGGGCCCGTGTCCGCCTGGGGAGCGCCAGGCAGCCTGGCACGCCAGCGCTGGCCAGTTCCTCCCTACTGAAATATTTTTAGAGCACAAAACATTTGATTAAAGTGACCCAGGATAAACCACACTACTTCAGTGTGCTGAGCTCTGCTCAGAACTCTCCTCCTGCTGAAGGATGTCACCAAAGGCCACTTGTCCCCAGGCTGTCCCTTGCCAGGGACCTTCACCAGGGCCCTCTGTTCCCAGCACAGGATCAATTCCCTCCACGCCACACTGGGCAACCCCAGATATCACCCAGTGCCTTCATTAAGCACAGATTGATAAACCCTGCCAACAAATTCTATTCCCATCCTCTGCCTTGCCTGGAAATTGGAGGTAGTTTAAAAATAATACTCAGACCATAAAATCCCGAGGCATGTCTGCTGAATCGAGCGGTGTTTGCATCTCACACAGCTCAAGCATGTCAAATTTGTTTCCTTGGAAACAAAGACCAATTTGCAAGCATTGCTTTCTTCCCTTTTTTTTATTTTAGGTAACGAAGACATCCATACCTGAAGCTCTTGCTGATACAAAGAAATTAAAGCAGATTCACCTACCTACAGGGTTCATAAGAGAATTATTAATGTATTTCACTAATGAACCATTGGTTTGCTGCACAAAGGGAAAACCAGAGTTTACTACTATTTAAAAATCCCATTTTCCCTCAATGGATGCACACTCGAGGCATAGCATTTTTATTGTTTCCTTGGGGACAGGTAAAAAAAATACAGCAAAACCCAGAGTGAGTTCCTTACCCTGGGCTAGGGAGATGGTGGGGTAGTGGAGGAGCAATCTAACAGGGAAATCTGTCCAGCTCCTGCCACCTCACTCCAAAGGACACACAGCTCAAACACTCCTGCCTCCAACACAGGCTGAAGAGTCAACACAAGCTTCATAAAAAACAAAAGTGGTAACATCTTGTAGATGTGTTTTGGCAGTTTCAAACCCAACCTTTCCCCAAGACATGCAGTAGGGAAGTGGGAAGCCAGACCTTCTGTGCAGCCATAACTCCCACCAGATCCTCCCAGGGAGGGCAGTAAACCCTAAAGCAGTGACACACAACCTCTCTGTGAGGGCATGAAACAGGAGGAAGGGCAAAAGTGTCAGAGCTGAGTTATCCATAGGTCATTTACAAAGGGAGCCAGTGCCCCCCCCTCCAGAGCCTCTGTCAGGAGCTCAGCACCTCTCACAAATCCCTCAGATATGGAGAAAACAGACACATGAGAACAGCAAATGGAATTATGGCTCCTCAGACACACCCTCCCCAGGCCTGCTCAGCACAGAGGTCATTCCCATCACACCTGGGCTGAGGCTGGGCTGCAATCTCTACCTCAGAAGGGAACAGAGCTCCAAACTCCCCCTGTTCCTGTCAGGATCAGGGAGCTGCATAAACAGGAGCAAGAAAATCCTCCTTCTTCCACATAAGGGACAAAGTCTCACCACTCCCTGTCCCTGGAGAATCCCAGAGCTGTTACTGGAGCCAATGGCCAGCACTAAATCTGATATGAACTGTGGATACTTCACACTTCAGGCCTTGGACTCCAACATCCCAGGTATTCCAAAGGGGTTCCACTTTCCTGACAGAGCAGCCTTGCTCTCTTCTTCAACATGCTCACAGTAGGACCGATCACCTGGAGGGCAATCTGGAAACAAAGAGCTCCATAAAACCCCCAAACCCTGCAAATGTCCAGCAGAACTCCCACAGGGTCTCACACTCGAGCTTGAAAAATTAAATCTTTTTTTCAATACATTGGCTTGAAGAGCACTCAGCAGCACCAGCTCAAGGTTCCAATCTTGCTGCTGTCAAGGAATCCTGGAAACAAATCCCCCAGACTAGCACAATGTGCATCCTTTCCCAAGTATTGTAATTACTGACTTTTATTCCAACCAATGCCACAGTCTGAAGGAGTTCTGAAGGCTGTTGCATGAATTCTGGGGGAAGACCAAGAAAAGCCATCTAGTTCTACCTGATCAAAAGCAGAGCAAATACTGAAAAAACATCTAAACACCAGCTAAAAAAGAACCTGATAGATACGTGGTGATTTGCTTAGAGATATTGTAACAATAATTATCACTTTATAAATCAAGTTATAATAAAAGATGGGACTAGTAGGCAATATTAATGCATCCACTTTTGCAGATGGGAAAATACAGGTTTGGAGAATTAACTGCCAAAAATTTCTGGAGTGGTCCTTCACAAATGTATGGAGCAGAGGAACAGGGTAGAGGAGAACTCGATGTGAAGTCATGCTCAGCTGCTGATTTACTGAGTCACCTCTACTGGCCAAGCTGGGCCAGCAAGGAATGTGTTTGGACAGCCCATATGAGATGAGTCAAATTTAAATTCCAGTGAAGTCTGAGCACCTCAAGCTCCCTTAAATAAAATCCTCCATTATTTAAAAGCAACCAGAAAACCCCAAACCACATAATGTACAGAACATACACATCAGTATTTTCTCCCTCTGTCTGATATTCCCTGAACCAACATGTTTTTGGAGGGGAAATATTTATGCAGAACAGTGACCTTGCAATCACTAAGGAGCTCTTTATGCCCATTGCCAAGTTTGAAAAGTGGGTGGATGCCATGTGGGTGAATCTGTGACACCAGAACACAGGCCAGACTCATAAAAGGAGTCAGACACATTGGAATCAACTAACAAGAGCAATAAATTCTACGAAGTTCCTTAGAAATGTTTTGTCAGATAACTGGGCTGCAAGTCAAAGCCCCTGGGGCAAGGGCATGAGCTCCGTTATGGGGTTTTAATGCAGATGCATGAAACACCTGGCAAAGGCCTGGGTGAAAAGATGGGATCAAACAAAAGGAAACATGGAAATAAAGGGAGATGACACCACTTCCTATCAAATTTAACTATTGCAAGCATGGGAGGGACAATGAGCTGATGGATGCTGAGAGCCCCAGGTGTGTCTGGAGACCTCTGAACTCAGGTTTGAATTTGGGGTGACATTCATGGGATTTATTTTAATATCCAAAGCATTAAACCACCCTATTTGCTTGGGTTCCCAGAGCCACAACACTACAGCCTTGCTGCACTCTGGAGGACAGAAGCAAGGACAGTCTCTGGAGCTCAAGGCTAAGACTGACAAGCTCATTGGGATGCTTTCCCACAGGAAAACAAAAAAAATAAATTTTAAAGCAAGAGTCACACACTGATTTTGGGTGGCCAGTTCAGATAAAGTTTTTCAAATCTATTTTTAGAATCACAGAATCCCCTGAGCTGGAAGGGACTGAGGGGGTCACCCAGTGCAGCCCCTGTCCCTGCCCAGACACCCCAGCAATCCCAGCCTGTCCATCCCTGGCAGCGCTGTCCAAACGCTCCTGGAGCTCTGGCAGCCTCGGGGCCGTGCCCATTCCCTGGGGAGCCTGGGCAGTGCCAGCACCTCTGGGGGAGGGAAGAACCTTGCCCTGAGCTCCAGCCTAAACTCCTCTGACAGAGCTCCACACCTCTAGAACATCTCCTCCCCAAGTACAGACATTCCAGCAAGAGGTAAATGGTCAGAACAGTTTAAAAATAGGCAGCGGTTTCACAAAAAAATTAAACCACTCTTTCAAAAATAACTTCCCTCCAATTCTCCCCCCTTCCCACCCCCTTATATAAAACCCATTCATTTGCCTCACAAGGAGGCACAGAGCTTCATTTTGTTAACAGTTTCAACTGAAGGACTCAAAATACAGTGAAACACTAGGAAGAAAAAAACCAAACAAACCACAAAATGCTGCAGTAACAAGCAGCTCTCAGAGCTGTGAACCAGAGATTGGAAAGATGAACTTTGCAGAACATCTGCCCAGCAGCCCCTTTCCTCCTCTGCCCACTCTTGGCCAGAGCAACCAGAATCTGTTAGGGAAGGAAAGCAAGGGAAGGTAGGATTCTACCAGGGAGAAGTTCTGCACACTGAGAAAAAGGCCATTTGCACTATTTTTGTTATACAAAAAGAAAAGGGCTGTACAGGGCCCAGACTCTTCTTCCCAGTGCTGATGTGCTGAATTCAAATGTGCATCAGAAGTATGATGGAGCTTTGGAAGTTTCTCCTCCATTCTCATAGAGTCTCATCCCACAGGAAAACTAAGAAGTCATTGGTTCTGGTTTGGTGATAATATCAAAAATAAAATAAGATAAAGTAAAATAAAAGCAGACAGGCAATAAGGAAGAAAAATAAAACCTGAGTATTTATCTTCTGCAGCAGGAAGCCAAATGCCAGCCTTGATCACTCCTGAGCTGGAGTTAAACAAACTCAAGGAGTGCTGGAGTCAGCTTCCCTTCCTCCTTCCTCCAGCAGTTTTGTAAGACATTAGCTGGGTAGTTGAAAGCTCTGGAGTTTCACATGAAACTTTTCAGCAGCTGGATCATGAGCTCAAAGCCAGGCCCAGTGCAGTGCACCAAGGCAGCTTTGATAATGACTCTGCTGCACTTGGGGAATGGAGCTGCAGCAGTGTGTGCATGCAAAAATCAAGAAAAACCAGCCAGGGGCAGAACATGGCCCCCCAAAAAACACCTCCAGGATGCACAGCCAGGCCCCAGGAGCAGAGGGGGATCTTCACAGCAGCAGCCCAGCACACTGCTGACAGGCACAGGGCTGATCCTGGCTAACATCAGCCAGCTCCCAGCACAGACCCCATGGCAGCTGGGAGAGCACTGGGAGAGCACTGGGAGCCACAGCCAGGGACACTCCACGACAACCCCACTCACGGGAAAGCTGCCCAGTCAAAGTGCCCTCATTCAGGCTCGGTGATACAGTGTATCAAAGCAAAAATCCGGGGGGAAGTCAAATCCTTCATGATCTTTTCCCTGGATGTGCATCCTGCCCGGTTCTTCCACCCACCAGGTCCTGGCAGGGAGGGACCTGCCCAGCCTTGGGACAGCTGTCCTGTCCCCTCCCTCCTGGAGCAGGTCTATCAGCAGGCACCTGACATAAACACAAATTCATGTTCAAAACCTTGAGAATATTCCCATCCTAGCAGCAGAATTGCTCCGTGCCATTTCTTCCTCTCTTAAGGAAGGAGGAGGGAAAGCCCCATTCAGATCACGATAACAACATCAGCCAGGTGGATATAAAGGAATATCCCTCAGGTACTGCCACCACCACTGCAGTATCTCTGATATTCCCCTTTCCTGACGTGTGGAAAACCTGCAAGGCTGGGTATTTACAGGCCAATATGCTGTGACCTGCCTGGAGCACCAATATTTTTTTTTTCCTAAGTCCTTTTTAGAAGGAACAGTTAAGGATCAACTCTAAAGCAGCCCTAAGCAGCCCTGTCATTTCAAACTGCATCTAACACTCCCTCTCCTCACTGAAACAAGCACTGCAGAAGGTCCTGTAAAGTCCTGATATCCCTCTGTGAATCTTAACATGCCCCATTCCCAAGGGGAATGAATGGATATCATAAATCAAAATTTGACTTTAAAAACACAAAAAGAGGCTGCATCCACTGCAATGTACAAGCAAAAATCCCACAAGTACACACAAATCTTCCTGCAACAGCATCATCTGTACACACCAGCCTAAAAATCTGCCAGGTGTTTATACAGCAGGCCTAGCTCTGCAGGGAGGGAAGGAACTCACTCTAGTAAATCAAGGGATTCGTATCCATTTGTTTTTCCCAGGTTCTTACAGCTCATTTCAATCCCAGTGGTGCTGCCTTGCACTCAGCAGTTCACTTCACCTCCAGTCAGTCTGCTTGGGAAGAAGGAAGGTTGTTGCCATCATTTTGTTTTAAAGAGCTACTTCCCCGTGGATCCAGCTGTGCTGATTTGCACAGCTGCATTGCAACAAGATCCTTCCACAATTAAGGTCAACTCAGCCTGTATCTCATAAAAAAATTCATCAAATATTTTGTCATGTGTTTTTCTAGAGGTGAAAGCCAAATTTTGCAGGAAGAACCAAACTCCACCAAGCTCAGGCTTTCCACGACACAAAATCTAACCAGGCACAACTCATTTCTTTCTTGCCAGATAATTGAGAATTAAATGGAGGATGTGTCTTCACTGCAAAAGCCATGTCTGTGCTGAAAGGGCTACCTGAAGATGGGTCACATGAAGGTTAAAATGATACCACTTTGATTTGCTAGGAAGGATCAAACTGGAAATTATCTCAAATTGGCTCTCAAGGTCAAAATATCCTTTGTTTTGTCTGCACTGGACTGCAGTGCTGGAATAGCCACTGATGCAAACATGACACTTTAGGCACTGGGGACAGTGCAAGGCTGTGACAAAACAAATCCATGAAACAAGTGTGGGACACCAGCTTACACAGGTTCCTCACCCAGGCAGATTTCCTCTCCCCTCAACCACTCCCAGGGTTTGTGGGAGACCAAACCCAGGTTTCTCAGCCCTGTCCTCTCCAGCCTCCCTGAGAAGCTCCCTGTGGAGAAAGGAAGGGTCAGTCCTTCCCACTCATCACCCCATCCACAGTCAGGGCTCAGGGAACTTTCTTGGATCACTTATTAGTCCTTGCCCTGAAGGACAATTAAAGGAAATCTGCAGCCACTGCAGACACAACCAGCAGCATTTGCCTCCCAGCCCTTTGCCACCCCCACCTGGTTCCCACCTTCCTACCTCCATCCCCAAGTGCCTCCCCTGAACATTTTTTGGGATCAGTTTTTTCTGTTTGCAGTTGTTCACATGCACAGATGCCCAGTCCCTCAGAGTTCAAAGTTTCCTCTTGTGTTTCAAAACTCTCTTCCCATATTTTTAACTCCTGTGTTTTCTCACACTTCTGCTTCTAATTTATTCTCTCCATCCCACTTCTTTCTCTCCAATTCTTGCATACTCTTCTGTTGGGGCAAGTTTAAAAATGAGGACTCTGCTGCTGCTTATCTCGAGGTACAGGCAGCAACAAGGCTTAAGTGCCTTAATTTCACACTTAAGATTTTTCTACAAGCTTGGCCTAACTTGTCCTGTCCAGCTAATGATGTTTCCCTATTAAGAACATATTGCATTCTGTGAAAAAATTCAGTTTTGAAACAGCTGGTGGGTAAAACAGGGGGTGGCACTGACACATCCCCTTGCCCACCACAGCCCAATGAGTCCCCCAGCTGCCCCCCTTAAAAAGAAGCTTTACTGCTTAATCAAACCTCCCAAAGTTCATAGAATCATTAAGGTCAGAAAAGTCCTCCAAGATCATCAAGTCCCAACATTCCCCACCAAACTGGGATTGCTGCTGATTCCCTTCCCACTCTGGAGCTCTGCCTGCCCTCCCCAGCATTCCCATTTACTTTTGCAGAAGACATTTTCAGCAATGACCCCATTCCACTGTGCTTTCTACTTTCACTTGCTTTCTTCCATCATGAATCATTAACAATCCCCATTTATCATCAGATAGTTCTATATATATAGCTTGACTTTTTTTTAATATATATAACTTTGCATATGCTTGAAATTAAAAGAATAAGGAAAATTGCACTGAACTTCAGAGTTTGGGTTTAAAAAAATACAAAAACAAAGCTGCAAAACTATCCCACAGAAAAGTATGAACTTTATACTAAAAAGAGAAAGTCAAACTTGTTTGAATTTTGAGCCCACCAACCTCCTACCCTTTTGATGTTTGACAACAAAGAGGTGTGAATGCTATCAAATCACACACAGGTACAGGCAGAACCATCCTGCTCTGAGCTCATTTTGATGCAGCACAAGCTGCCATGCAATTCAAAAAGCCCCAAAACCAAAGACTTCAGAAAACCTGCCCATATATCCCACTCCTCTCATTTTTAACTTTAAATGAGGGTTACAAAGGCACCAGTGTAGAATTGCTTTGGCAACGTGTCAGATTTAAAATCAAACAGCCTCTCCTGCCCCATTAGAGACCCCTCACAGGGATGTTTTCCATATTCCATGTGTTATGAAGGTGTCCCAGGGCACAGGCAGAGTTTCTGGCTCTCTGTGCCACCCACTCCCACCTTCCCAACTGCAAATTCCCCCCTTGGCATGGCTGCATTAAAGCAGGGAGAAGGACCTGCCTTACCACGGGGCAATTAACAACTTGGGGGGGAAATAATTAGGAAATAAATCCTCAGCAAGCCAAAGTGTCCTTGCAATCCATGGCCTTCCCTGTTGGAAGGAGCCTTCCTGGCACAGCATTTTTAGAGCACAGAGGCTCCATCCTGCCAGAGCCACCAGCACAGGGATAAACTAGCCAGGAGCCAGGCAAGTTCAGAGGTGTTTTGTCCCAGGAATTCTTTAGGAAACCCCAACAGTGCAAAGCATCAGCAGGAAAAGCCTCTTAGGGCAAGGCTGGGGTGACAAATCCCTCTGGCCACGCTGGGTTTTTACATTCCCAACAAGGATTTTGGAGGCCTGCACAGGTGTATCCATAAGCATGGAAGGGGGTGAGGAGGATGCTCAAAGGGAGCAGCATCCTCCTGGCACAACACAAATCCATCCCCATCCCATGGTGGATGGAGGAGCCAGGATGCTCACAGACCTGGCAGGGGCAAGGAAGCAGCTTGAGGAGAGCAGGGACAGTTTTTAAGCACACTTGATCATTCCTTGGAATATAATATTTTTTTAAAAAATTGCTCATCGAGAGATTAAAATGTGCAAACATTTTGCTTGGTGTTCCGACTGCCACATTTAATATTTCAAACAACATCCAGGCCAATATTGTTGCTTAATTTAACATAACTGGATCCTGAATGCATTTCTAACAGATTAAACCACAGAAATATCCACATGTTTTAATGAGGATTTGGCACTACTCGGAGCCAAACACATTTTAGCAATATTTTTGGACTACAAATTCTTTCATAAGAAAAGAAAGCCCACTGGTAATGGAGCTGCATTCCCTACATTTCAAGCCTCTTTGGATTTATGTAAATTGAAAAACTGAAATATTTAGTGCCATTATAATTCAAGCAACATCTGGACAATTTTCTTTGCCTCGTAAAAGATTTCAGTCAGCTTTGCAGAGGCTCAGGCCATGTTGCTCAGCAGAATGGCTCCTTTTACATTTGCATGCTTCACTTCCATTCTGCAGTTTCTATGCCAACAAGCATTTGTAACTCTTTAAAAAGCACATTTGGAACTGGGGGGAGATGGAAGATTGGAAATGTGATAAAGATTTGTTTGTTTTGGGGGGTTTTGTTGGTGGTGTTTCCCTAAATCTAAATCATCTTTTTTCTTTTTTTTTTTTCTTTTTTTTTTTCTTTTTTTTTTTTTTTTTGGTTTTTTTGTTTTCTTTTTGAGCCCTGGAAACCTCAAAAAGTCCCAATAACCATCACTGCAGCCATGGCAACTCTTCCACCTGCTTCAAAATGCAGCAGTGACCTGGTAAGAGGAGTTTGTTCAGTCAATTTGACATATAAAATGTATATATAAACATGTATTACTCCAGTTCTCTCTCTAAAGGAAAACTCAATAGCAAACACCACAAATTTAGGTGTCCATCTCCTACTGCAGCATCCAGGCCCTGTGTGAGTTTCCAAATCCCAAGAAAAAGTAAACAGAGAGAAGCAGCTATGACTGAACTGTCACTCAAAATCCAGCAGTTTGATTTTTAACCAGATTTTTGGAAGTAACTCCACCCGTCCCACCC
>JAOTQP010000770.1:2008430-2027328 GCA_026413545.1 Cichladusa arquata | reverse complement strand
TGCCCAGAGCAGCTGTGGCTGCCCCTGGATCCCTGGCAGTGCCCAAGGCCAGGCTGGACACTGGGGACAGTGGGAGGGGTCCCTGCCATGGCACTGGATGAGCTTTATTGTCCCCAGTCAGGGATTCTGTGGTTTTCTTGTCCATGAGCTGCAGAGGATGGAAACCAGAACCCACAGGGATCCTGCCAGTGCCAAATATTCATTTACAAGCCCCTGGTGAATGATGGGGATCTCTCAGCCCCTTCAATGCACCTCCTGTGCAGGTGTGGCACTGCCCTGATGTGGATGATGGAAATGCTCTGCAATAATCAATCCTAACCACAGGACCAAGAGAAAATCACAGAATCATCAAGGCTGGAAAACACCTCTAAGATCATCAAGTCCAACCACCCCCATGTTCACCATTAATCCATGTCCCCAAGTGCCACATCCACGTGGTTTTTGAACACTTACAGGGATGGTGACTCCACCACTGCCCTGGGCAGCCCCTTCCAATGCTTTACAATGGCCAAATCTGATCAACTTCTCTTCCTTCAGCTAGACAGGACACAGAGAAAGGCAGCCTGGGTGCCCTTGGCCAAAGCAAAATGTTTAACATTAACCAGCTCCTCCCCTCCCTGCTCGGCCACAGACAATGCAGCACATCAGACAACTCATTTCAGCACCAGACCAGGATTTATTTTTGCAAGAAGGGATAAGGATGAGATCTAGAAAAGGCAAAAACCTTCTCAGGGGGGAGCAGGAGACAAAAGGCCAAGATTATCAGTACCGTGGTGGGGACTAGAAAAATAATTATTCATTTTCAAAAGCTGATTTGTCTCCTGGGAGGGGTAACAGCCCCCAGGTCCCAAACACAGCTCCTGCTGCACAAAGCCATCCAAGGGCAGGAGCAAAGGCCACATCTGGGAAACTCCTGCCATCTGAAAGAGGCCTCCAGGCCACTGCCTGGCACGTGGCATCCTGCAGCACAAGGAAGGGTCTTGCACAAATCAAGCCATGAACACTCACTTTTCCAGTGCTGTAGGAAGGGGCAGCTCCTTCCCTGGCTCAGCTCTGTGCTTTCCTGCCACGATTTCACAACCTTTGCCATTTCAAAAGTTCTTCTGGCAGCCACAGCAGCAAGCACAGAGATATTTTACACCAGTGAGTGACTGATACATCCAGGCTCCTCTCCCATGCACAGGGAGCTGACACTGCCCACAGAGCAGGGCCCTGACTGCTGTAAATGGGAGCATTTTCCCCTCCCTCAATGAACTGTAGGGGTGTGTACTAGCTGGAAATACAGCTCCATCTGGGATTGAAGAGACTGAGCCTAAAACACTGAAATCAACAGCAGCTTTCAACAGACAGGAGCTGGCCACATGGGTGCTCTCTGTCTTCCCTGCTATGCACGAGCCAAAGGCACCAAGCAAGAAAAAGCAAACCCTATCAGCTCCAGAATGAACAAATCTGGGCAGATTTCCACTGCACCCACACCTACACCTTCCCAAGATGTCTGAACAGGGAGAGGAGAGAGATCTCACCAATTAAGAGGAGGGAGAGTGATTTGAAATCAATGTTTGGCAAAATCAAAGTCTGTGGGGACTCACGTTAATGAATTCCCCTGCTGGTTTTATGATGTTTAAAGGAAAACAAAAGACTGCTGCATGCAGGGCAGAGCAGGTGAGACCTGGGGAGGCTGTTCACACACCTGCTTTTATATGCCCTAAGCTCTCCTTAAGCAGGAGAGGCTCCCTCCCTGCCCTGTGCTCAGGGACACTCAGGTGATGAGCCACATTGGTCTCCTGGAGCTGGGTGCTGTTGAGATGCCCCTGTTGTTCTCCTGCAGCTCAAACCTGGCTGGAAATGCAGCAGATGATCTCATGTGCTCCTCAGCTAATGTCAGTACCCAGGGGACACGGGTCCTTCCTGCCCAGCCTTCCCCCAGTGGGTCCCTTATGGGATTAGGCAGTGGCCAAGCACAATTCACTGTGAGCTGGACTAAGTGCTACTCAGAGATCATGAAAATGAATTAACTCCTGCCCTCCTCTCTTCTGTGATGGATCACACTCTGCTCCTTTGGAGCAATCTCACATGAGGGGAGAGGGAAACATAGGAGAGACATGAGGAATTTATTCCCATGTGGTTTCCTGTGTGGACACACAACCCTGGCCCTGCCTTGTGCAGTCAGGCTGTGAGATGAGGAAGGAGCCAGGGCCACAGCCAGGTGTGGGTGGTGCCAGCAGCTTCTCCTGGATCCACAGGAGATGAGCTCCACCTCCACTGTCCCTGTGCTGGGAGCCCCACCTGGACGTGGTGGGACATGAATGACTGGGCAACAAACCCTGGTCCCTCCCCCAGGCTCTGGGGTTCCCACCCTGGGGTTTTCTCTTCACCCACCCTCAGGGTAAACCCCACTGGGAGCACAACCATCCCCAACTCCAGGTTTTTACCTATTTCCCAAAGCTTGCTGGGATAAAACAGGAAAGCAAAGCAGAAGCAGTCCCAGCACTGCCCTGATGCTGACCTGAAGCTGGAGTTCTGTCTGTGCTCCCACACACCTTCCCCAGAGCAGCCCTGGGATGAAAAATAAATGTGCTGGGTGATAAAACACAGAACTCCCTTCCCCAGCCAACGCACCCACCAAGGCACTCATTTAGCTCTGAGATTCAGCACTGAATATTGCATCACTCTGCAGCCTTTTAAGGAAGCATTCCAGCATTTTCCCATAGTAACCAGGTAACATTTTTTTTAGCCAGACAGAGTTAAAAATAACCAAGATCCAGGTAGGTGTCAGTGAAAAGCCCCAGCAGGGAGAATCTTGGCCCATCACACCTGGAAGGAAGGAAGTCCTTGCCCATCCCCAGGCACTGTTCCTGCAGACAAACACAACCAAGCCCAAAGACAACTCTCCCCATTAATGCTGGATACTTTTAGGGTCTCAGCTGCAGGCAGTCCATCTCTCTAGCAAAATCCTACCTAAGACTTGCACTATCTACTACAGCAGGCTTGACCCTGTTTTCATAAGCAGAAGCAAAACAAAAAACACTCCTAATCCTACAGAACCTGGAGCAAATAACACTCTGGGACTGAGTGATAGCACCCTATTAAATACAAACATGTTCCTACAGTAGCTCAATGATTTTAAGCATTCACCATCTTTTCATTTCAGTTTTAAGCACTTTGCCTGGCAACTGTCTGAAGGGCAAACCATTATGAAAACAGGAAGACAATTAATTTTCCTTTATTCTGGAAGAGAGGATTATTGGAATAAATAAAATAATCAGCTTAAACAAGAGCACAATTCACAACTTCTGAAAAACAGAGGACAGGTCTCTCTCATTTTCCTTTCCAGAGAAATGATTTCCTGGAATGGCAGTTGTAAGGGAAGTGCAGAAGTTTTGGAGTTAACCTTGGA
Source organism: Cichladusa arquata (assembly GCA_026413545.1). Taxonomy (NCBI): domain Eukaryota; kingdom Metazoa; phylum Chordata; class Aves; order Passeriformes; family Muscicapidae; genus Cichladusa; species Cichladusa arquata. The sequence goes on along the minus strand of JAOTQP010000770.1, from coordinate 2,023,931 downwards.
CTGCTGACTCACAAATCACTGCCTCTGTGCCTTCAGCAGGAGGAAGGCTGGCATTTTACTCTCAGAGCCACTTTATATATTTATTTAATATAGCAAATCAGAACAGCCCCCCAAAAAGATACAGAGGCCACTTCCCAATCTCATCTGGACCAGAGGTAAAGCTGAAGCAGCCACTACTGGACACCAGCCTTTGGCAGCAGATGTTCAGCACCACAAATAATATGGTTAAAAGGGGATCTGACACCCTGTGACATACAGGTACACCTACATACATGATCTGAGTTAAAGGTATTTCACTCCCAAACCCCAGAGGGAGAAAGGAACAAATGGAAGAGGAGAGCCTTCAAGTTCATATTAGCAAGAGATGAAATTATTTACTGAGGAAAAATTTGGGGTATCTTGGTAAGAACTGTAGAGTTATTTCTGGAGGACTCCTCTAATAAACAGAATGAGTTATAAAAATAGGATGGAAACTGTGGTTCAAGGTTGCTACAGCCTCAAAAAGAAACAAGAGATAATTGATGGAAGCACAGATTCTCAGGAACACTAAGGACTATAGAACTAGTGAGAAATCAAATTGATGATCTGGAAAATAGCACAAGATTAAGAATGATCAGGTTAGTGGGGGCTCCTGAAGGAGGAGAAGCAGGAGAAGGCAGAATTTCAGTTTGCAATGGATTATGAGGAGGTGGGGGATGAATAATCCCCACTGTCCAGGGGTCTGGGTGAGCCATGTCCCCACACAGGACAGTTCTCCAGTGCTCCACACCCCTAAGGGAAGGATCTCCTGCATCCAGGAGCCCACGTGTTTATGGCAGCTCACAAATCTGAGCCTGCTTCCAGGATCCAGCCATTTCCTCCAGCAGGAAACGGCCAAACTCTCCCTGTCCTTCCTGCAGCCACAAACCCTGGGTGCCTGGCACAGCCACATCCCAGCAGCTGAAGGAAGCACCAGTGGGCAGAGCTCCTGCACACACCAGCACCCTGTGCTCCCACAGGGAACAGCCATTTCCTCTGTGGGAAGTGAGATTTTTCTCTGTTTCTCCTCCAGCTGCAGAGCACTGTGGCAGCAAGCAGCTCATGGGCAAGACAGCACCTGAGGAATCACCTGCAGCTCATTTCCTCTCCCTTTTTCTGCCTCTTTGGGTTTTTAGGAGCCACCAAATCATTTCACCACCACCTTCAAACCCCATCCATCCATCCATCCATCCATCCATCCATCCATCCATCCATCCATCCATCCATCCATCCATCCATCCATCCATCCCAGACCTCTCCCCACAGTCCTTTCTCCTGTTTTTACTCTCTTCCAGCTGTTTAACTCCACCTCTCCCTTGAAGGTCCTCAAAGGAGGATTTTTCTTCCATCTTTCCCTTCCCACAACCATATTTTTCCAGCATGAGGTACCCCTTGCACTGCTTCTCTCACCCTCAGAGCCCTGGATGTCCCCAGTGCTGCTCAATGCATTAAATCCCATGCACCATGGGAATGGAGTTATTCTATAATTCCACATCTGGTTAAAAATCACAGCTCCTTCCCTTGTGTCTGCAACTCACTCATTAATCCTCAGGGAAAAGGGGGGTAGGGAGTCCCCTTTGCCAGCTGTGCTTTCAGGCTTCCTCACGTCCTCTCTCCATGCAGGGCTCCACCAGCTCCAAGGAGCACAGGATGCCCCAAGGTCCCTCCCTGCTTCACTCAGGAGAGCTTGGGCAGGGGGACAGCACTGCCAAAGGACACAAAACAAGGATGCAGCAGCAAGGACTGAGCCCAGGGTGTTAAGGAAGCCAAAATTCAGCCATAAGTTGGATTTCAGGAAGGCAGGAGGTGAAACTCATGTGAAGCTGGAGAAATGCTGTGTGTGACAGCAAACTCTTCCACACAGCATCACCACAGAGAGGGTTCAGCACAGCAAATAATTCAAGGCTCCTGTCATAATGTCTGCTCTTAAAGGCATTGCCAGTTGAGTGCAGGTTGGCTGAAGCAGTTAGAAGGGAGAGAAGCAAAGCCACCAGGCTTTGAAGTGGTCACCATTTGATTATTAAAGACTGGGACCTGCATGCCGTGTATTTCCAGCACAGTTACTTTCTCCTCCTGGGATTGCCAAGCTTGCATGAGGTTCTTTCAGATACACCTGTAGGATTCAGTTCCATCTTGTTCTTTCTGGTTTGAATACAGTCCTGGGCTGATATGATACCAAAAAGGTGAGCAAGTCCCAAATTCAGGTTTCAGTCCCTCCACTGAACAAAGCTGTGCTGGTGGAGAAAGAGACAAAACTGGCCACACAGGCAGCATTTTTCACACAAATCTAAAGACAGGAATGTGCAAATTCAACCAGTGAATTCTCCTGCGAAGTCCAAGTCCCCCATCTCAAAGAAAACATCCAGGAGTCCCTGCCCTGCACATCTCACACCCTGCAGCAGGCTCTGGACACAGTTCCATGGGATGAAGAATCTCCCTCAGCTCAGCCACACCTGAGTTCTTGGGGTTTGCAAGGGGAGAGAGGTGCCCACTCCAGGGGAACACCCAGCAGGGACCTCCTCTGCCTGAGCCCAAGAACAAACCCACAAACTAAAATTAGATTGGGTTGTAGCTACTTTTTTCCTCCCAGACTTATCAGTTCCAGGGCTTGCTGGAGCTGAATGTCTCCCTGGAAGAAAGGAGCCCTGCACAGGAGGGAAGCAGCTGTGGGATGAGGGTGTTCCAAAAGCTGCTCTGATCCAGAGGCATCAAGTCCCTAGGCAGCCAAAGGCTTGGTAAGGCTGAAGCATGGTGCTCTGTGCTGGGGACTCTCCTCAGCCACTGAAAATTGCTCATTTCCCCTATTTTACTCTAAATCAAGAAGAGGGGGAGGGCTTTATCCTCTGGCTTTGAGCCAAAACCCATGGTGCTAAGGAAAGTGCCACCTTTGTCCCTTTGCTGAGCCTTTTCCCCATTACGGGACTGGAGATGGGAAGAAAAAGTTTAAAGCTGGTCCAAACCATTTCAGGGATGAACCTGATTACTCTTCCCAGTGAGGGTGAAATAAAGAGTGAGATGATGGATCCAAGCTCCCTAAAGCAATGACCTGCACTGGGAGCCAGCCAGGGCCCAGCATCTCCTTCCAGACCAAGGACCAGCCCTGGTGTCACAGGACCTCAGGGCCCTGTGCTGGTAAAGCAGCCCCCACCTGCACACCTCAGCCTGAAGATGCATTTTTGTTATACTCTGATCACAGACTTTTACCATTTCCTTTAATTTCTTGCTTTCAACTTTGCTTCTCCAAAAAACTATTTCCCAGTTCTTCTGCCAAAATAGAATTAAATGCTTTTAAATAGAATTTGATCATTTTTCTCTGAACTAAAACCCCTTGTCATGGTGACTGATACGTCGCTGGCATCAGTTAAAAATGTGAAAGAGAAAACACTCATCCACTACTGAGAAATAAGCAGCACCACCAAATCCTGACACAACCATGGTCCTCCACGACACGAGTCTTTGTTCTCACAATCATCTCCAAAACAATATTCTGACAACAACATCCTTCCCTATATAGATTTATATTGCTATATCTCTATCATTTCCCTCACGCCCATCAAAATGAAGTTATAATTAACCCATCATCAATAGAAATTACAATGATTTTGAAACAGCAAGAAACAATCTATTTGCATTTGGTAGCTAATTATTCCCCCTACGCACACAGCCACCAATGTTCCCTAAAACCATCCACAGAACAGACAGTCTGTGCTAGCCAGAGCTTCTGGAATGGAGGGGAAAAGGAGAGACTAAGCAAAAAAACCTCAACATTGGGGTGGCAAAATCTTCTTCAAATCCGCAGCATCTCGAGCTCAGCCAAGTCTGTAATAGAACTGCCCTTCTGAACTCATCCAGCAGTGTTAGAATCCACCTGGGTATCACATGGAGCTGACAGCAACCTCAGGACGAACCTAGTGGGAGCCACTGACATTTGCTAAATTATTGAATTATTATTCCCTTCTTCACACCACTCCAAGGAAACATGAAGCCATTTTCTGACAAAAGCCGCTGAACATAAATTTCACACTGGGCAACACCAGGAGCGCTCGCAGAGCCAGGGTTTGCAGTTGTACCGTGATTATCCCCTCCAGGGGGAAGGGTGTGCCCTCCCTGCAGCCAGCTCAGTCCTGGGGAGTGACCTCCAGCCCCTCCAGCCCCTCCAGCCCCCATTCATTCCAGTCAGGTACAGTACATAACAATGCCCTTCCCCGCCCCCGCCCCCAGGCCAGGCAAGTTCTGCTGACAGATCACCTCCATTTCCTCACCATCCCCGAGGATTACAGCGATGTTTGTAAGACACAAGCCCTGGGCAGGGAGCACTGCCTCCCCCAGACAAAAACCAAGCCACCCAGGCATTTCTGCTTGAGGTCCTGCGAGCCCCAGGTTGGCCCTCCACGGCTTGTGCTGCGTGCAGAGGAAGCTGATACAAAGCACCAGGGATGGTAAATCACATCCTCCTTCACTCACGCTGCTGGAGGCGAGTAGGGAGAACACTCTTGGCTCATCAGGAGCCATCCGAGGTTCCCCTTCCTCCGGGATGCCCCCACAAAGCAGGGATTGGGGAGGAAGGGGCTCCATTTCACCTGGACACATCCCTGTGCCTGCAACACTTACCTGGCTGCCAAGGCATCCCTCCTCAACACGCAGAGAGTCACCAGCCTTCAAAGCAAAGCCAAAATAGCTCAAGGATTGTTTTCCTTCCCCCATCTGACACGGGATTGCAGCTCCTCAGGCATGGGGAAGACGGGGAGCAAAATAATAGTAATATTCAAAAGCAAAAGACTATTCTTCTGTAGGCAAAGCTAATCCTGTCACACATTTTCTTCCCAACAGAAGCATGATAGATCGAGTCCCACTGGGTTCTGCTCACAACTAAACAGGACGAGGTGTTTTCAGCTCCCTTCTGCCAACACAGCTCAACGAGCAGCAAGGCCTCACCTCCTCTCATCCTTTAAAACTCAACACGAAGCCACCCTGGTGCTCTACCCCAGCTCTAGAAAGTCAGCCCGAGCCTCAGTATGGCCTTGTAAGGAAATAGGATTACTTTGGCCTGGAGGAAAAAAAGAAACCACAACATGAAGGTCACCCATAAAATCATTACACAGCTCCCTCTTCCCCAGCTCTTAGAGAAAAAGCCTTTCTCAAACCCTCAACCTGAAAGGAGAAACACAAAAAGATATGTACATTAATGCCATATACCTCCGTCAATTTTTTTCCTCGTGTCTTTAGAGCAGTTGTTTACTGCAGCCAACTGCAGAGAAATTACAGTAGCTTAACTCTCCAACTCCCTCTAAAGGATTAATCTTCCAGTGAGCATGCTCACGCGGGAGCTTTTTCAGCACTTGCATCCATTTCATGAGTGAGGGCTGCTGCACACATGAGGAAATGCCATTTCAGGGCTCCAGGCAGAGCGAGCAGCCCCCAAACCAAGGGCTAAAGCCCTTCCCAGGGCTCCACAAAGGACCCCTGCCCAAGCCTCCTGCTCCAAGGAGGTTGAAAGATTTCACGTCCATGGCCCCTTTCAGGAAGGAGGGGGGCAGTGGTTTCCCTGCGACACTCGTTTGAAATGTCTGACCTTGGCTTTTCTCTACAGCCTGGTGGACAGTTCATCCACTGAATCTGGAGTCAAAAATAGCTTCTTCTCGCTGGCACATTTTTCCTTTTGCATCACTTGTTGGCTCATCTTTGCATTTTAGAAAAAAGCAGGAAGATAATATTGGGGTGCAAGGAGGGGGAGGGGAAACATTCAAATAAAAAGGAACAGCTTTAAAAATCTAGTTCTCAACTCTGCATCACAGTTGGTAACGGATCCCAAGACACATTTAACTCCACAGATTAAGGACCCATGCAAATGAGGATTTGCTGGTAGACAACAAATCCAGTATCTAAACAAGGCTGTTCAAGTAATCTAGTCCATTCTCTCCTAGACCACTGTAGAATAAACTGCTTTGTTTGAGATATTTCTCCCTCACCTCAAATGATGTTCCTCAATTCAAAGCCTTCCTGGTGAAAATAAAGCTCCAAAATAAAGGACAAATACACTGCAGAAATAGTTTCTTCCATTCTCATCTTCTCATATTCCAGGGTTCTGCCCTTCCCCTTCCCATTTATCTATTTTATGTCCTGTTGCTTAATTGCTCTTCGTAGCTGAAAGAGATCCAAGCCTCCCCCTCCCCCCAAAGGCTCTTATTTCAAGTTTTAAACCCAGCTTGAGTCTAGGACACACAGAGACCAGACTGCAACCTCTGAGTCCAGGGAAAATCACGAGCCCTGAGCCCAGGGAGACAAAACCCAGAGGAGGCTGCAGCCCAAGGTCTGAGATCACTTCCTAGACCCATTCACCCCAGCCATCACAACCACCTCAACATGTATTTATTTTTCAAAAAGTCTTGAGTGCCTTTGAGGCCGTGAAGGGGGTTTTAAGCCCTACAAGAGAATGCACAAAGAGGCAGGATGTCAGGAGAGTGTTAAAGAAGGGCTATGGCTGCGTTTGACAATGCACGCTCACCATAGCGACCGTCCCCGCAAGAAATGACAAAACCTATGTGACACTGGATATTTTGCTCTGTTGCCACCTAAATAGAATCACCCCCAGAAAGGGAATCTCTGTTACCATGCATTAAAATAGAGGCTTTGTTTTATTTATAAAGCATCCAAACTGGTTGGTTTGGATGTGTCAGAGCACAGGCTGTTCAGCCACCCCTCCCTGCTCCATCCTTAATGACTGATGGCTGCACTTCATCCTGCCCTCACCTCTCATGGCTCTCAGGTGCTGCTGAGCCTGCCCCAGCTCCTCCAGGGAAGGTCTGGAGCCAGGTGGGATCCAACCCTGAAAACCCCTGCAAAGAAAACCCCAGACTTTGGGGAGGGCAGATGTGAAAAAGCCTCAGTGGAGGAAGATCATGTGCCGTGCTTCCTCCTCCAGGGCAGGATCACACCCACGCGTGAAGGTGGGACAGCAGCTATGGAGTTATCCTGACCTGCCACTCCTCATTTGGAAACCAGTCATACTCCCTGAGAGTTTAGACTTTGAAGATTGACTACTATTGATTCTTCTGCAAGCAAACAGCCCAAGCTGGCAATCAGTCAATAATAAGCAATTACTCGACAGCCTCTTATCTGCAGATGCCAGCCCAGACAGCTCGATTTGTGGAGGCAGCAGGTCAATAAATCAAAGCTGTTCTCAAATTTTAAAATATCATCATTTAAAAACCCACCCAGCCTTCAAACTGGCTGGAGGAGCAGCCAGGTCAAGGGGATTCCTGCAGAACAGTGTGGTGGCTATCACTAATTTACAGCACAGGAGATAGAAGGTGATGTGCTGAAATCCACCCCTGACACTCCTCATCTCTCAGGAGTAGCATGAGTGGCAGCTGGATGAAGATGATGAGAGGGAGAGGAGGAAGCAAAACCCTTCTCCTTCAAACATTAACTTGCAGGGAAAAAGCAGAGCAGGGCAGCCTGCCTGCTTCCCAAAACATTCCCCAATCCCTGGGGCACACCTTGCTGCTCACCAGCATCCTCAAACCCCAACAAAAATGTGTTTGACACCACCAAGACAGAAAATTAATGGCACCTCTCTTATCCCCCTGCTGTGACCTCTGCAGCCTGGGTGCACAGTTAATCATTTCATCCCAGGAAAAGCACTTCCCTGCTTTTTCATGGCCTAAACATGATACAAGCACATGAGCCAAAGGCTCCTCTTGAGCATTTCAGTGTGACCCAGAGGCAACGCTTTAAACCCAGCAGTGCCAACAGTGCAACAAAGAAAACCAGCTGAAAACTCAGGGAGGCATTTTATGCTCTCAGTGCAGACTCCCTTTATAGACTCATTTATATGAAAAGAGATAAAAATTGCCTATTTAATTTGCAGAGGACTGAGCATGCAGCTGGAATGCCAGCCCAGTGCAATGGCAATATATATTTATCTATCTATCTATCTGGCATTGCAAGGGCAACTACAACCTTCCATCTAGTTCTGGAGACTCTAGAAACTTCCCTGTTTGTCCATGGGTTCTTGCACAAGTCATGCAAACAGCCCAAAAGTACCAAAAGAACAATGAGTCTTCAGTAATCCTGCAGCTGTCCCCTCCACACCAGGAGCTCACCAGGGGCACAGGAGGAGGGAACCAAGGCACCCAAAAGCTGCCCAAGCACTGTAAATCCAAGCCCCTTGGAGACTGTGAAGCTTCCAGTGCTACAGAAGTGTCCCAGATTCATCAGGTTTGGGGCAGCTCCACCACCACAGCACAGTGACCCCATCTAGGCTGGCTGCCAGGGGCCCAAAAAGTGCAAAGTACCCAAGAGAGGAAAAGGAATGACTTGGGAATATCCTACATCAGTTCCAGGAAGGGAAGTGTTTGCATAATGATGACCAAATCTTGCAGACTGAATACCTGCAATCATACCAGCTTGAAAAAACAAGATTTTGAGCCTAATATCTAAATAAAAAGATCAATCCCATAGCTGGTGCTCACTCTTCATACTCTATTTGCCACAAAATTCAGGTATCTGAGGATACAATCTAAATATCCTCAGTCTTCAACACTTTTCAGTGGTCTAGGAGGGAAGGTTGGGTGAAAGGCAGCAGATAATGGATTATTTCAACTGTACTTGGCATTTGGGACAGACTTCTTGAGCCTACTGAGGTTTTCACTTCCATTTACACACGGTGCACTCAGGTCCTCCCAGCAGGAAGCTGTGGGAAGCTGTGCCCCAAATCTCAGAAGGATTTCTTCTCTTCTTACCCACAGAGCACCTACAGGTGGCTTTTACACTGCCAGCCTTGTCTGCAGCACTGTGGCAAAGCATGGGAGAGCACTCAGGAGAAAAAAAAAGGTGTTAAATGCATCTTCCTGTATCACTCTCACCATTTATAGAGAAGCTACAAAATGCCAAAGCAGCTGACAGGATCCCACAAACCACACTGCAGAGCACCAGTGGCTCCTGAGTTTTGCAGAAAACCTACCAGAAAGATTTTCACACCATCCCTGCAGTTTTCTGATATAAAGTATGGATTCTTTTCCTTCCCCTTCCAGATGTGCAGATGAGCAGCAGGTCAGTGCATCCATGCTGTAAGGACAGTCCAGTGGCAGCAGAGCCCTGGGGAGGAGCCTGCAAAGCTGCTGGAGTTGCTGAGCATGGAAAATTTTATTTATTTGCCCAGAAAGGAGTTGCCTGCCATGGGCCTGGCTCCCATAGGCCCACTCAAACCAGTTCTGTCCTACTCTACACAAGGAAAATAATACAGCAACTTTACAAACCACAGCTGTGGCAGTAACACAAGACTATTTCTCACCTTTTATGACAAAAGCAATGCCAGTTACAAGACAATAAGATATCACAACCTGCCATTCATCCTCCCATCTCAAGGCACAGCCATTCCATACAAAAGCTGGAGATCACCTGTCGTGCTCTGCTTCCTTCTTTCAAATGCAGCATTGTGTTAGCCCCAGGATCCTGCTGCTTTGGGGCTGGAAGTGTTGCTAGAGCAACACAAATGCTGGAAAGTAGAACAGAGAACAAAAGGACTCCACAGTCCCACCGAGGATGTGATCAAGGAGACAGCAACAATGTAAAATGGGACCAGGAGACCTCCCTCGGAGCAGGGAGCTGCCATCTCCCATCCTGTGCTGGGCACAGTGATAATTTAGCAAGTAGATCATCCCAGTAAAAATCCAGCAGCTCAGCCTCATGTCTGCTTCTTATCAGGAGCCCCATGACTGACCAGAGCACTGCTCCTCTCCATGATCCATCTTCATGCCCAGCACGAGGATTCCATTCACAGCTGACCTTGGTGCACACAGGTAGGAATTAAGGACACAATCTTCTGTAAAGGCAGAGTAAATCCCTGCTTGCATGTCCAGCAGCTTGTCCTTGCAGCAGGAGACATGGTCAGAATTCCTCTCTCTGGACAAACCCAAATCAGGTGACATTGCAGAAGTTCACTGAGCTGGGTAGACAATGGGATCCCACTGCACCTTGCAGGGCTTAGCAGAGTGGCCCTTGCTCCAAAGAGCATGGATGCTTTAGGAAACAATCCTCAAGGCGGACCGATTCAGGGATTCCCTTTGTCCCTTCTGGCCTGTTCAGCACGGGGACACTGCAATCAAGATGTGTGGAGAGTGTCCTGATTGGAACTGTCACCCCTGGAGCTGGGGAGGGACAGCAAACACCAAGTGCTGTGTGATGGTAACCCCTGCCAAAATCCATCCATGGAGGGTGATGTTTGCTGCAGCAGGCTGGCTGCAGCACAATCCTGATCCTGGAGAGCTTTGGAAGAGCTCAGAAGATCCTCCACACACATTTGGATTTGTTTGCACTACACTGGTCACAAGGATCTGGCTAACTCTGACTTGTAGCTCATGATAAAAAAACACTGTTTAAAGGCAATCTTTGTCATGGAACAAAAACTGCTCCTCTGTGCCTGGTCTTTCTGTCACCTGCACATGTGGCTTTAACCCTGGCTCTGCCAACAGCTCTTAGAAGGCTCTGAGAGGAAAGTGAGCCCCTTGCAGGAGCCACATTTGCAACATGGGATTACAAACTAAGACAAACTAAGCAGCAGCATCAGGAGAAGTCCTGGAGGTGTCTAGCTTGAAGTATAAAAGCAAAAGAAAATTTTTTTTCTTTTTTCAAAGCTTAAGCAAATCCTTCATCGGCAAAGCTGATGAAGACACAAAAATCCTCAGGGTAGATTATGAAAAGGAGCAAAGGCAGAACCAGCTCCAGGGAAGCAAGGCTCAAAGCCTGGCTCAGGGCTGGTCTCACCTCCTTGTGACCACCTGCACAGCTTACAGACCAAGCAGAAAGAGGATGAAGAGTATTTATGCTCCTCTGGATTAAAACTCAGAGGTGGAGAAGTCCCATGAGCTGCTGAGGATCCCAGCAGCAGAGCCTGCCTGGCCCTGGGAACAGCCAGCCAAGGCTGTGAGCACTCAGTGGGACTCCACACCTGAGGAAAGCTGAAGGCTTTGCTGCAACTTCATCCAACCCCTGATCCCCATGGCTGAGACCTTCCAAAGCAGCCCAGTATCAATGCTCAGATGTCTCCTGGTGCCTGCTCACAGCTCTGGGTGAATTTTCTGCCCAGTAATGCACCTTTCCCATGGCACACAGAGCAGAGCACTGGGATGTGCTCCAGCCTCACCTCAACTGGCACCTCCAGCCCAGCTTCTCAATTCCAAAATAGCTTCTTCCCCATTTGACCCGTTAAAACAAAATCCACAGAAAAATAGAAAAATTCAAACAGACAGAATGACAAATGCTGGAACTGTATAATGTGAAAAAAGAAGTAAATTAATCCAAGGACCTGAAGACTGGTCCATCCACATTTTTGGCATCTTTTTAGCCATCCCTGATAAAAGGCACCTTTATACATGACAGTTCTGTTGACACAGGTCAAAGTCAGACCAACAGAAATGCTCTCCTGCCTGAATGTGCTGATACCAACATGGCTGTGCCCCAAAAGTCTTTCCACAAGGAGCTTCAATCTGGGTATCAACATTATACAAATATAATCTTCATTAATAGTCGTTGCTTTCAACATGCAAAGGAACTGCCATGATCATCCTGTCAGTTATTTCTACAAATCCAATGGATAAAAACCTGTAACTGAGGGGAAAACACGTCACATCTGCTTCTTCCTGCTCTGCTGAGCAGGGCTGGGAGGGGCCCAGGAGCCCATCCAAAATGATCTTTCTGCCATGGAAGCAGCTCACTTCAGGCAGGAAGGCTAATTTTGCCAGCACAAACTGCAGCCACACTCAAGGCATCCAAGACACCCACCCAGCATTCCGAGGCAGCATTCCTGGATGGAGGCATGGCTCACACCTGCCCACACAGCCAGGGCCTGGGCCTGCAGCCTGTTCCCAGTGTCTGTGCCACTGTGGCACCACAAACAGCCCTCCCTGCAGTGCTCAATGCTCTGCAATAGTACTACTGTAATAATTAGTAATTCTTGCTCTGATGTATTAATGTTTGCAAGTCCCAAACCCACCTGTCTGGCCTTGCTGGGTAATTCCAGAGCAGAGCCCTGCTCCTCTTCCTCCTGCTTTGCCCTGGACCATGGGCTATTCTATTCCCCCATGGAATTGTGTTCATATAAACAACCCATGCCCATGCAGATCCCTCATCACACCCCTGGGGGCTGTCAGGGCAAGGAAAGGGGTTTTAATCTGATTTTGGGCAGCATACCCCTGGAGAAGCTGCTGCTGTCACATCAGCAGCTCAGAGGATGCACTAGAAAAGATAGAGATGTTAACTGCTGCTCCCAGAAGCTGCCCAGTCCAGCAGTGAGGTGATACAGCCTCCTGTGGGGAGGGACAGATGTGCCCAGTGCCACAGCACAGCTGGAAAGCCCAGGGGAGGAGACACAGCACCCAGATAATGGCAGTGGTTACAGGGGATTAGCTCTGAAACTCAACTTGGGAAAACTCACTGCTCAACTCACATGGAGATTAACAATCATTTGGATTCAAGTATTCCCACAGAAAGGAATGGGCCTGATGAGCCACTGTGGTCCTTCCAGCCTGGTTGATCTGGTGATTCTGTGGTTACCCATTCTCCTGGGAGTTCACAGCCTGTGTCTCTCAGTCCCCAGGCAGCGAGAAAAGAATCATCTCTTGAGACACCCAGGGAGCAGGGAATGCCTGGCAGAGGCAGGAAACCCTCTCTTCCCTCCTGCCTTTCCTCCCTGGGTGATGAGACACACAGGGATATTTCCAGTTAGCACAACCCTCCATTGGCCAAACCTTCACACAGTTCTGATAATGCAGTGAGAAAACAATCCTGGCTGATTTTCCTTCCGTGCAATTTAACTTCTAGTACTGAATATAACACACTCCTTCCCACTGCTGTGCCCAGAGCCAAACACAGCCAATCTGCTGGAGAGGGAGGTTTAAGTAGGATTTAACATCTGTCTTGAACTCCTGGTGGCAGCCCACGATGGAGTGGATCCTACCCAGGCTGAGCAACCACACAGGTTTGTCACATGTGGAATAAAAGAAAGCATTGAGGATTTGTGCCAAAACGTTCAGGGCTTTTTCTCATTAAAAAAAAAAATAAAAATAAAAAGTGAAACAGATGAACCAACCAAGAGAGCAGAGTTTTTCCCAGAGTTTCTGCAAGGCCAGATGCAGCCTGTGGCTGGGAGGATCCTGCACTGTGACACAGCAGGGCATGGGATGCTGGTGGGGGGATCCAGCCCTTGTGATCCCCTCCCTGCTTTTCTCCACTCCCCTGCCCTGTGAAACCAGGCCTGAACCTCCAGCTGCAACTGCTGTGCTCTTTGCAAGACCACGTAAAAAACCCAAACACAACAGAACAAAGAAGAAAGGTCACTGAGGTGACTCTTTCCATTTTGCTTTAGAAAAGTCCTTGACAGGTTGTCAAAGTGGATTTGTTTATTAAAAGTGTATTTTTCCTAGCAAGGAGCACAGAATGTCTGTACAATAGATGCCATAATTGCCCAGGTTTGTTAATAATTGCATCGGCTGGAACAGGATGCATTAGTCTAATTTAAGAATGAAATAAGAACATATGAAAGATCACAGGTCCCATTTCCAAGGTGAATCCAAGGCTGCTACCACAACTCCAAAGAAGAAGAGCTGGACATTCAGAGTCATACTGGCTTTGATCACAAATAGTTCATACTTTACAAAGTGCTTCTAGACTATTCCCTTCATCAGGCCTGGCCATGATGTCAAGGAATAAAGCCAAAAACCAGAGCATATAAAATAGTGACCATTATGTAACTTGCCATCTCTTACCTAATGAAGATAATCTGTACATTAGAAAATTATCATTCAGCAGTTCTTCAACAATTCCAGTTAAAGGCTTCCAACACCAAGTCAGGCCTTTGAACTTTGGGAAAATATTACCTCTGTTTTACAGCTGGGAAAAGCACCACAGGCAGCAAAAGCTCAACCAGCCTTGCCTGGACACTTCTTTAACTTCTTTTGTTTAAGCTGCTGCTGCCCCATTGCCTGGGTATGCTGCAGGGAGGCTGCTCTCACTGCAGCTGATGGCAAATCCCTCCCTGACTTCTGTAGGTTTGGATCAGGTCCCAATACTCTTTTTAATATAATACTCCAGTCTGGGTAATCTTCTGTCTTATGGAGGGTCAATGCTGCAAACTCTGCTTGCACTTAAGTCCTATTGTCTGTCTGCACTAATTCTGCACAGACAGCATTTCCTCAGCCCTCTGCTCAGACAGCACCACACTCAGCAGCCCCAGACATGAAGCCAGGCAGCTGCTAAGAGAGAAAAAAGAAAGCCAAACCCATCGATTTACCTTTTCTCAACACTCAACCACACAGTGCAAGCCTCATTTCACACATGGGACCACGCTTCAGGAACCCTGGGACACAAGCTCTGTGCTTGCAAAGCACCCTCCACACTTACAGGGCAATAAAAATTAGCTTAATTAATAATACATCAGCAAGGAAACGTTAACAAGCACCCAGCAGGGGAGCAGGGACTGCTGTCTAATCTCCTTGTGTGGACTGCTTGCTTTGGCAGGGAGCAGCAACTGCATCAGCATCACCACGGGGCAGGGAGGGCTCTGAGTCACCGGGGCAGCACAGGAAACATTTACATCTCTCTTCAGAGCAGACACTGTTGCATCAGGAGTTACTCTTGGCAGCCCCACGCCAACTTCCACTTGTGGAGTTTTGGTCATTTCAAGAAGAATTTCGGCTATGCTGGGCACCCAGAGTATAAACACACACAGACACGGGGCCTCCTCCTCTGGCCACGTCTGCAAATTCTGCAGCTCTGCCCACGCTGGCCTCCAGCTGCTGGGTCATGGCAGGAGGGACCAGATCAAACCTCCCTGCTCTGGGGAGGTCACTGGGAACATCCAAGCCATTTCCTTAGGGTTTGCCCACCCTACAGGTGCAGAGGTGCAGGTACAGGGTGCAGAGGCTATCCCAAGGCAGATGGAAATCCTTGCTCCCAGCTGGCTCTCCTCCCTGCCCCAGGAGCAGCTTGGGCACCCCACCAGTGGCAGCCTGGGCACCAAGGCAGCCCTGGCCCAGCCCCTGCAGGGCTGTGCAGCGTGGGGAGGAGGCTCCTGCAGCCAATGGAGCAGCCGCTGCTCCGGGTCCTGCCTTTCATCGGAGCGTGGCTGCGAACAAAGGCCCGGTGACGAAAGGAGAGCTGGCTGCTGCAACTTCCCAGCGCTGGCCAAGGCCCAGAGCTGACACATCAGCCCCATTCCCCATCACCTCCTGCCCTGCTCCTCCTCTTGCACAGCCCTGGCATCACACTGGGTCAGGGTTTGAGACACGCTGGCTGGGGATAGGGGATGGGAAAAGGGCTGGGAATAGGGATGGGGATTGGGCTGTGAATAGGGAAGGGAATAGGGATGGGAATAGGACTGGGGATAGGGATGGAAATAGGGCTGGGAATAGGGATGGGGATAGGGATGGGGATAGGGATGGGGATAGGGATGGGGATAGGGATGGGGATAGGGATGGGGATAGG
>JAOTQP010000770.1:1981118-1994681 GCA_026413545.1 Cichladusa arquata | reverse complement strand
TGGACAGCGCTGCCAGGGATGGACAGGCTGGGATTGCTGGGGTGTCTGGGCAGGGACAGGGGCTGCACTGGGTGATCTTTGTGGCTCCGTTCCAGCTCAGGATATTCTGTGATCCTGTGGCTCACCATGGGAGAGAGCAACAGTTCCTTCAGCCCCCCAGGGTCTTCCCACCCCGGCCATTCCCCTCCGAGCTGGAGGAGCCGTGGCTTTGCTCTGCCCTCGGCTCCAAACCAACTTCAGGCTCCAGCTCCGGTGGGGATGCCTCCACTGACAGTCCTGAACCACTTCTCACTGTCAGGTCTCAGCATCTGTACAGCTGAGGTATCATTTATGATCAACACATACCCAGAGCAAAACACCCATGGTCTTAAAAAAGATCATCTTTATTTACATTTTTCCAGTTCTTTACATTTGGGGGATTAAAACCCAGGACAAAAGTACTCCCCAGAAGCCGTGGTAAACATGGAAAACTGTGAGTTTACATTTCAAAACCCAGTTATAAATTGCACAGAAGTATTAGGTTGTACAGAGCCATCACAAATTGTTGTATAAAACCCCAAAATCTGTAAAGACAACCACAGGAATAAAGAATTACAGCCACAAGTAGCGGCACAAGTTTTGAGGGTTTTACCCCACCAGTCTCTCTTGGGGAGGAAGGATGGGACATTCCTGTTTCAGACAGTTGGAAATATTTTAAAATTTAGAATAAAACCCAAATGGAGCCTAGAACACCCTGTATCTCCTGTCTTCTGCTGGCTCAACAGGAAAACATCATAGTAGAAAATACTTATTTTTACAAAATTTCTGGAAGTTCAGTGGAAAGCTAAAACAGAATCATTGTCCAAAATAAAGAAGAGTCTTTGCATCCCCTGACTCCCCTTTCCCCATCTCCTGCAGGCAGCGGGACAGCAGATGCCAAAGCAGAGTTTAGTTTAGGACACAAACAACACTAAAAAAGCCAAAGATACAAAGGTGGAACATGTGGAGAGCAGGACAAGAACAAAACCATGAAGGACATAAAAGCAGCAGGAAAAAATTTAAAAAAAAAAAAAAAAAAAAAAAAGAACTGATGATATTTTTGGTGTTTTCCATCAAACACTGAGTTTGGAAACAATTAACTCACAAGCTTCTCTCGGGCCCCACTGCTCCCCCTCCCCATTTCAAACAAACTCAAAAACAATTGCTTCAAAAATCTGAGCCAGGAATTTGAATGAATCCCTGCATGCTGAAGTTCTTTACCCAGAACTGTGATTAGAAAAATGGGCTTTCTTCCTCTTTATTTCAGTGTTCAGCAAGGGAGGGAGGGATGACCAAGGGCCTAAAGGAGCTCCCCAAGACTCAAGAGGTGGAAGCCAGAGAGGCTGTGCACAGAGGGCAGAGGGGTTGATCCTCTCTGGAGAGGATGAGTAGACAAACTCAAATCCAAACCCAAATACTGGGTTTGCCCCAATGTGCTCATCCAAAGCCCTTCCCAAGGACCTGCTGACAGGGTCCTGGGGCCATCCCTGCAAGGGGGGTTCAAGGAGAGCTGGACTAACCCCTCCATAAAACACCAGCAAGGCTCTTTGTGTCAGGCTCCACTTCCCTGCAGCCTGGGACAGGAGGGCTGGAAAACACTGATTGTCACTTGGAGGCTGCTCAGAGACAGCCCTGGGGTGGTGGCCTGCTGCACCCTGGCCAGAGGCACCTCTCAGGGCTCAGAGGGGCCCCTGCACAGCATCCAGAAGGGTGAAGACCACGCTGAGCTGCAGCTGCAGCTCCTTCCTGATCCCCCCACAGCAGCTGTGGTGATGGACACTCCTCACCAGCCAGGAGTGCTCCCACGTGCTCCCTGCTGTGCAAAGGGGACTCTGTGTACAGCAAGAGGTGCCAAGGATCAGTTTGCAGCAAATATAATTTGGGAGAGCAAGCTGAGGTGCACAGGAGCTCTGGAGAGACTCAAGGCACAGCACAGGCTGGGTGAGGGCTCCCTCCTCCACAGCCTCCCCCATGGATGGGACATTCCCAAGACAAAGGTGGAACAAGGAGGTCAGATGCTGCCTTGGAGTCTGGAAAAACAGCCCAGTGGCTCTGGCCACAGCAACCAAAGAGCAATCCCATTTTCCAGCCAAGGAACATGGGCTGGACACACCTCCAGCAGCTCAGCCCCAGGGATGGAGGAGCTGGGAGAGCAGTCCTGGTCCCAGCCCTGTCTGCCTCTCCCAGAGCCTGGCTGGGTCAGGAGCTGCAGCCCAACCCAGCAGCTCCAGAAGCATTGGCACCTCACAGGAATTTTTCCAGAGGTGTGGAAGAGATTTGGGTTCAAGCCACCAGCAAGGAAGGCCATGGGAACTGCAGACAGAGCCAGGCAAGACAGGTTCAGCCCAGTGGGAGGAAGAGGAAGAGCACTGGGGAAGAGCTGTACCTGCCTTTGAACCATTGTGGATGAAGAATGCTGCCCATGGCAGGCCAGACCACCCAGCAAAGGAGAGTCTGGATCATGGAAGCTGGGCAGAAGCATAAGCTGAGAAGAGAATGAAGAAGGATCTTTGTGTCCAAGACACAGATCACAGCCCAGGCTACTTGCAGTGACAACATTTAGGCAACACCTGCCCGCTTCAGACATGGGATCACCGAAGTGGGGTAGTGGGGAGGAGCCTTTTTCACTTTTAGTAAGTTTATTCCAGATGGCTCTTTCGGAGAGGCCTTCCAGCCAACCTTGGCTGTGCCATCTCCATCCTCCTAAAGGCAGAGTTGGCTCTCCCCTCCCCCCCCACCAGCCCACCCTTGCCAGCAGTGAGCACTGCCCAGGACTCCTGGGCCACTTGGACAAATCCTGGCTTCAGGACACAGGGCCTGGGAAGCAGCAGTGCAATGGCTGCTCTCTCCAGAGCCAAGCCCATGTGCTGCCAAATTCCCTGCAGCCATGTGGAATTATGAGCCTGGCACTGTGGTCAGGCCACACTATGTTTGTTTTCCCCAAGCTGCCTTGGCAGAATTCACCACCCTTCCTGGTGAGAGCAAAAAAACTTCAGTTCATTTTGTAAGAAATCAGCAAGGTGCATTCCTGGATTTGGCATGAACAGGCACATGGATCAGCATCAGAAATGGATGAAAAAGCACAGCATTTCTCATAGAATAATTTATTAAATACAGCATTAAAATTTGTATTTCTGAATTCAATCATTAAAAACAACTTCATCTCATATATATATATATATATTTATATATATTCAGGGACAATGACAATCACTCTATCAGCATCGGTGCATGTTGTGCCAGCACTGCTCAGAATGGCACCTTCCCTATGCTACCCTTAAAGCAGTTCAATGCTTCAAAAAAAAAAATAAAAAAGCATTTGCAAAGAAAGAGTGCAAAGCAGGGCCTGTCCCAGCTGCCTGAGGGTTGTGCAGAGGTGGCTGAGCAAGGAGGCAGCAGCTGGAAATGCTCCTGAAGGTCTGTCAGGTATTGCCTGCCCAGCCTGGGGCCGTGTGGGGAGCAGCTCTGAGGTGCCAAAGGTCTGGAGGCCACAACTCCAGCCTGGCTGGGCACCTGTGGCTCTGAGAGATGTGGCTTGTGGTTTCCTCAGCTTGGGCAGTCAATGCTAAACAAGCTAAACAAGGTGTGTGAGGGAGAAAAAGCACAAAAGAAAAGTTGCAAGAAAACTCAGCTTGTTCCCCTGACTGCAGCAGAGGCTGTGGGCAAGCACAGCAGCTCCCCCACGGTTTGTGGCCATTGTCACATTCTGCTCAGGCTCAGGGGACACACAGCAAACCAGTGGCACAGCAGGCCCCAGCCCAGCACCCTTGTGGCTGCCTGGCAGGGACAGCCACTCCCAGGGAGAGCCCCCAGAGGGTGGGCCCAAGGGAAGGATCCCACGGGAGGGCCCCTGGGCAGACTCAGAGGTAGCATCAGACAGACTTTTGTGATTGATGGTCACGGAACTCCGGCCTGGGAGGAGAGGGCAGCCAGCAGGAGCAGAGATGGGCCATGGAGTGTGGTCCCCCCACTGGCAGAGTGACCAGTGCTGTTATCCTGTGTGCCAGGGCCCAGCAGTGAGCAAGGGTGGGGAAAAGCCACCCCTGCTGGAAAAGGGCACCCCATGGAACACCAGGATCTTCCCCAGAGTTCACCAGGGCTTATGCCCTGTGCCCATGGCCACTCACACTGCCAGTCACTCCCCCCACAGCTCAGGTACAGCAAGGCCTTGTGCTTTTGGCTTTTCAAAAGTCCTTCTGAACCTGCTTACTCCAAGAAACCTCCTGCTACCCTTAGGACCTCTGAGGACAAGGAGGAAGGGCTGTCAAAACAATTTGTGGAGAGCACAGAACCCCTAAAAGAGGAGAGAAAGTCCACACAGCCCAGCCTTCCCCTAGAGTGGAGCCGTGCCAAGACAGGAGCGTTTCAGATAAGGCATCACAGGTGCTTTGATAGTAAAGCAGTTAGTGTTGACTACAGTACTGAACAGGCTGCTGCCCAGGGCATCCCAGGGCCACATCCAGCTCTCCAGCACTTGGTGCAGCAGCAGGAGACACTTCAGTTTCCCAGACCTCTCCTACAGGCATGCAGGCTGCTCTGGCTGCCCTTTTTGGTTTTTTACTCCCTCCCTAGAAAGAGACTTACAAAGCCCAGGCTGGGACGTGGCAGTTCCCCCCCCAAAAGCAGCCAGAGAGACAAGAAATGCCTTGTGCTGTACCAGACTTTGCCACAGGTGGGTGCCCCGTGGTGCCAGGGTGGGCTCGGAGCAGGGGAGGGCTAATTGCCATTGCTGATGCTGGAGTTGGCACTGCTGCAGCTCTGCTCGTAGGATGGAGGTGCCTCTGTGGGGGAAAGGAAGAAAAAGAGAGGTTATGGTGGGAATTTGAGGGGTTCCCTTCACCCCAGTCTGTGTGACCCAGGGCAGAGTGAAGCCACCAACAACACCCACCAACACACAATCCTTGCCCAGGAGGTACATGGGGTTTGTAGGATTTGAGCCAGCCAGTCCCACCCCTGCCCTGATGCCCATGGAGGTTTAAATCACCACCTGACAGTCCTGTTCTGCTCCTCCTTTCTTTCCCAAGCATCCTCCTGTCCCCCAGCACCTCCAGATCACTTGTGCTCCGTGTGCCCCAACCCAGGGCTGAAGCGTTCTGTTACCCCAGTGCAGAGAGGGGTTGATTTGGGTAAGACTGTGCCAACACACACTGCTGGCCCTGCCACCCCAGCACAGCTCCAGGATCCAGCACACACTGCTGGCCCTGCCACCCCAGCACAGCTCCAGGAATCCAGCACACACTGCTGGCCCTGCCATCCCAGCACAGCTCCAGGATCCAGCACACACTGCCAGCACAGCTCCAGAATCCAGCACACACTGCTGGCCCTGCCATCCCAGCACAGCTCCAGGATCCAGCACACACTGCTGGCCCTGCCATCCCAGCACAGCTCCAGGATACAGCACACACTGCTGGCCCTGCCATCCCAGCACAACTCCAGGAATCCAGCACACTGGGATTTCCTTGAGCTGTTCCACCCCGGACACTTTCTCAGCTCCCACCCCCAGAGCTTCAGACCAGCTGCAGGCCCACTCCAAGTCAGACAGAAGATTTCAGTGACATCATTTTCCTGGCTCTGCTCCCACCAGCCTCACCACAAGCCAAGAAGTTTTTCTATCAGTGGGAAGCTGAAAGCTCATATAAGAACAGGGAGATCCTCTCACGATGAGCCCAGGGCTGGCATGGGCGTGCACTTGGGAAGGACAGCTGGCTTTATAGCTGGAAGAGGGGACTCCTCCAGAGGCTAAAGCAGGCAGGGAGATGTCACAATCCCCTCTGCCAGCAGCCTGCAGCAGGCTGAGTGCATGCCCAGATCCCCAGCAGCTCACAGGGAGCAGAGGCTGCTGCAGGAGCCGTTTGTGCCCAGCAGATCCCGGAGCGCTGCTCACCGTAGGGGTATCCCCAGGTGCTGTACTCTGGGGGCAGGATGAGGGAGCTGGCTGTGGGGACAGGCACCACGTTCCCCTCAGCATAGTAGGGGACAGTGGCTCCCGTGGACAGGCAGAGTGTGGGGTGGTTTGGGGAGCCCGTCTGCTCCGAGTCCGCCCGGATCTCCTGGAAGCTCAGTCCTGGGGCGTAGCTAAAGGGCTGCTGCTGGGAATGGCTTTTGGTGGGGATGGAGACATTGTCCATGGGGTGATAGCCACTGGCAGCCTCCTCTTCCTCTGGGGGGGCACTGGGGACCACCACAGATGGGATGTGCTGGATGGAGCGGGACGGGCTCAGCGGGACCCTGTTCACAGCAATGTTTCCAATGTAGATGGGGAGAGTGACAGAAACCTCTGGAGACTTGAGGGAGACCTGGAAGAGAAGGGAGAACAGTGGCATCCTCATTATACATTGTTGGATCCAAGAAACCTGGGGTTTTTGAGCTTTCTGTGCTTTCTGGCACCGACCCCCTGGGGAACACTGCTTTTGACTTGGAGAAGGCTTCCAAATTTGAGTGATGGAGTTAAAGTCAGGGGTGTGTAGTTAAATAGAAGTGTGTGACTTCACTTGGTAAAGAGTTTTAAATTTGAGGTTTTTATAATATAGTCATAGGTATGGGACAAGATAGAAGATTTTAGGTGGTGTCTCCTTTTGGTGATCTTCCATCTTCTTCATGGTTTCAGGCAGTAGTTTCTGGTTGGACAGTTAGTGCTGCACTGAAGGTCACAGGAGTTTGGTTATTGGGCCAAAAGTATAAATAATATAGGTGTTAATTCTCCATGGGACTGTTTAACTTTAAGAGACCTTGTAGCTAGCTGGATTCACCTCCATTTTGCTCACTTCTAGCTAATAGCTAGGAGTGTTGCTAAACTTTCTGTACTTTCAATAAAATTTAATAAACAACCAAGCCCAAACACGAGAAAATTAATTTCCTTTGTGTGTTTTTTAATCCTGGCTCTGAGTGAAAACAAAAAAAACTTCAAACAAGCCACTAATTAAGTGGTGCAAAACACCACCCTAATGCAATACATGGCAGTGGGAGGGTTCACCTGATGTCTGGAGCACCCACACCACACTGCTCAGCCTGGGAGGGGACAAGAGCTGCAGGCCAGCCCAGGAATACTCTGGATAAACTCACCTGGATGTAGTAGTCGATGTGGATGAGGCTGCAGCCCTGCAGAATGGATTGGGGCAGTGCTGGAACCAGGATCTGCTCCTTCCATTCTGCATGTTTCCAGGCTTTCACCCCTGAGCCTTCCACCTCGGCGATGGTCCTCAGGTCGTAAATCCAGCGCTTGGATTTATAGGCCACTTTCTGCACAGACAGGAGCAAACACAGCTTGCACAGAGGCTGCAGGTGGTCCTCTGTCTCCCACAAATGCAAGCCAGGACACAAACCCACCCAACTGCTTTGTCAAATAGGCACAAGCACAAACCTATCAGGCATGTTCCAGAGCAGGAACAGCCGTTGTTGTGTGACAGACTGAACAGGGATAAGCAAGACAACTTCTAGGTCCTCTTTCCCCAGGAAGGTAGAGAGGAACAGAGCTGGAGATCTGACCTTCTCACTGCCCCAGTTTCACAGAGGCCTCCCTGGGGTGGAGCAGCAGCACAAGCAGAGAATGCCCCACTGCACACCCACCTGGAGCAGACTGGCCACCACAGCGCCGGTGTCGCGGCCGGACTTGTTCTCGATGTCTGTGCGCAGCTGGATGGCCTGGCCCACGATGTAGCCCTTCAGATCAGATGTGGCTGTCAGGATGATGTTGCCACTTTTCACAAGCTTGTAGTTGAACTTCTTAGTGATGGACATGGTGTTGGGCTGCTGCAGAACAGCAGAGACAGAGGTGTTGGCTCAAGAGAGTCAGAGAGCCTCTGGGAAAACACTCGAGATTCAAAACAACAAAGCAGAAATATTTGCATCTAAGAGGATGCAAAGAAGCAGCAACATGGCAATGCCACAGAGAGCAGGTCTCACTTCTCCAGCCCCACAGTTCTACTGTCCTATTAATTTGCTTTCTCCTCCAAAGCAAGTTCCCCAAACCCAGGTGTCTCCAAACACCTGAAGCTGTTGGCCAACACGTCTCTCTGCATGCTGAAAATTCAGATAAATTGTTCCAAAACAACACACACAAGGGTCAGAAATCACCTGGAGTAGGTAGTGACAGCAAGGCAGGAGAGATGAGGAGTCCTTGTCCTGCTCTTGCATAGTCACAGCACACAGTCAGCATTGTCCAGCTACTCAGGGACTCCTCAGACAGCAGGACAAGTGCTGAAGGGCTGGCATTTCCCAGCCATGCCCCTCCTCACTCTTACCTCAATGTCAGGGATGTCATTCAGATTGAGAGGGCAGAGAACGTAGAAGATCTTGTTGCATTTGTAGTCCTTGGAGAAGCGAGGTGTGTCTATCACAGCTTTCACCTGATGCAGGACCTTGCCAAAAGGGCCTTCAAATGATGTAGGAGCAGAGGCTGGATTTGAGAGAGAAAGAAGAGATCATAAGGCTGAGTCAGGGCAGTTTCTGCACTGGAAGTACATGCAAAAGCCAAGGCTTACAGGGAAGGGCCTTCAGCCACTTTTCTGCATCTTACCTGGCAGCAGGAACTGGAAGGGAAAGTTGTGCTCTCCAGCTGTCAGGACCCCTGTGGAAACAAGAGTGAAGTGAACATGGGACAGGCTGAGAGGCTGTTACCTTGGAATGTGTGATCTGGGAGAGAGAGGCCACCACCCAGGGAATCACACACCACCTGTCATGCTGCCTACAGCCACAGGACAGCTCCAGATCCAATGGGCAGTGCTTGAGCCAGCAGGAGCACTTGCTGCCACCCAGCCCTCCTGGGGACAGGAGAGGTTCTTCATTAAGATATCCTGTAAATAAGGTCATTTGGGGCAGGCTCTAAGGGATTCCAGTGCCACAGCAAGTCGTTATCCCAGGCTATCAACACAGGGCATGGAGCAGGGCTGCTGTGGGTTTATTTTTCAAGTCTTTCCCATCAGGCAGTCAGGGGGAATGTGAGAGATCTGAGGGTGGTAGGGAGTTCTGGTGGGCATCAAGCCACTCCACCCTCAGCCACATACCAAGCCCTTCACAGACTGCAAAGGGAGCTGGAGCCAGAGGTTCATCAACAACTGGACCCAAGAAGGGACATGCAATACCTCAGCCTGGCTGCTGAGACAATAGGAGCTCAGAAAAATATTGTCACAACATCAAAACCTTGGCACTCAACTTCAACTTCTTCAACCACTGCTCTGCAAGAGCCTTGAGGGCACAGGGCAGAGCCAAGATCCAGTGCATGGCTGAAACAACATATTCCAGCTCCCCAACTCCATCCACCCTCCAGCACTCCCAGATTCCCTCCAGGGCAGTGTGGCAGCTGAACTGATCACAGTGTGATCCAACAGCTCCTAAAGTTGCCTTCAGTAAGAAAACCACTGAGGTTTATCCATATTTGTTAAATCCATGTATACACGAGAGGTTTTGTTTTTGAAGTGGCAGAGCTGAGAAGAGACCTGCATGCCCAGTAAATTGAGCTGTGTTTGTTTTGCTTTGTAGGATCATTGCTGGAGGTACCAAAAGCCCAGATCTGGCTGGTGCTTTTGTTGTTGCAAGGCAGGAGGAGGCAGCTTGCCCGTTAGCAATGCTGGCTCTGCAGAGCTGACAGAAATCGAGTCCTGTCGTCAGGGGATTAAGTGGATTACATGGAAGGGGGAGGTGGGGAAGAGAAGAGTAAACCCCCCCTCCACTGACACAGCAGCCCAGGCAAGTCTTGGGGCATCATTCATGCTATGAAAAGCTAGATCCCTGTCTCTCTGCTCGCTCAGCCACCCCATGGGGATGAGGGACACCCCAGTGAGTGTGTCCTGTCTGCAGTGCAGGGACAGCTGGATAAATAACCCAACACGCATCTCATCACAGATACCTGCAAAGGGAGAACATCTCCCTGCAATCAGAACAACATCACAGATGTCTATTTATACACTGTGGCCTCACAGAGAGGAGCAAGGTTTGCTCATTGCCATCACCTCCCTGCTGACTCCCCTCCATCTCCCAAACAAACCCGAATTATGTAGGCTAAAATGCAGCACCCGGCGCTGTCACCAGGTGGAGGCACCAAGCCAGGCACTGCCAGGCCTGAAGCTGCAGAGCTGGGCAGGCTCAGAGGCAGGTGTAGAACAGCCTCTCCTGTTCCCTCTTGGACAGCCTGGCTCTAAAGGGGCCAGGTGAGGTGCAGCAGGTGCCTTGGCTGGCTGGGTCCAGGATAAAGCCTGGTTAATGGGAACGACTCAATGAACCCTTGCTGCCCCAAGGGTTTCTGTCTTTTAATGGGCACCATTCATCATTGATCTTATACCCATTATCCCTGCTTTTAGAAAGTAAATGGGTAACTGGAATACATCAACTGTCCTGTGCAGCTTCTGCATTGCAGTACAGGGACTCTCCCCACCTGACAGAGTGGGAGCAAGTCCTGTTCCTGCCCTGCAGAGGGGAGGGAGGTGGGAGCTCCAGAGGGTGGTGGTCACTGAGTTTCCACCAAGAGAATCCCCAGCTCTGTGACCTGCAGAGCCCCACATGAAGCTGGAAGCAGTAATTCTGAGTCTCCTGCTAGGAGCATGAAACTTCACAGCCTTTCCAGGACCCTCAGGATGAGCCCACAAATTCCAAGTAAAAGCTCCTATTCTACACTACAGGCAGCACCATCCAACAAGTCATTTGTGTCCAAGTCCTGCCCAGCTCAGGTGCACCAACAGAAAGTCAGGCTGGAATAGAACCAGTGAACCCTTTCACAGTTTCTCACTCACACAGCAGCACTGAGCAAGGCCATGAGCTCTCCCAGGAACACACGTGGGCAGCATCACCCACAGAGGATGGGGTTTGGCTGCCACTGCCACCCTGTGACTCGCTGGCACTGAGGCAGCTCTGCACAGGTAGTCCAAGCTCTGAGCAGGTCACCAGATGGGAACTGCCCACAGGTCAGCCTGGACCAGCCTGATGGTCCTGAGCAAGCCCAGATTCCCAATGACCTGTTGGCTGTGACCCACTGAGCAGCCTGCAAATCCCTCCTGCAGCTGCTGCCTGCAAGGAGCTGCCCATGAGGGCTGGAAAAGGCCCTTCCTGCTCTTTGCAGCCAGAAAGGAGTTCCCAGACCAGCCACCCCAGACTGAAGCTGTGTCCTGCCACAGTTCACACAGACCAAGGGCATCACAGCAGCCCCTGGCTCATGGCCACAGAGCTCTGACCCCAGTCCTGAGCTGAGCAGGGGGCCAGGGAAGCACAGTGAGCCCTGTTCTCCACTCCATGGAGTAGGGAGATGCTGCAGGTGACTGAGAACAACTCTTGTTTTCAGACCAGCTCCTTCCAGCCCACTCTCTCCTTCCCCCCAAGGGAGAGAAACGTCTTTAGGCATCCCAGAGTGGGCATTCCAAGGCACCCACTGGTGCAGAAAGGAGTTCAGTGCCAGGGCTATTTCACAAACAAGGGTTAACAAAATTAACATGAAGAAAAGCTGATGGTCCTGACTGAGACAGGAGGCTCCTGTGAAAGCACAGGCATGATCCAGGGTGCCTGGCAGAGGGACAAGGTGCAGAGCCCACAGGTGAGCTCAGGTCCTGCCTGCCTCCCAGTGCACCAGGAGGAAAGGTGGATATTTAGCAGTAATCTGGGCTCCTTCTTGCTTCTCCTGGCAGAGGCTCCTGCAGCACAGACACAGCAAAGGCTCCATTTGCAACTTGGAATTACAAGACCATTTCTGTGTTCTGCCCACTGTCTGGTGGAAAGCTGGCAAATCCCAAGCCAAGCACCCTTACAGTGGGAAGGGAGGTGGCACCTCTGCTCTGAAAGGCTGAGCTTCCATTTCCAAATGCTGACTAATCTTGCTATAATAGGGAAAATCTGCAATTTCCCCTGTCCCAGCCTCCCTGCAAGCACGGGCAGGGCACAGACTGACCTGGAGCCAACACCCAGGTACTTCTGCCATGGGAAACAGGAGCAAACACCACCTCAGCTCCCTGCAAGGGACATTTGCAGTGTCAGTCCAGCACAGTCACTGTGCTGGTGACACAGAGCAATGTGTGTCTCACCAGGCTTTGCTGAGCCTTGAACAGATCCCCAGATCACAGCAGGGGAGATACAGGATCAGGCAGAGTGTCCAGAGCCATCCCACAGCTGCATCTGCTGTGCAATTCCAGCATCCCAGCGGCAAGGAGAACACACAGCCCATGGGAAGTCACTCATTGGCCCTGTCCCTCCAGCCCAGAGAGCTTCAAGTGACAGTCCAGGACATTTAATGTGCTCATTTCATTTCCAAGTGGACTTTGCAACAGAGACTGTTGTTGGCAGCAGGCAGAGGTGAGCATGGTGGGGGCCCATGGCCATCCCAACACCTGGGAAGAGCAGCCCTTTCCATGCTCCTCCAGAACCAGAGGCTTTGCCAAAGCCCTCCCCAGCCTGGGCAGGGCACAGCAGGTCAGCAAAAGTTCAGCCCTGCTTGAGGGGGGCATTGAGACCCCTCAAACAGGGGCTCCTGGGCAGCTCACAGACCACTGTGAGGGGACAGGGCTGTGCCAGCCACACTGAGCCAGCACTCTGTTCTCAGAAGCCAGAACAAAGGCCACAGTGTCCTCAGCTGCAAAAAAGCTTTTCCTGAAGTTTATATGCAGCTAAAAATACCTTGAGAAAGTCATTAGGCAGCAGGCTTAGCAGGGTTCTGCTGTGGGGCCATACCTGCAGCAGCCTTTCCCCCTGATAGGAGTCAAGCCAGCAGAGACTGGCCACCCCCGCACGGCCTTGGGAAACTTCCTCCCAAAAAATTCCTGGAGGGAAAGAAGCTGCTGCCCCAGACAGGCTGGAAAAAAAACTCAAGTCCAGATAGCAGGAGCAGCAACAACACACTAATAGTGCAGAAGAACCTTGGAGATTTCCCTGGCTCCAGTAGAGATATGTCTGGTCTTTCTCACTCATGGCTCAGCTGCTCTCCTCCATTCCACACTGGGACTGGGGTTGTTCAATTGTACCATTGGATGTGGAGGAGTCCTGGAATATTTCAGTCACAGAAAAGAAACCACTTAATCCAGAGGGCTGTTGCCAAGTCTTCTGGATCCCTTGGTGATGCTGGGTTGCCATCCAGAGAGACCTCACCAGGCTGAAGGGGCTGGGCTTGTGAGAACCTCGGGAAGTTTGACAAGGCCAAGTGCAAGGTCCTGCCTCTGGGTCACAGCAATCCCAAGCACAAGCACAAGCTGGGCAGAGAATGGATGGAGAAAAGCCCTGAGGAGAAGGGCTTGGGAATGTTGGTGGGTGAGAAGCTCAGTGTGCTGGCCCCAGAAGCCCCCCGTGCCCTGGGCAGCAGGAAAAGGGAGGATTCAGCCTCTCTGCCCCACTGCTGTGGTGAGACCCCACCTACAGAGCTGCCCCAGCCCTGGGGCCCAGCACAGGAAGGAGCTGCAGCTGCTGGAGACAGTCCAGAGGAGGCCCCTGAGATGCTCCAAGGGCTGGAGCCCCTTTGCTCTGGAGCCAGGCTGGGGAGAAGAGAAGCTCTGGGGAGAGTTCAGAGCCCCTTCCAGTGCCTAAAGGGGCTCCAGGAGAGCTGGAGAGGGACTGGGGACAAGGGATGGAGGGACAGGA
>JAOTQP010000770.1:1967461-1981018 GCA_026413545.1 Cichladusa arquata | reverse complement strand
AGCTTTTGCTAATTTCAAATAAAGCTTATTTTTTTTTTTTTTTTTTTTTTTTTTTGAGGAAATTTCAGTGCTTTTCAAGGAAAAAAAGCAGAAGGATTAGAGGTAATGCTGATGGGGTTGGTGTCATCCCTGAGTGGGGCTCTGCTCCCACCCCATGCAAATCCAAGGATCCCGGAGTGTTCAGCAAACACTGAGCACACAAAGGTGGGATTGTCCTTGGGGTAACATTTTAACCACCAGCGATAAGGTGATCTGGTTTATAAGCAATAAAAAAATAAACCATAAAAGCAACGGCACAGCCATGGAGAGTTTGCATTAAATATTTTGCATTACTGCCATGTTCTGATAAAAACTATCATCACTGGGATAGGAATTCTCTTAATCTTTCTAGCATCTTAACTTTTTATTTTTCCAGAAGTCTGAAACAGATCCCATGTTCTCCTCTGCCTGGGATATTTCACTATCAGGCACTGGAATCAAAATAAAGGTATTTTATTGCTGTTCTCAGTCCTGTGATGGTGAAAAACTTTTTGACCAGATCAGTTAATTTACTGCTTTGCTATTCCAGTGGATGAGGCAACACAGTGAATCCCAATATTCCTGTTAGCAATACCCCACAGTTTGGTGTCTCCCAGCTGGGGCCTGAAATGTCACTCAGGTGATTTGCCCCAGGCAATTTTCACTTTTCAGGTATTTCATGGGAGACATCCACTCTCTCTCCTGGGAGATACCTGGGGAAAAAGCCTGGAAAATCCAGTGCAGAGTGAGCAAGGTGGTGATGGATCTGTGGGACATCAGATGGAGGGAGATTAACTTCTTTAATCTGGGAAAGGAGAGAAGAAAATTGTGATGGGGGCAACTGAGAGGGACAGGGAATTATTTCCAGATCCTTCAGAAAGGCACATCCAGTGGCACATCTGTGATACCTTCAAGGATCCATGGTTTGCTTATGAACTGCTTGGCTTTTAATACCTTTGGAAGGCTTTGTTTTTTTTTTTTTTTTGTTTGTTTTGTTTTGTTTTGTTTGGTTGTTTTTTGTGATTTGAAGCTTGTACCAAGTGTGGTGCATATTTGTAGGTGAAAAAGTGTCTTGGTTTGAAAAATATTTATGTTTATTCTGAGGCTGCTAAGGCTACGTTCCCCTTGTCTGGTATCATTTGCCTTTGTGTGCTCTAAAGCTGCTCCTTGTCTTTGATCTCTTGTTGACTCAGACCTTGGGGCCTTCACAGAGCTCTGGTGATGGCTCTGAATGAGGTCGGCAGGGACAGATGTGGCTGAGTGAGCACACAAAGGCACAGAGAACAACAGGAACTTGCAGGGATAATAAAGGTGCCACTCCAGCAATCCAAGTGCTGAACAGGTTGTTTTTGGGGAGGGCTGAACGTCTGAACTCTGATAAGTCAACAGCAGAGAGCTGTGAATTCACAGAACATCACACACAGAATTCTTTTGTTCATTCCAGGAAGGAAATGAATTGTGCCAAGGGGCTGTCCCAGGGTAACTCTGGGCATCTCAGGTGTATTGAAGATGTGACCAAAAGCTGGTTTGTCATTGCAGGTCAACAAAGGCCTCTGAGGGACATGGAGATGCTCCAAGGGCTGGAGTCCCTCCAGAGCCAGGCTGGGAGAGCTGGGGGTGCTCACCTGGAGAGGAGAGGGATCCAGGAAGAGCTCAGAGCCCCTTCAGGGCCTAAAGGGGCTCCAGGAGAGCTGGAGAGGGACTGGGGACAAGGGATGGAGGGACAGGACACAGGGAATGGCTTCCCAATGGCAGAGGGCAGGGACAGATGGGATACTGGGGAGAAATTCTTCCCTGTGAGGGTAGGCAGGCCCTGGCACAGGGTGCCCAGAGCAGCTGTGGCTGCCCCTGGATCCCTGGCAGTGCCCAAGGCCAGACTGGATGGGGCTTGGAGCAGCCTGGGACAGTGAGAGCTGTCCCTGCCCATAGCAGGGGGTAGAACAAAGTGATGCTTAAGGTCTCTTCTCACCCAATAAAGGTTTCCCTACACTCACTGCAAACCAGCACACTGCATGGGAAAACTGTCCCCCTCATACCCACTGGGGGTGAAATGACCACACGTCTGTATTTACACTGTTAAACAAATGATCAAGTCGAGTTTACTCCACCACAGCTGCTGAAAGTGTCTGGGCTCTGCAGAGCACTGCAGCCTCCCTGGCTGGTGCTGCCAGGCCCCTGCCCAGGCAGAGCTGGCAGTCAGGGAAATCACCAGCCCTTCAAAGCCATCGTCCCTCCAGACCGAGGGGAAGCTCCCTGCCCACACCCTGCCCTGCCTGCAGCTGGCCAAGGGCTGGGAAATGCCCTCCAGCAGCCTCTGTCCTACAAGAGCAGGGCTGGGCCACAGGAACCAGGACACAGCCCCACCTGCTGTGTCCCACCCACCTTCCCAGGGCTGTCTGGCAGCTTTCTGTGCTAACAGCCCCGTCTGACAGCACCGGTGGGGCCAGACCTGCCCAGGCTGCACGTTCCAACCAGTACCACTGCAGGGACACTTGCCAAATCCTCCTCCCAGGCTGGCTGCCCCTGCCCCAGTGTCTCTGTCTGGAAGTCACATCCATCTCTCCACAAGGGACATGGCCACCACGACAAAACCAGGACGTCCAGGATAGCAGAAGGGAGTTGGGAGGTGCCTTGGTCACACAGCAGATTCAGATGAGGTTTATTCCTCTCCTATGAAGGCTCACACTGGTGTTCTGGGACAGCCAGCCCAGATGTGTGACACACAGGAGGCTGCAGGCCAGGCACAACAGTGTGTGGCACAGCACACATACCTCTGCCTCACCAGGCTTCACCCACAGGTGAAGAATTCTGTCTGTCACTCCCTCCAGCCCCCAGAGAGAAGGATGATATCAGCTCTGCAGCCACCACTGGGAGCCTGAAAAGTGTCCCTGCACCCCAGGCTCGGGAGACAGAGTGGCTGAAATGGGGCTCCTGCCCCAACCCCTGTCCCTCCCCATCACTCCCTGCCAGGCTCTGCTCTCTCCTGGATGCCAGAATGGGAACAGGCTGCACCTTTGGAGTACACAGATTTTTTGGTTCTTCTAGAGGAGCAGCAGGCCAGACCATATGGCAATTTCTCCCTGGCTACTTAACAAGTGATGTATTAACTGCGTTGGCCAATTCAAGGAGTACAGAAAGGTACTTGGTGCCTGCTGGTCCCAGTGCCATCACTTGTAGCAATATGTCTCTTTGTTCCTGCTGCCTAAAATCGGCCCTGGGGAAGGTGAGCTCCTCCAAAGGTGCTGAGTTAGACTGATTCTGGTGTTGCTGATGCATAGTTTGAGTACTCTCCTCCCAAGGCTCTCCAGGCACAGAGCAGGAAAGCAGAAGGTTTGTGGTTTCCACTTTGGGGTAGAGAAATGAGCAGCCCTAGCTCTGCATTGTGCACAGGACCCCAAGTCCCCAGCTACGGCAGAAATGTCACTCACTGCAGTGCCAGCAGCCAGCACCCTGCTCACCCCTGTCCTGCCCTCTCTCCTCATCTACTTTTGCAGCCAGAAAACTGAATTTTAGATATGAGCAAGGAGCCAGAGCTCTTTAGCTCTCAGGAGGCTCTATCAGAGCTGTTAGAAGGGAAGCATTAAGTCTGTGCCAGGGCACCTGAGGTGACACTGAGCCATTGCAGCTTTAGCACAGGACTCAGCTCAGCCTCTGGTGAACGAAGTTAATACAGGGGATTACAAACTGCAGCAAAAGAGAGCACACATTTGCTCATGCCATCAGCAGGCACAGGTGCCATGGAGGGAGCAGCCAAGAGCCAGAAAAGCAACATGCCAGCAAGCACAGCCAAAGCTGCCAGGAAAGCCTTGGTGCTCAGCTCCAAGGAGCTCTCCTGCTCGGTATGGCAGCAATGGAGCACAGCCCCAGCAGGCTCCAGGCTCCCTTTCAGCAGCAACTCGCTCTCTCCAGCTCTGCAAACACACAGCAGGAACAACCTCCAGCACTCCACACGGGTAATGCTGCTGAGATAATCCTTTCTGTAACACAGGAGGTGCAGCAGAGCACCCAGCACTGAGGTGAGAGCTCCACTGCTCATAAACCTCTGTGTCAGCAGTTTCCAGAGACATTCTCAATGAATTAGCAGGATTTGGCTGTATGGCAATGCTGCAAAAAACCCCCGAGGATTAACCGGTCTACTGAGGCAAGAAATTGGGAAGTGCTGAGGAAGCTGTGACCCAAGCAACTGCAGAGCCCTCAGAGTGGTTTTCCTGGGCTGAACGTGCAGCTACTGCTCCTGAGCTGGCAGCAGCATATCCTTAGTGGCTCACCACCACCCATGGACACCCTGCTGCTCTCACCTGGACCAACACCTGCTGCTCTGAGACCTCCTGCACACACAGAACAAGCTGCACAAGGCTCACAATTCTGCTTAGTCAAGTCACCAAGATTTTTAAATTCAGCTGGGAGCCAGGATTGTTACCCTGTGCCAACTGCTGGCCATGAAGGTGTTGTGCCAGGCCGGCAGAGAACCACCCCAGGGAAGAGGTGATGCACAGCTGCCCCTTTTTAGCTTTTTGTGCAAGAAATCTGCCAGCAGAGGAAGCGTGTGGATCTGCCAGGAAATCCCTGCAGCGCCTTCAAGCTAACTAACAAGCTGCCAAAAGAAAGGTCAGCTGGAAATTACAGCCAGCTCCCTGCACGAGTTCAACTCAGGTACAAGGAGGGAACAAAAAAACCCAAAAGTCTGCCTTTGCAGGCACAACCCTTCCACAGGGCACGAGCTGTGTGTGCAGCTGGAGATGCAGGGAAGGGACAGCCCCACGGGGGTACAGGCTGGACCTGCTCCTCTCTGGCTGAACAAGGGCAGAGCCACAGCAGGGAGGGGGAGAGGAGCAGGAGGCTCTGCAGAGCTGAATCACTCCATTATATTGGATCAAGAGAAGCATCTCTGTGTCCCAGAGCAGCGGGTACAAGAGGTGCCATTCTGTGCTCGCTGCCACTTGATCCCCTGCACTGCTGACACCTACAGAAACACAGCAGCCCTCACCCCTCTTGCATTTTTCTTTGCAGAAGGAAAAACCAACATCAGTGAGCAAAGTCCAAGTGGGAAAAGTAAATACTCTCTTAGCCTCCCCTCCAGAAGGCAAGTAATGACTCCCCTGGGAGTCCTTGGTGACCTCTGCAGCACAGCAGCCTCTCCAGCAAACAGAGCAGCCAGAGGCTCTGGAGCAGCTGGCACACCCCAGACTTCCCAGCAGCTTTTATGTAAAGAGCCCGAGTTCATTAAACCCTCGGCCTGTGTGTGATTGCCAAGGCTACAGCACAACCCCCTGCTGCCTCCAGCTCCTGCCCAGCCTTGAGAGGCTTTCCCAGAGCACAGAGGATGCCCTGCTTGAGTGGGGATAAGCCCTGAGGGGAGCAGGGTCCTCTGCAGCAGCACTCATCACCAACCTGCTCCAGTGGCACAGCTGGGTCCTCTACACCCTGTTCCAAGGTGGGGAGAGAAAGGAAAGTGCATTAAATAAGTGTCAGAGTGGGCATCTGGGTTATTTCAGGGCCTGCCTCCTTTCCCATGCAATGTAGAGCCTTAAGAAAAAACCCAAAGCAGTGTGCAATACCGGTGCCACAGAGGACGAGCTGCCCCCTCACTCATTTCAATGCAAAGGTGTGTGGGAGGAGAAGTGTGGAGTCACTCTTAGAGGCTTAAAGAGCAGTCTGAGCCTCGATAGTTTTGCAAACCTCCTCTTCCCTTCCCCCCATGTGTCCTCAGAGAGCACAGATCAGTGTTTCTTAAAGTTACTGCTCAGGATGTGGGAAGGCACAGAGCGAGGCAGGCTGTTTTTCAGGCTGAGCCTGCCTCCCTGCACCACCTCCACAGTGCTGTGCTGGCACCACTGCAGCTGAGCCACTCACCAGGGATGGGCAGGACAGAGCCCTGTTCTCTGTGTGGCCCTGGGGACACCTGGGATCCTTCCTCAACCCAAGCCAGTGCCATCAGACTGGATGAGCTCCCTTCAGGAGAGCTCGGGATGGTGTCAGAGGACAGCCTGGAATCACCCTCTGCCTCAGGGCACAGCCTGGCTGCCAGTTTCCTCCCAGTAAGGACATGCTGCTCCTCCTTACCTTTTTTTTTTTTTTTTTTTAATGCTCTTGTTCAAAAAGAAGAGGTAACATCATTGCTGTAGTGGGGGGCAGGCAGGAACAGAAGAGTCCTCTGAGGCAGAAGCAAATTCCTCCCCTTCCTCAACTCATTTTCAGGCAGTGATATCCCCTGTGTGGATAAAGCCTCTAGGGGCATGGCAGGAAGGGAAGGCAGCCCCTCCACCTGACACCAGGCCTCCCACAGCCCTGCCCTCCCTTCTGCTGTTTGCTTTTTGGTGGGAGAAGGTGAGGTGGGCACACCCTCACCTGGAATAACCAGCAGGGATTCACCCTGGGGGGGGGGGGTTGCACAGTTTTTATTCATCTGCAGGACCATAGAAGATGCCACCACAGTAACCTTTGCTCGTGGTGCTCTGTCATGGGTGGCTGCTGCTGCTGGCCAGGGAAGGAGCTGTGTGCTGGCAGTGTGGGCCAGCAGCTGGGCTGGCCTCATGTTCCTTTAGGAGTCCTTGCTTGGAAATCCTTCCAGCACCCTTAACTGACCCTCACCCTGGGCTCCTGCCATCACCATCAGTGACCTTACCACCCCATGGCCCAAGAGCCAGCAGTCTAGCCTGCCTCAGTTTCCCCTCCCAGCCGGGTCAGCCCTGCAGGGAGGCACCCAGGGAACACCCACACGGGACACTCCATCTGTCTGGAGCTCCCTCATGCTCTCTTCAGGAAAGGCCAGGACAGCTGAGAGCTATTCCTGGAAAGCCTAAAAATGCCACAACTGAGTCAGAGCCCAGGCTCTGCCTGCACAAGGCCAGCACAGGGCTCCCCCAGCACAGCCCTGCCACAGCCCCACTGCAGGGCTGAGCTGTGCCAGGACACTGTGCTGCCAGCAGCCCCTCGGAGGAGGCAGACAGACAGACATACAGGCACAGAGGCAGGGACATGGAGGAGCAGCCCAGCTCCCTCTGCTCTGCAGCCCAGACATGCATCAATGTCACAGGGAGGGCTGTGACAGCAGACAGCTCTCTCTGTCCCTGTGCTGCAGGCTGGAGCAGTGCCAGTCCCCAGGGCTTTTGTTCCACGTCCCTGCAAGCCAGCACAGCAAATGCAAGGGTCAGCTTCAAAGCCATCTCTGCTGGTGGAAAGGCAGCACTGACAATGCACCTTCCATCTCCATCCCATTGCTCCCCTCTCCATCCTCCCAGGGGCCCAGCTGTCCTGTCTGAATGCAGACATGGGACAAATCTGCAAGTTCAGGCCAATAATTCCTGAGCATGAGGGGCAAATCCTCCTTGGCTGCAATCCCCCATACACAGGGACGGCCCATCCTCTCCTCTCTGCTTCCCTGCAGCTGGGAATTGGGCTGAGAGCTCCCAGCAGCTGGGTCCACACAACTCTGTGGACAGGAAAAGCTGAACAGCAGAGGTCAGTGACTGTACCAGGACACTGCTGCACACCAACTGCTGATAGCTGGGCTGGGCTTTCCTCATCATCTCACTGCACGTCTGAAAGGCAGGACAGGAACATCACAATGCACCTCAGTTTCTGATCACACACTGATGTTTCTTACCTCACCTGCCTGCAGCTCTGGGAGACATCAGCTGGCCCATTCAGTCCCACTCACAGCCCAGGCTCATGGCTCTGTGACCAGCTCCAGTGCAGAGCCAGCAGCCCAGCCTTGCTGCCAGCCCCAGGCACCCTCTCAAGGCTGGCAGAGCCTGTGATACCAGTGGGTGACAGATAGCAGCACTGCACTGCTGCATGCAGGAGTCTGGGTCCCAGAAAACCAACATCCAGAGCTGGGCTCTCTGTGCTCAGCACATCCAGAATCAGGCAGGAATGTTTCCCATTGCCCTCCCAGGCAGTTTATCTCTGACTGCAGCCCCCAGGCTGTGAGCCAAGAGCCAGCCAGCCAACGGTCTCACTTGGCAGGGACCTGAGAGCAAGCAGCACTCTCACCAAGCTGCTGTGAGGATAAGCTCAGTCTCCCTCAGATGCTAAAAGCTCTGCTTGGAAAGTTGCTGAGCTAGCAGAAACTGCCATTTTAGTTTTATCCATTTCCTATTATTAGATAAAACAGTATCAGAGGGCTGAGCTCCTGCTACCCTGAGCTTCTGCCATGTTCCTGTTACAGCCACTGCCTTCAGCAGGTGAATACTGGCACATCTTGATTTCAACAGGAGCCAGGGCACAGCATGAATTATTTGTGGTAATGCTGACCTGTTTAACAGCAGAAAGACAGCATTCATTCAGGCCCAGATCCCCCAGAGGCTGCTGGTGTCACTTTACCCACAGGACAATACAAGCCCATGGCTATCTCTGTCCATCTCACTGGGAACACGGATAACTGTCCTGGGCTGATCCTGCCATGCTCCCAGCACTTCTCCTGGAACACAAGGGACACCTCCACATCCCTGTCAGAGCAAACCACTGGCTTCTGCTGAGCAGCTCTGATTAGTGTTTTGTCATCACCATAAACACACACAGGAAGCAGAGCAGGGTGAATCCACAGAGCCTTGAAACAGGGAGCAGTCCCTGTGACAGCTCTGCTTCAGGCAGGCCAGGGCCAGAGGCAGTGTTTGCAGGGTGCCTGCCAAGTTCTGCCCAGGATCCTTCCCTGCATAGCTCCTGCTAAGCTCTTGTAGTCTCTAATCCTGGCTCCCATCCTCTGTGCCCAGGCCAAGGCAGCCTGTGGGGGGTATTTCACATGGAGGGGACGCTGAAGTCTTGGTGATACATTTCTGTAAAGCTTCTCCACACCACAGATCTGCACCAGGCCTTTGTGGACCATACCTTTGTCTGCCAGGGACAGTGTGCTGTTGAAGTACTGCTCCTCCACAGTCCATGCTGTGTCATTGATCTTGTTGGACACCCCACAGGATCCAATGCAGCTCACCTTGATGGCTGTGAAGAGACAGGACACATGTCAGCACTGGGAG
Organism: Cichladusa arquata; assembly: GCA_026413545.1. Lineage (NCBI taxonomy): Eukaryota > Metazoa > Chordata > Aves > Passeriformes > Muscicapidae > Cichladusa > Cichladusa arquata. The sequence goes on along the minus strand of JAOTQP010000770.1, from coordinate 1,972,025 downwards.
AAAGCAAAACCTCAGGTTCAGATTTGCTTCAGGTACTGTACTGTGCAGGAGCATGAAATCACACACAGGGTGGGAAAATGGAGCAGAGGAATCAGGTCATGCTTTCATTCCAAAAGTATGTTTTCCAGCACTCCCAGCACAAGTGAGCACTCCCTGCTACCCCAGTGCTATTTCCAGATATTATCAGCTTTGCAATCCTCAAGGTGGTTTCCTTGCACTGTTAAAGCCCTTACCAGCAGTGATGGCAGTTCCCTGACAGGTAAACCTCTCTCCCAAATGAAGCAGTGTTCCCTCCCAAAACATGCACCAGCCTTGGCACTCTGGCTGAGAGCAGGAGCCACTGGCCAGCCAGGGATGAGCAGCCAAGGACACTGCTGCCTCCCACCCACAGGGAGCCAGGCATCCCACCAAGTGTCTCACCATCCCTGGGAGGAGAGGCATGTTTGGCACAAGCTCATTAACCAGCTGAACAAGGGGTTCAAACAGCCCTGTCTGAAGCAGCAGCAGAGAGCTGGACCCCCCAGTGCAGCCTGGACAAGCTCTCTGCTGCTGAAATTCACAGCCCAGTCACCCTCAGAGGACATTCCCAGCCCCTGGGAGCCTGCTCCCAGCTCCTGGGGTCAGTCTCAGCTTCCATGGCTTGCAGCAAAAGCATGTTGCCCATTAACACTTGTCCTGCATCAGGACCTCCAAAATGTCCATATACACGTCACTTCCCAGCCAGACACCAGTTCTGAGGGAGTGGTTTCCTCCTCTGCTGGACACAGGGCTCAGTAAAGCCACACAGGAAGGTCTGGAAGCATCAGAGGGGCCATCTGACCCTCCCAAAAGCAAGGACAGTCATCTGAGCTATGTTTGTGCCTCGCCTGGAGAAAGTCAGCCCAAGAGCTCAGCCTGCAGTGTGGCTCAGCAGAGCTACGTGGCTCTCAGAGGAGCTCCCCACAGACATTTTCAGAGTCTTGGCCAATACTCAGCAGGTGGAAATGAGATTCTGATGTTGACACTGGACTACAGAGACAGACAAATATGACAGACTGGCCTTGCTGCACAGCAAGAGATGGTCTGCATTGCCCCCCCCCATGCAGGGAGGACACAGGCAGACCTCTCGAGGCACAAACAGAGCCTTCAGGGCTGTCCAAGCCTCAACATCTCCCTCCTGAATCCCACCAGGTTTTGCAAGAGTTTAACTGGAGCCCATAGAACTCCCTAACCCCACTTGCCAGGTGAACAGTTCTGCTGGCAGAAAGGTGACAGGATCCATCAGACAGACTGCCTGTTTGACCCTCTGCTCCCCCACATTCCAGCTGCATCCACAGGAAGAATGTCCCTGGGAAGCAGGTGACCAGTTTGCCTTGGTGTAGGAGCTCTCCCCCTCCCCTCCACAAGTGTTCTCAGCCCTGCCGGTATCAACACCTCCACCCACCTACCCAACACCGAGGGCTGCAAGATATTGCTGCTTGCAGCCACCTCAAACAGCTCTCCAGAGCACCTGCCTGGCCAATGTCACCTTGCTCCCCACGCTGACTCGAGACAGGGTGCAAAGAACCCCAAATCCAGCCCTCTCTGCAGGGGCAACACATTGCTCTTACCCCAGTCACAGCAAGGGGGGTCATGCAGTCAGGTGGAGTGAGCTCCTCAGGGCTTAAAGTCTGAAATCCACAAGGAAGAACAGCCTCCCCCATCAGATCTCCTGCCATACCCTCACAGCTGATCATGACTGTGAGATGAAGAGCCCCTTGCAGTCCAAGTGATGTTCAACACTCAAGGACAAAGGATAAGCAGCTCCAGATGCCAACTCTCATTAACCAAACATCAACAGAGCAGGGAGGCTGACACATCTCTGGCTTGTTTGTGTCTGTGATGTGCTCCAGCATTTCCAAGGCAGGGAAAGAACAGGACAGCGTGGTCTGGGATGGGAACTCCCCCACCACAGCACAGAGCACACCTGAGCAGACACAGGTGCCTTCCCGAGGTGAACCATCACCTCCACACATCCCCAGGTGACATCCAATATTCTCTTTTGCCAGATGGCAGAGCCAAAGCCACAGAGGGGCCTCAGCATCAAGAGCAGGAAAGGTTTGAGCAGGGTGGTGTCCTGTGTATCTATGCTCCCACCTTGGACATAGTGCCACATCTCTGGGCTCACAACAAGCCTGTCCCACTCTGAATTAGCCCACATAACACAGATGGATCCAGCCAAATCAAGCCTAGACTCACCTGCTTTTCCCACAGCTGAGAGCAAGAAAAGCCCAACCAAAACCTGGAGAACATTCTCATGCTTCAGGAGCACCAGCCCCTGAGCAGGCTCCCCCTCAGCCTCCCTGCACCACAGGAGTTTACAGATCACCACCATCTGTTCAACACCCAGATAAGGGGCTGGCAGACTGTGTTTCCAGCCCAGTGCTGCACTGAGGTGTGGAGGCTCTCCTGTTCCAGGGAGGCAGGTGGGTGGGAATTCTCAGGAACACACGCTGGGGCCCAGCTCCCTGCCCACAGCACACAGGCTCAGCAAGCAAAGGCAGTGGGTTTGCAGTCTGACACTCTGAGCCAGCCCGTGGCTGGGGCCCTGCTGCCATGGACAAGCACTAGGGCTGAAATCAGATCAGGTCCAAAAATCCCTCTACAGATTGCTAAGTTTTTCAGCACAGAAGCTGTCAGCTCCAAGGCTTCCCAATTGACCACTGACATCCCAAACTGGCATGGTCACAGCCAGTCTGTGCCTAGAGAGGAGGGACAGTCCCTGGAGGGATGCTTTGGGGCTCCAAGGGATTCTATCCTTCAGCCCCACCAAGCCCTCTCCAGCCACGTTTCCTGACCATCACACACCCTGGGATTGCCATTCCAGTCCCAAGCAACATAAAGCAGCATTTCAAGCTGAAAAGTTTGAAGGAATTTCACTCTCCCCTTCCCTCTATGCTCCCCAAAGTTCCCAGTGTCTCCCCCTCACCAGACACCAAGTCACCACACTTAAGACAAGCCTTGGAGCAGCAGAGATTTGTTACAAAGCATCTTCTCCAATCTGCTCCAGACACATGAGCTCCCCCCACCTCCTTGGGGAAAAATGGGGTGGACAATAGCTCTGAGCTAGTGCCCCACAGCTGACAGTGTGGCTGGACACAGGGATTGCATATCCCACCTCACTGGTCCTGGAGGAGCCAGCAGATCCCCAGGCCTCTGCAGGGTGGGTGATGCTGGGACAGTCAGAGAACCCCCCCAGTTTTAACCCCAGAGCAGGAAAGACTGGCAGCTACAGGGCCAGGTTATTTGGGAGGTTTCAGAGGTGCCTGGTTCAACAGATCAAACCATTCATCTCACTCCTAACCAGGTTTTGGAACAGAGAACCATAAAATCAGCCTCTCCGTGAGCATCCCATGGGCAGAAGGAGACACTGGGGACTTGCCTGGCTCTCTCTTGTACAGGCTCCTGCCCACAAGCAGGAGGAGGGACAGGGATGTGTGACAGACACAGCTCAGGCACGTGGCTCAGGGGCAGTTGGAACCTAAAAATGGCATTGTCAGGACAGACCTGGCAAAACCAGCACCATCACAGCTGCTGCAATGGAGCCACCTGAGCACAGAGCTTGTCAGCCTGCCTGTTAGGAAGCAAAATGCACAGTCTGAGCCTTTCCAAGGAAATCTTGGAATTGCCAAGCTGTAGACAGAGGAAATAAGAATAGTTTCTGCATCAGAATAGGCCAGTTCCAGTTATTAGAAACCCATTAAAAATGCCTCTGGAATCCAGTGCTACCAGTGGCCCCAGTCACTTCCCTCCTGCTCCCTGTTTACCCAGGCTGATTTGAATAAATACAGGAAAAAAACAAATTCCAAAAACTGGAAGGGGAGTGGAAGGGGGAGGCAAAGAAGAAATGAATGATGAAGCCATGCAGGAGGCAAGAGCCCTTCACCCCTGCAGTCCCTCAGGGAAGAGGGCAGCTCCACATCCAGCCAGACACATCTTCAGCAACGCGCCGCAGCACGCGCCAAATGCTGGAAATAAAAGGAGACAGCTCAGCCATATCCATCTCTGCACAAAGTAAAAATAGAGATGCCAGGAGCTGGGCATGTCTGCCTTCTTCCAAGGTGATTTAAGGCGAGCAGCCATAGATTTCAAACTGCTTTTTCTCCTGCCCCAGTGAGTTGCCCTCCTTGGGGGAGCTGGCGTGGCACCTCGGGCATGAGGAAAGCGCAGCACACGCGATCCCTCCTCTGCCAGGGGCAGGGGGTGTGTGCACATCCCTGCTTCCAAAATCCAGCCACGGGCTGAGCAAGCACAGGCTCAATGGTCACCCTGCAATCAGCCCCAGTCCCAAGCAAACGCCTCTGACTTCAAGTCCCACCTATGCCACACACCTGCCACAACAGGTACGGGCAGAGGGGGAGGGAAGAGGCTGCTGCATCTTGGTCAGTTTGGTTTTCCTAGGCTGGGTAGGAGAAGCAGCAGAACAAGTTCATAGAATATCCTGAGCTGGAGGGACCCCTCAGGATCAGCCAGTGCAGCCCCTGTCCCTGCCCAGACACCCCAGCAATCCCAGCCTGTCCATCCCTGGCAGCGCTGTCCAAACGCT
>JAOTQP010000770.1:1954658-1967361 GCA_026413545.1 Cichladusa arquata | reverse complement strand
CCAGCCTGAGCCTGGGCAGTGCCAGCACCTCTGGGGGAGGGAAGAACCTTGCCCTGAGCTCCAGCCTGAGCCTGCCCCTGACACAACCTGACACAGTTTGGGGTGGTGGCTGTTGCAGTTGGCAGGGGCTCAGGCAGGACAAACAGACTCTCCCGTCATTTCCTTTCCTCTGCAAGGACGGACGAAGAGCTGGCAACCAAGCTCTGAAATGGCACTTACAAACAGCCCTGGGACTCTGCCAGCTGAAGCTTACCCAGGTCACCACGTGGCCTCAGCCATGTCTGCTGGACCCAGAGGCTCCAGCCATCCCTGCTGCAGTGAAGGAGGGGCCCAGCCCTGCACACGTGGGATGGGATGGACGGCAGAGCTACAGTGTGCCTGCAGTGACCCCACACAGCACAAGAGACTAGGGCACGCTTTAGTGACAGAATCAGAGGGCACCCAGGGACTGAGATACCCTTTGGAAAACTTGTGCATGCCTGGATGCAGCTAACAAGGGAGCAGAGGAGGAGAAAGTGCTGTGGGAGTTGTTGGAGTCAAGTGAGTCTGCATCAGGCAAATCTTCATTTCATGGAAAATAGCCATGGGAAACCAGAGCCCCCTTCCCCCACCCCTCACAATCAGAGCCACGGCAGACAGTGATCACCACATTTTAACTGATTTTCTCAAGGTGCCAGGGACTCTCCAGAGCTGCAGGGACTCAGAGCATCCATGAGCTGGGAATGAGCCATTTTCCATGCCAGGGGCCAGAAGTAGCCTTGGGAGAAGGGAGTGAAGAATCCCCCTGAACCCCAACCCCTCCCCAAAGCATGGTAATAGGGACCTGTTTTTGACAGCAGGATGGGCTGTCACAGGATGGGCAGCAGGAGGTCACCTCAACACAGCTCCACCTTGGAGTGACACCTCTGGGTTCAGCAAAGATCACAAGTTTGGGTACACCCTGAGATCCTCCAGTCCTGCATCTGTGTGAAGATGAGTGGTTTGAGGTTCCCCACACGGCCAGAAAAGCAGGACCAGATAGCACTGGGAAAATGGAAAGCCTGGGAGAGAGCAAGACCCAAAGGCCCAAGGTACTCTCAGTTTGTAGAGACTGGGTAATTCCTAGAAAAGTTCCATGGAAAGTGGACACCAAGAGGGGCAGATGAGTTTTTTCTACTGATGGCCTTTACACAGAAACACACCCATACAGCTTCAGACAGAAAGGGCAGAGCAGGAAACTCACGAGATACACAACTCCCTCATGTATGCATATATTGAGACATTACTAATTAAACCAACAGATCCTAATTAAATCTCAGCTGTCCCCATCCTTCTGGGTCGATCCTGGCAGTTCTTGAGACACAAATAGACTTGAGCATTTCACAAGGCAGTGAGGCAAGAGCAGAGCTTACAAGTGCTGGAGGCAGCAGTGGGTTTGGCACAAGGTTAAGGATTGTCTGGGGAGGTTTTTATCTTCTTCCTTCACAAGAGCCCAGCACAGGGGCAGGAAAGGGATCTGGCCTCTAACGTGGAAGGAGAGGAGTTGTCTAGAAGAGTTGTCTGTGCTTTCCATCTCAACTCAAATCCAAGCCTACAGCCAGGCCCTGGGAGAGGACTTGTCTGGATCTGATGCACAGGGAGCAGCATCTCCCACAGCACCAGCAGCCTCCTGCTCCTGGAGGACTTGGCTGCTGCTCCCTGTGACCCAGGGGGACATCCCACCTCCTACAGCCTGGCAGCCATCACAAGCTCATGCCCAGCACAGCTCTGTGCTCAGAGGCTCAGGCAGGCTCCCAGTGAAGTTCTCAGTGGTTGCCATGTCTGACTCCTCTCTGTCCCCATATTGCTGCCCATGGAAATGCTCCTGCCACGCACAAGCCCAGCTGCAGCCCCTCTGCAGTGGCACAAAATTTAGCATCATTTAGCCCCCAGGAGCAAGAGCAAGCTCTGCTGCTCAGCCATTCCTTCCCCAGGCTGGCACTTGCCCTCAGCACCTTGCAAGGGTTTGGACCAGCCAAACCCCTCATAGCAATGCAAGGGACAGTCCCTCCCTCTCCAACCTTTCAGTGTGCTGATTCCCAGGGCAGCAGAGCCAGCCCTGCAAATCCAAGCTCAGCAAATGCCATCCCAAGAGTCAGCAGTGCCTGCTGTCCTGGCTGTGGTAAAGAGCTGTGCATGTCCACTGCCAGGCTGAGGCAGGAGGACCCACCTGGATGTCCCACCCAACCTGCAGGAAGCCCAAACCCTCCAAAAGCAGCCCCACACTGCAGGAAGGCTGAAGCAGCTCCTCAAGACAGCCTGGAAAAACTCCATCTGTAGCAACCCCAGGGGAGTGACAGGTTTGCCACTGGGGCAAAGTGACCCACAGTCATCACTTCAGCTATGCATGAATTATTTGAGCCAGAGTCCAGCACAAGGAGGGGCAGGTAGTATGGACATACAAGGATGTCCTCATTCCAGCAATGCAGAAGCCTCCAAAGGGAAGCTGGGCAGGTGTGTACCTGCAGAAAAGCAGGAGAACAAATCTTGTCTAAGTCCTTTCCCAGGCAGATCAATCCTTCTCCCCATTGCAAACATTTTTTTCCATCACGCTGAGAGCAACAGGGAAACCTACATTTTCCAGCTCCTCCCCAAAACCAAGGGTCAACATAAATCCTGAGACAAGAAAGCCAACTCTTGGGCTCCTGTTTAGAACAAACTCCTGCTCAAACCACAGGCTTTTCTCCCTTGTGGAGCTGACAGGTTTATTTATAGCATCACAGTGTTTTATCAGCACGCTGGCTGCCCTAGGAGGAAGGGGTCATCTCCAACATCTGGAATTAAATCCTCAGCTGTGTACGCTTAACAAGCCTGGCTCTGCACATGTCGGGCTGCAGGGGGAGAACTCACCAGTGAACAAGGCCACACAGGCTGCAGCAGGGGGATGAACATGTGCCACAATCTGTGCCTTGGATCTGCCAGAGGCAGCTCCTTAGCAACAGGCATGAAACAGCACCTGCACTCGGGGCCTGACCGAGGGCTTCACCCTATCCATCCCCTCACCCTGATCCCAACATGCTACTGCTGCTGCAACCACCCCACTGCTCCCCAAACATGCTCCAGAAAGGAATGCTGGGGTAATCCTTTCTACAAAACTGCCTCTAGCAAAATCAGGACAAGTTTGGGACTTTTTTTAAGCTTCAGACTGATGTGGGCCCCAGTGCTGAGCCACACAGACTGGGAAGAGGTGGGAGAAGATTTGCTCTGCTCAAGAGCCCACAATGGCAGAGGTGGTTGTACCACAACAGGCAGGCAGAGCAGAGTCTGGACATGTCCTGGCAGTGCCCCAGACCAGTTTTGGGAGCCCAGACTTTCATCCCATCCTAAACAGGTGGCACAGTCCAGCAGAGCTGCTCCACACAGTGCCTGCTGCCACACACAGGGCAGAGGTCAGCAGTGTCATTCCTTGGGTACTCCTGCAAGGAGAGCAGCTGTGCCCCACCCCAGCATGCTGAGGGACCATCCTCTTCCTCCCAGGCCAGGCTGGCAGACACAGGCACCCCTGCATGCTGGGAACAGTCAGATCAAACAGCAGTGAGAAACTACTTGGCAGAGAGAGGCAGATCTCAGCTCCCCAGGAATATCTCCATGCCAGCCACCCACCTGAGCCACACTGCCAGCACTCACAGCCTCCTCCTCTCCCAGCATCCATCCCTCCAAGTACTGGAGGGGAAAAGCAGAGAGGTTGCAGAGGAGCAGAAGGCTGAAGGAGAGATGGAGGCAACATTTCTTGTGGAGCTTCAACTGCTCCAGGGTGTGAAGCCAACTTTAATCTCAAAAAATTTCTTTCCTTTCTGCTATTCTGGACAGAAATTCAGAGTGGGAAACTGTGGCCTGTTTGGAGACTGCAGTGCTTGCCCTCCTCCTAGAACTGCATTTGAGGCTCACTTCTGTTCATGCCATCCATGAGGAAGCAGCCTCTGTTGCTCTCAGGTGGGATGGACTGGGATGGGACCAAGCTCCAGGCAGGGCCTGCAGCTGTCAGCCTAGCACAGGAACACCTCATATTTAGGATCTCAGCAAGGTCCAGAAAAGTTTTGCTCATGATCCCCTGCACAAGACAGATTTATTTTAATAAATTTAATGTAGATTTAATTTACTCCATCCTTCTCAGGGGACCTGGATAATAAGCTGGATTGTGTGAGCCCTGAATTTAAGTACGCTATGCTCTTCAGAGCAAAACAAGGCTGTTCATACATAAGCAGTCAGGGCATCTTAATCTTCAGCACCTGGCCTCTAGAGCAGCCCTGTGGGAAGGGAATGCAAGTCCCAGATGCCCAACATGCAGCCAGACAAGTGGAACAGAATCAGCAGCTCATCCTGGCTCACAGGAATGCTAATGGATGCCAGGACCTGCCAGCACTCAGCACTTCAGCCAGCCAGGGACCACAGCCACCCTTCCTCAGGCTGAGCAGTGCTAAAACAGAAGTGAGGAATCTCTTTTTTTTATAGCTTGCCCAAAGTGAAATAGGTTTCCACCCAGCACTTAACACGACTTTAGGCCAGAGGAGTTAAGATATTCTGGTACAATTGACTTGGCTGTCTAAAAAAGGAAGAACTGAGCAAGAAACTCCACCACAACCTACCACAGAGCACTGCAGATCCCAGGGGGGATGTGCTGGATGCTGGTGTAAGAAAACGCCCCTTTAAACTCATTAACAAACTCTATTGTTCTTTCCCAGCAAGTGCAAAGCCTGGCACCTTTTCCCACCTCGCTGGCAGAACAAGCTTCCATTCCTGTGGAGAAGGGAGGCTGAGCTCTCTGATGTCCTGGGAACATACCTCTGTCCTGGGAACACCCCTCCGCCTGCGACCACTGCCCTGCTCCACTCCTCCCACACCCTGGAGCAGGTTGGACGAGCTCTCTCCCCAGACAGCCCCCCTGCCCCCGCCACAGGAGCATCACCCTCCAAAAGCACTGCAGAAGATAAACAGCCCACTGATCAGGTTTCCCTACTCACCACAAAGAGGTTGATTCACCAGAGCCTACTCCCTTTTCAGACTCTTTCTAAATAAATGTTTCAAAGACTTCTGGAAATTCATGCTTAACAGGCTTACTGTAATACCAGAGCACCAGGGCTCCCGTGGGCCAGGCTCTGCTGTGGGACTGAGTCACGCTCATTTTCTTCTGAGACTCTCAGATACCCTTTTCTAAGAGGTAAAGCTACAAGTCCTGTTGGCTGATGCTCAGTTTGGGAGACCCTCACTGTCACCTACAGCACAGCCAAACACAGCTCTCCTGGCCTCAGCAACAGAGAGCCCTGCAGATGCAAAGTTCAGGAGAGATGACACTTTTGCATCCCCTCCTGGGACTCAAGGGATGCTCCTGGACACAAATGCCCCAGCCCCACTCTCCAGACAAGGAGCACAAGCAAAGCCAGCCCAGCACCTGGTGGGACAGGAAATCTGTCACAGGCTGGATGCCTCTGGGGCTGTAAGGACCCAGCACAGACCACGTTGTCACAGCCTGGCATCCTGAGAAAGCCCTTGCCTCCACAGCAGGAGAAGAAAGCAGCACACTCAGGACTGCTCAGCCATCCTGGGAACAGGAGTTGTGGTGTGAAGGGTTGGAGCCCACTCACAGGGAGAGGAGGCAGGAGCAAGGAGTCAGGCAACCACATGGAGCCACACCAGGGTCTGTCCTCCTGCTGCTCCAGGCACTGAACTCACAACTCAGCACACAGAACTGCTGAGACACCTGCAAATGATTTAGTGCTGCTGCAGCTCCCAAGCACAAGCCTGGAGCCAGCTCCCCTCCTCCTAGAAGGGGAGGTTTTAAGGGCTTTTTCCTGAAGAGTCTTACTTACAAGCAGTAAAGTGAGCCTGCATTTAGTGCCTCCTCATCCTGGCTGGGTACCAGCACAGGCAGGTTCTTGCTGGGGAGGCAGGAAGGCACAGCCTGGAATGAGAGATCCCAGCCTCAGCTGCTCCCTGCTAGAGATCACAATTTGGGATGGAAGACATCAGCCTCAGCTGCTCCCTGCTAGACATCACAGTTTGGGATGGAAGACATCAGCCTCAGCTGCTCCCTGCTGAAGATTCCTCACATCACATTGAGCTCTCGTGCACTGCTTTTGCACGTCTCAGTTGTCAAGAAATCTCCCAACCCCAGCATCTTCAGAGAAAACAGCCAGAATCCACTTCACTAAGCATAAGAGCTGCTCCTATGATTTCCTTTGATGCCATTCAACACAAGCAGCTGGATTCTCTATTTATAGGAAGATCATCAGTTTGGAAAGATGACTTATGTTTTGTTATCACCAGAACACCAGATACATAAAAAATCCTTGCTGTGCTGGGAGTGCCACAAGTTGTTAAGACAGTCCTCATGGTCAGGCTGGGCTTCTCAGAGATCCAAGCAGACAGAAAGGAACATCTGGGACCTGAGCTGAAGCTCTGGCCCTGACATTCAGACCCCTGCTGAACTCCCCATCAAGAAGACTCCAATTTCTACCCATACAATGAGCATTCCTCCCTAGAGCTGTCTTCCACGCCAGCTTTATCCCACTCTTATTGCAGGGAATATTTGGAATTCAGGAGGGTGTGTCTGGGAGGGATGAACAGTGAATTGCTGCAGCATTGTTACCTCTGGTCTGAGCTGCCAGAGCCAGAAGGATTGTCAGAGAGCAGAGTGCAGCAAGAACAAAGGAGTGGAAGTCATAAGCATTAGTGCTCCAGAAATGATTCATGCTTCTTGGAAACAGCTTTTGCTATGGATATCTGACAAACTCTGGTTTTTAATGAAGATTAAGGTGCTCAGAGATCAGGTTGTTTTTAAACTAGGTCTCTAAATAATTCCAGGTTGGCACTAGCTTGCCACCCTTATCTTGTCAAGGGGGTCAGAAGCAGCTCAATACTTAGCTTAGGACACTCCATATCTTCTCCACTGCCATCATCCAGCATCTCAAGATCCCAATACACCTGTGAGAATTTACTCAAGCCATGCAATTCGAACTCATGGCACTGGCTGTCCCTCTGCACAGAGCAATACCCAGCCACAGGCACACACGTTGTGGTAAAAGGCCTCTACCCACAAACTTAGGGACAGCAAAACACCTCACTCCCAGCTGACTTGTGCACCCCATCACCTACGTGTAATTTGCCATCAGAGAGAGTGGGGAATGTGGATTTGCTGTTTAAAAGCCATCACAAGCAGACAGAAGCCTGAACACCTTTGTAGTATGGATCCATTTCACCTCCGTTTCAGATCCTGAACACAGCCCAGGGATTCTGAGCACACGAAGGCACAACCCTGCACGAGGCAAAAAATATGCTGACTGGCAACAGTCTGGTCCTTTGCTCATTTTCTCCTCTCCCAGGCACTTTGCATTTCTCCACGAGAGATTTGAAGAGTGACAGATTTTAAGAACAGCACAAAAGGCAATTAACTTCCACAGCAATTCCTGTTGCCAGACTCCAGAGGTCACAGCAGTAGCCTAAAGGCTGCAAGTTGGATATCTCAGCAATCATCCCTCAAAAAAAGAGGCACCAAAGCCCAGCCCCTGACATGTTTGCCAGGCCATTTCAGGAGCAGCTGCCCTGAGCAGGAGGAGGAAAACACCTTCCCCAACGCCTGGCAGAGCACCTTTCTCTGTGTTTGGCACAGGTCAGGTGTGCAGCAGCCCTGCAGCACAATCCAACCATACCACTCCCTTCTTCTCTTGGAAGGGCCTGAGCATCCCCTCTCTGGACAGCAGAGCATGATCCACATGTCCATCCTCCTCTTACTGGCCATGAAAACCTCTAGTAAGACTTCACCAAGTCAAGTGACAACTCTGTGTCTTCTACACACTTCCTTCTTCCCTGGGGATGACTTATAGCACAAAGTATTCTGCAATATGCTTGGAGTGTAGCACGCCCATCCCTGCACCTCCCTGGCTGTTCCTCCTCTCCCAACACAACCAGGAATAGGGAGCAGCCTCAAGACCAGAGGGATGGAAACCCACAGGCTTCTTCTTCCTCCCAGCCAGGGAGCCTCCCTGCTGCCTACCTGACTCCAGCCCTGTAAGACAAGCTCCATCTCTGACAGCTCTGCACTGCTCCAGGGAAGGGATAAGCACTCACACCCCGTTTGTCACACTTGGAAGCAAATCAGACAGACAGAACTCCACTCCACTTGTCCTCCCATTTTGTTAAACAAGGGATGGGAGGCTGTGGCATGTCTCCTTGCCAAGGAAAGCAGCAAACAGTTTTTCAGCTGAGCACAAGTGGTGTGCGGGCGGGGGGAGCGGCTCACTGCAGCGACGAGAGACACAAACCCATCTCGTGACTAGTTATTGACTCCAGAGGAGTTGGAGCTCGAGCAGCAAGCCAGCCAGGAGAGCAAAAATCCCTCTTTTGTTCCCCAGCCTCAGACAGACTTGGCCACACAGCTCCCCGCTGTCTCTCTACACACAATGAGAAAAGAAAGTTAATCCAGCTCCCCTGCAGCAGGAGCCATCCAGCCTGTGGGAGTGATGCTGCAGAGCCATTGTGAGCATTCCTGTGCAGCAGTGCCAGCCTGGCCTCAGCCTGGCACCCACCATTGCCCACCACCAACCAGACAGCTCCAGGACCTCATGGGACATTGCCAGGACCACCAAAGACAGTGATGGTGCTGCTCCTGCCCTCCAAACACCCAGGCCTTGCTCAGCTCCCCACACTGCACCCCAAAGCAGGGACCAGCCATGGGGTCCCTGCTCCCCAATGGTGAGCAGGTGACCCATGCTGCCAGCACAGGATTTCCAATCCTCCTTTACAGGCAAACTTCTGACTCAGGAGACAGACCACTATGCAGGGACCGAATCCACCTTTTCCCCAGCACTTTCCCAAGCCACAGCCTTCCTGCAGAAACAGTTTTCCACTGTACCAGAGGTCAAGTGGTAGGAGAATTGTGGCCAACAGAGTCCTTTGGTGTCACCCCTTCCCTTCAGGAAGTGCACAGGTCACACACATGGCAGAACCACCAAATCCAAACTTCTCCCTACTGCCTTTCCAGGGAACAGAAGTTACCTCTTAGTTTGGACACATGACCCAGGATTTCAGTGCCCTGCTCTTCATCCCCCTTCACCACCAGCTTTCTCTGTTCTTTATATGAGAAGTGAGAATATTTACTACATTTAAGATCAGAGAAAAAAATTATGATTCATGGTCTCTCCGCTCTGCAGAAACAGGAATTATGTATCTGTATTTCTAGAGCATGAACAAACACGGGTACTCGTGTCTGGAGCTTTGTAGTTCAAGGGAGTGATTTTAAAGTCAAGTCATCCCTGCATAAACCTGGACAAGCCAAATAACAGAGTGGAGAATAGCAAAGTGCTGAAATCTGCTCCGGAAAGCACTTGCTGTTTCTTTACTCTCGGTGACCTGGCAGAGAGGGCTGTTATTTTAACATTACGCTTGTTCAGTGAAGCCTCACTGAACGGCAGGCGGGACCAAAATAATCCACATGGCCCCTGGAAGCCACAGAATTGAGAGGAAAGTGCTCCAGCATCTCCAGGCAGCACAAGCCTTTGTTCCTACATGCTCCTGCTGGCAACCAGGACTGCCTGCCCCGCTCTGAATGAAGTGGCTTCCCTCCTCCTTCCCCACAAATTAACTCCATCTCCAGCTGTCCCTGCACAAGTTTCCTGTAAGATTAATTATTCTTTGTACACACACGTTTGATGATTTACCCAGCAAACCAGGCACAATGATTAGGAATTCTCCATTTCCATCAGCTCTCTCCCCTGAGGCTCAGAAGTTTTCTGGGCAGGTCCTTCACCCTGGCACAGGCACAGGAAGAAGTGTGGCTCCTCAGTAGGTGACCAAGGAGCAGTCGGTATTTGCGATGCTGCTGCCAGGTCAGCTGAAGTTGGTGCCCTCATTGCCAGTCAGCACTGACGCCAGCCTAAGTGGGAACATTTATGATCCCAAAAGGTGTGTCCCCAGCCACGCTGCCCCATGACCCAAGATTTCTCCTGTGTTTAGCAAGGCACAACGAGCTCTGTTTGTTTGCACTGTCACCTTTCAGAAGGTGTAATTTTCAAGAGGCAGGAGTTACTGTGTGAGGAGTCACTACAGGCTGGTTCCGGCTGTGATCTCACACACCACAGCAGCGAGAAGTCACCGCTCCGGACTCGCCTGGCTCAGGAAATGGAAAGCACCAAATCGTGCTGCTGTGGGCCAGACCCGCCAGGGGTGAGGACTTTGTGTCTTCTCCTGGAAGCAGTTTATTAGCCTGGAAAGTTGGCCACAGAAGGTGTGTGGGGGGTATACACAATATAAGATGAATTGATGCCACCCAGCTCTCCCCACAGCCCAGGAGGCAGCCAGAGCATGATCCCTCCAGTGCTGAGCCCACAGAGCTCAACAGGGCTCACAAGGTCTCTTTCAGCAGGTAGTCACCTGCTGTTACACCAAAAGGGTATTTCAGCAGCTACATGAGCCTCTTCCTCGGAGGGTGAGACATTTCCTTCATCCAGAAAGAAGGAGAGGGTGCCCAAAAGATCAAGCGTGGAGGGTTTAAGCACCAGAGATCGTAAGATACATAGCAGGAGGGAGAACACTGCAGTGTCACCTTATGCTTGGTAGAAGTTGGTTTCACACCCAAATGTGACTTAACTGAGTGAGTTCTGACACCAGAAATGGAAAGTTTCTATCCCATTTCATGAAGCCACTGTACAGGAAATTCAGCCAAAAAAGAACTGCTCAGGTGACCTCAGCACAGCAGAAACACCAACCACATGGAGCCCACCCCAGATTTTGGCCCAATGCTTCTGCCAGCTTTCCTAGTGCTCAGCTGACCCAGCTCTTTCCAAAATCCCTGCACTAGCCCCAAACACCACAAATCCCACAGCAAAGCCCCTCCTGAGTCCAGCACCTGTATTTAACACCATAGCCTGATGCTTCTCAGAATCACAGCAACAAGAAAGCAGAAAGAAGAGACAAAACAAAGAGATCTTCCTCCTCCCCTACAACAACACCAGGAAGCAAAGGAGAGCTAGTGTAGAGCAGAACATGGCAGGTCCTTTCCAAATGGGAGCTGTAGAGGCAGCAGCAAGGTATAGCTTTGGCCAGCTGGCAGCACAAGGGGCCAGCACAACAAACCCTCCAAGGCCAAACTCCTGTCCCTCCCAAGAAGCACCTTCAGGAATGGATGGAAGTCAACGGGATGGGCCGAGGAGGGAAGTCAGCCAGACTTCATTAAGAACATCTTAGCTGGAAGAAGTGCATCTGGGAGTACTCTACAAGGAGATAAACGCTGGACCTGTTTCGCTTTGACAGGAGTTAAACAGGCTACAAGTTTACACTTGTCCTAGATACTTTTTTCCACAGGAAGCTTCCAAAAGCTATTGCAGGCAAATGAGAGAGGTGCTCGCAAAAGCAAGGCACAGGCAAGCACAGGCACCATCATCCAGGCTGACAGCTCTTGAACAGAGACTTCACATTTTACATTACTTTGTCTTTTTTTTCCCCCTCCAATAATTTGTTACAAAGGAAGCAGCATGCACACACGAGAAGCAAGCAAGACCTCAGGGAAAACAGCAAATCGGTTCACATTTCCACAGCACCGAGCACAAAGCTGACTTGCAAATGCGAATGACTTCTGTAAGGCGGGGGAGGAAGCTCCCAGTTTGGATGATCCGAGCCCAGCAGCTCATTTCGTTGCAGTCCAGCCCCATCCCTGTGCCCTGACGGACTGCACCAGCCACGGGCATGGTCTGAGCATGGCGTGGAGCAACAACCACACCACAGCCAACACCTCCTGCTCCAGATCACTGCTGCCCAGCGGGCACTCTCTGCCCTGGCACACACAGCACCTCGTACGCAGCCCGGACATCTCCCACACTACCAGAGCTACAACTCGAACGCCCGGGTTCATCCGAGATGTTACAACACGGCTGCTCGCTGCGGACGGTGGGTGGGCACCACTCCTGCCAGGACACAGCATCGCCCATCTCCTCCCTCCTGTCGAGGCAGGGCTGCTGCCCACCGGGACACGGCTTCGCCCACCTCCTCCCACCGCCCTGCCCTAACACATTCGGGCTCCGTCCGACCCAGGGCGATACCGGCAGCCCTGGGAAGCCGCAGGACTCCGGCAAAGCAGAACGGGGCGGGCGAGCTCCTCCACCACCTCCCGCTGCCACCCTGGGCCCCCGCCAGCTCCGGAGGCTGCTGTGGCACAGCCCCGCGCTGGGCTGTTTTGGGAAGGGGGCTGGGAGGATGTTTGCTTATTTATGGGATGGGAGCAAAAAGTAAGAGGAGGAGGAAATAAACCAGCAGGTTGCTGCCATCAGCCCCTCCCGGCCGCCGCATGGGCGATGGGGCAGCCCCGGAGCCGCCGGTCCCCAGAGCCGGGGAAGGGAGCCCGGCCGCTCCCCGCACCGTGCCCACGGCGCCCCGCGGGCCAGGGCAGCCCGTGAGCCCCTCCCCGGGATATCGGCCCCGCCGTGCGGCCCCGCGGGCACGGCAGGGCACGGCAGGCCGCGGGCTCACCTCGGTACTGCAGCGAGCCCGAGAGCCGCACGGTGACGGTGCCGGCCAGCGGCTCGCCGGGGCTGTAGACGACGCGGCTGTCGCCCAGGCGGATCTCGAAGAGCTGCACCTTCCCCATGGCCGCGCCGGCCCGGCCGCTCTCCGCCGCTCCGCTCGTACCTGCGGCCCGGCCCGCGCTGTGCCTGCCCCGGCGGGCGGGACCGCCCCGCGCCCGCCCCGCCCCGCCCCG
>JAOTQP010000770.1:1940613-1951479 GCA_026413545.1 Cichladusa arquata | reverse complement strand
CTGTGGCTGCCCCTGGATCCCTGGAAGTGTCCAAGGCCAGGCTGGACAGGGCTTGGAGCAGCCTGGGACAGTGGAAGTGTCCCTGCACATGGCAGGGGGTGGAATGAGATGATCTCTAAGTTCCCAAACCAGTCTCTGATTCTGTAATTCAATGTATTCAATGTATTCAATGCCTGCAGTGCCAGGGCACCCATCATTCCCCCGGTGATGCTGGATTCAGGAGGATTTTACTCATTGCAGGTAAAATGTATATTTACATTCCTGCCTCCCTGCTCACCTACCCACGCCCCAGAGTCACTCCTCTTATCTACTTGTGTGAGGAATCATTAGAGTTAAAATTCAGAGCAGTTTAAAAAAAAAGTAATCTAAGGATATTTGGTAAACTGCCACGATATGCTTTCTGATATTTTTGATTACTGCTTTGCTTTTAAAAAATTGTTTTGAAAAGTTTTGTTCTTTTGGTGGGAAATCTCACTTCCTCTGCAATCTGTGTGCTCTCCCTTCCTCATTTTCTCCTTATTAAAAGGGAAATTTAAATAGAGAAGAAAAACAAATGTCAAGACAAGCTTTAGAATAAAATTTTCCTTTCAGATGTCACCACATTCCCCTAACTTCAAGGAACGTGAAATCTTCTGACAAAGAACATAGTAGTTATTAAAAGGAAGAAATTATCAATAAACTCCCCCTTAGCAGCACCTGAGCCATGCTTTGCCAGCAGCACGGATGAGCTGCAAGCACAGGTGATGTGGCAGCAGCTGAGAGTGGTGTCACATGTGGGTAAAATGTGACCACGGAGGGCTCAGCTGCGGCTGCAAGTGCGAGAGGCACAAGACTTCACCATTAAGTCACAGACATCACTTGTGACTTGAATTTGTTCCCGCCTTGTCTTTCCAGGAGTTTCCAGCTGTGCATGCTGACACGGAGGAGACACAGCCCCATCTGACCGTGCCTCAGTTTCCCCCGCGCTGGGACTGCTCAGGGAGAGGCACGCGGAAATGCCTGGGCATAGCTGGGCCGTGACTGCTGCCGGGTTAATGATGGAGCTGGGTGAGGCTCAGCACGTTCCCCCTGGGGCAGTGAGTGCCTCGCCGGGTCATTTCCCCCTCCCACACTGCGGGGTTCGTGGCTGCAGGGGAGAGCGGCGAGCCTGGCAGGTGCTGCCCGGCACGTGGGGACACCCAGAGCCTCTCCTGCCCTCTTGATATGAGATGGATCTACTTCTCCGCCTTCACATTCTCTTGTTTTTGTGTTTCCAACCTCTCCTTCTGGGGTTGGCGAGGGTGTGCCTTGTAAGAGCCCACCACACCCCGTAAGGGCAGGCACCGGAATGGCTGTGATGGAGGGGGAAGTAAAGCAGCAGAGCTTTGTGGAAGTTGGCCTTTAGGTTTCTTAGGTTTCCTTTGAAGTCAAATACACAGATGTGAACTGCCGTGGAGGGCTCCCTGTGCTACCTACACCACTGCCAGCCATTCTGCATTCCTGTATGTGTAAAATCCATTACCCTGATATATTTATATTTCACTTAGGTTTATTACCTTTCTAAATAATTTCCCTGCTTCACTCATTGCCTCACCGCTTCTCAGCTGATTTGCTGGCGGGTAAACGACGTCATCTGATATCAACAGCAACAACAATTACTCATTTGTTTCAGGCTGACACCTTTCAGCAGTTCAGGCAAAGGTGGTGCCATGCAGCCACACCTCCCTGCACACCGTCACTCTCTTTGCAGGAGGCCACAGCCAAAGTCCCCAGTCCTCCTTATGTGGGTTCATCTGCGAGGCAGCTGCCAGGCAGCCTCCCCAGGGGTGGTGTTGGAACTGGATGTCCCAGCAGTGGTGTACAAATCTCTGTGATCAACATGTTGTACAATTATAGACTGGTTTGGGTTGGGAGAGACCTTAAAGACCATCTCATTCCTCCCCCTGCCATGTGCAGGGCCACTTTCCTTCAGACCAGCTTGCTCCTAGCCCTGTTCAACCTGGCCTTGGACACTTGCAGGGATGAGGCAACCACAGCTTCTCTGGGCAACTCTGGCACAATGTCCCAGGACTCTGCAGCAGCTCTGGAACTCCACCTGCCCATCAGTCTCACCAAGCCTCTCAGACACAAAGGCCACCAGCCCCAGCACAGCCCAACCCCTGGGAGGGTGAGAGGAGAGCAGGGAGTGATCAGAAACCACTTGCAGTGCAGAGCCAGGCAGTACCACTGCTCAGGGGCTCTGCAGGGAGGCCAGGCAGCCACTTTGGGCTCCATCCCACAGATGCTTCATCAACCTGAACCCCGAGACTGTGCCTCAGGCCTCACTCAAAGAATAAGAAAGACTGAAATGTGAGGGGCTCTAACAGCATAACAAACAAATTGTCTTACCCTCACACTGAATGCCTGATTGTGGGGAAACTTGTCTGAGACACCACCAGAGGGGCTGTCCTTCACCGGGCAAGAGAAACCCTGCCATGCCCCCTGGCAGTTTGTTTCCACTGCTCATCCCCTTTGTGCCAGCATGCACACCTGCTCTTCACACCAGCTTTGGCTGCTTCTGCCCTTGCTTCTTGTTCTGCTGCTCTCTGATGTTAAACAGTCCTTTGGTGCCACATCCTCTCTCCTTGAGAGGGTGTTTACACATCAGAATAAAGACACCTCTCAATGTCTGTGGTAAACAGCAATTTGAGCTCTTCAAGCCTCTGCCTGTAAAGCATTTTCTCCAGCCCCCATGTTATTGTGCTGGCTTGTGTCTGTGCAAGCCCACAGAGTGGCATTTGTGTGTCGACTGAAACGTGTGTTGCAGGAGCAGCCTCCCACATACAGACACGTGCACAGACAGGAGTCAGTGCACTAGAGCTCATTTATGCCCTTGCACACAGGCCCTACAGCTCACTGGGGCCAGATGAGCACCCCTGGCTAACACACAGGGTGCTCCTGACCTAGTCTTCTCCCCCATCCATTAACCCTCATCCCTGGGATTCTTAAAGCAGGTCCTCCTAATCTTCCCCTCCAAACCATGGAGAAAGATAAGGGCAGGGAGAGCAAGTCCCCAGCTGAGGCACTGAGGTCCTGTGGCCCAACTGGCACCCATCCCCTTCACGTGGGTGCTGTGGCTTTGATCAGTTAATGCCCAGCCAGCACCTGGCACGTCTCACTAGAAAATCCTTAGAGAGAGGCAAGGTATTAATTACTATTATTATAATTCTAATTGCACTGCCTGGATTTCTGCTCTCCTTTGCTGGAAGAGTTTCTGCTCTCCTTTGCTGAGCGTGGGCTTGGGGAGGAGGATTGGATGGTGGGATCCTTGTCCTCCCTTCCCTGTGGGGTTCAGCATCTGCAGGGATGGCAGTTTGCTTGCACAACTTACAGGGTGTGGGAATAGGAGGATTCGCTCAACCTCAGTGATCCCAGTGGGACCTTGCCTGAGAAAAAAATTGAAACCACAGGCAGGACTTTCATACTCCAGCACCACTCAAGATTTTGCATTTCTCCCTCACTGCAAGATGACATTTCATAGACTCATGGAATATCCTGAGTTGGAAGGGACCCACAAGGACTATCCAAGTCCAACTCCCAGCCCTGCATAGGACCACACCAAGAATCACACCATGTATATCAGGGCCAGAGAAAGGCAGCAGTTGCTTTTCCACACCTAGGAGCAGGCTGAGGTCAAAGGGTCATGGGGTTTCCTCCAGGGAAATGCTGTGCTGTGAGATCAGGGCAGCCCCATCCCCAGTTATTTGCCATCCCAAGAGATGTCCTGGGCAGGCAGAGGGAGATCTCTGATCTCAGCAGCACGAGATCAATGACACCACCTGAGGTGCAAGACATTTGGGTCCTGTATTTCACCTGGCTCACATGCCTTCTTCCCCTTCACTGCCCAGTTTTCCTACTTCTCTTTTCTCGTGTAACAATACCTCAGCATGGCTGCCCAGGACAGTGATCCACTACAGCCCCAGCCAACAGCTCTTCCCTCATTCCTGATGTTTGATCCCATCCCTCCCAGTGGGGAGATCACTTCTTCACCACAGACTCATAATCATGGAAGTGACATCTCAATAGCCACTCCCAGGCAAGGTCCACAGTCACACCTCCTGCAGCACTTTCATCTGAATCCACTGAATTCTTCCCAGAAATGGCCGAGGAGCACTCCCACATTGTTGGCTGTAGGGGAGACAGCCTGTAACAGAGAGCCAGTGACGACAATGGTGACATGAGACCACCACAACTGCCAGCCAGAGGATTGGATCTCTGTGTGGCTCAGCAGCCCCCTGCTAGGATTAATTCACTTGAGCAGTCCAGATGTCCCAATTCTAGCTGCTAAAAAGCTGTGGAAGGGCCCCTGACCTACATGCCAGGGGCAAAAGTCACCAAGAAATCCTTCAGAAATCCCTCAACTCTCCACACAACCCAGGCACAGGAGATGGTGCACCAAGGGTCACATCAGTGACACAGCTGGAGACCCCTGGGGTATGGGGTCCCCACAAACACTCCTCCTCCTCTCCCATACCTGGTTGCTTGTGACAGCTCATAGAGAATTCCACTCCCTGTCTCAGCTCACATCTCCTCACCCCACTGCTGAGAAAAGCACTACATTTTCCTGCTCATCACCAGTCACTCCATGTGTCCAGAGTAAAATACAGCAATCCCCAGCATGGAGAAACATGTCCCAGCAGCTGCTGCTGCAGGAATGCTGAGAGCAGCCCTTGTGGTACATCCTGGAGCAGGATGTCTGAGCCAAACCATGGCTTGGTGCAGGAGCAGGTGTACCCAGAGGAACAAGGCTCAGGGTGACACTGGCCCCTTCCCCCTGCTGACATGAGTTGCTGCAGTGGAGTGAACAGCCCAGCCAACACCTGGTGACACAGCCAAGGGTCCCCTTCCAAAAAAACCCACACCTTCGTGGTGTAAGGCTACAAGTGGAGCCCTTGCCATCACCCAGGGCCTGGGTAAAGGACAGGATGGCACCCCAGCAGTGCTGGCACAAGGACCAGAAAACCACCCCGAGCCAGGCATGCAGGGGAAGGAGTTAATGCCTCAGTCCCAGCTGCTGCTGAGGCAGCGCTCTGCCTCTGCCCGAGGGCACCGTCAGCCAGGCGCATTTCTCTTTGTGAGGTAATGCTTTCCAAAGGAGTTTGCTGGCTGGCTGCATCAGAGCGGGATGCTGGGGGGAAAAAGCTGGGAGAGCAGAGGTGTTCCCCCCACCACACCTTGCTGCTCCTCTCCCTGCTCATCGAGGCTGCCCGGGGGTTGTCCCTCACTAGATATTTCCCTTTGCCAAGTCATTGTTTGGGTTTCCATGAGCTAATACACCAGACTCAAAGGTCACCACTCCGAGAGCGGCCAGAGCCATCACATGGCAGGTGAGTCACACCTGACAAACCTGCCCTGGCCAGAGCAGGAGACATTAAAACATCCTCCACTGCCAGGGCAGGAGCGATGCCTTCCCCATCCACACCCTGGCACGGTGCTTCTTACCTGAGGTGAGTTCCTGCCCACACCAGACCCCCCAGCCCGTGCCAGCCGAGCTGGTGGCAGCTACAGCAGCTGAGGGGAGCTCTGCACTGTGTTCTCACCCAGTGACCAGGCAGCAGTGACACCTATGCAGCCACTTGCTTTGTGGCCCTTGTACTGGGCCAATTGCCAAAAATCAAACCCACTGACCCCAGAGGATGGAGCAGCTCATGATAGGTTCCAGCAGTGGCCCCTGGGATGCTGCTCCTGCCAGCAGCCCCCAGCTCTGGGCGTGGAGGAAAACTGCTCATCCCACCTTCACAGGTCCTTTGGGGGTGCAGGATGGTGACAATGGAAATACAGGGATTTTGGTGTGGCACAGGGCTGGACCTGGGGGCAAAACTGCCCTGAGGAGGCAGCCAGGACTTGTCACTATGGGGACAGCGATGGAAAGATCCATCAGAGCATCCTCAGTACCCTGCCAGCTCTGCTCTGGTGGGAGCAGAGCAAGATAAGCCTCTACACATCCCTGTCCACTCCCCCCACACTGCCTCTCTGGGGAAACCTGCCAAGGCACCACCACCCACTTTTCCCACTGGGACAGTGGGAGCTGAAGTCACTGTGCTGCCCCAGGGACCCATCCTGACACAAAACCCCAAAGGAGCTGAGTCAAGCAGCACATCAGGGGCAACAGTGAGAGCCTCCAACACCCAGGGGAGCTACGAGGGTGCAGCCTGGCAGAAGGAGGCAGAGAAACACCCAGTGTGTGCAGCCAGGAGGGCAGAGCCTTGGAGACCACGTACAGACATCCAAGAGGTTCATCCATTTCATTTCATCCAAACTGAAAGCCAAGACCAGTCAGCTTGTTCCAACAGTATGAGTCAGAAGGCAAAGGAGGACAGGGCAGCAATGAGGGATGTACAAGATCCAAACAGCCTTTCCCTTCCACAAATTTAGTGGGAGTAAGAAAAAACATGCTGAGCACTGAAGAGCTGGTTAATAAGCCTTGGGACCTTGGTCTAAGGACAAGGAGGGGAAAGAACTTGGTACGCCTGAATTAATACAGCCAGGATAACTGTTAATAGCATGCTTCAGCTCCCTGAGAACTTGTGGGTGAGGTGAAAACATCCCAGGCACACTGTGGGTCCATCTCCATGGAGCTCACTGCAGGACAAGACAATCTTCCCAGACTTTTTATCCCTCAGGGCTGGAGTTTCCTTATGGATCAGCTACTGCCAAATCTGTCAAACTTTTACTTTCCCTGAACTACAATATCACAGTTAAATTTTCTCACTCCCCCTTTATGCTGGGAGCTGAAGATAGTTCAGAATTAAACCAGTTCTTCTACTA
Organism: Cichladusa arquata; assembly: GCA_026413545.1. Classification (NCBI taxonomy): domain Eukaryota; kingdom Metazoa; phylum Chordata; class Aves; order Passeriformes; family Muscicapidae; genus Cichladusa; species Cichladusa arquata. The sequence goes on along the minus strand of JAOTQP010000770.1, from coordinate 1,944,693 downwards.
GCAGCTGTTTCCCAACAGCATCCACCACCTTTGCACACTCCTGCCATGGCAAATATCACGATCCCAGCCCTATTACAGCTATTTTTATAGAGTCCTTTTAAAACCTGCCTTGCATTGACATTTCAGACACTGAAAACACCTTCCTTGATGGGAGTCAAGGCCAACAAATGCATTCAATTTGTGTTATTACAGTTACCAGGCTAGAGCAGCACCAGGAGAAATAGCTTTATTTAGGTTTGGATCATCTCTCCACTAGACACCTGCCTGGCTGCAGCTACAGCCCAGCCTCTCCCTCCTTCTCCTGGGCAGCTCTGCTGATATAATTTCACTGCTGGCCTTCCTTGCTGCAACCCAAGCACCTGCAGAAGCTGCAAAGAGCTTAAAGGAAAAAGAGAAAAGCATTATGGCAATTGCATCTCATCATCCTCTGCACATCCCATCACTGGCATTGCTCCTCAGCAGCTGCAGGAAGTAAGACTGAGGAAGAAATTGAATTCCCCATACCCAATACTTGATTTTCTCCTGTAGGACTTTGTACAACCCCCTCTCCCACCCACTAGGGCACAGCAAGAGCCAGGTGCTCCCAGAGGTGCAGGAAGCCAGAAGAAATCCCTCAGCTACAGGGCAGAGTCTCACCAGCAAAGGCCTGTCCCTGTTCCCAAGGGACCCATGCAGGGAGGGTAGAATGTTCATCCAGGAGTCCAGACCATCAGGAAAGTTCACTACAATAAGGCAGGTCTGAAATCAAGCCAGAAGAATCAACTTGTAGGCCAGGATGGGGCTGGGTGGGAGGAATCAGGGCAAGACACAGCCTGGGGACCTTCTGGCAGCTCTGCAGTCCTTGGGTTAAGGTCTGGGTGACCAACATTCCTCATTAAAACTCCAGTGGGGAGTGAGGGTTCTGGCAGAGCTTAAATAAACCTCTCAGAGCCCGTGGGCTGGGATCCAGATGGGGCTGGTGATGGCCATTAATGCCTGACAGCCATGCAGCTCTCAGCCTGCAGCTGGTGGGTGCTTGTGTTGGCTTTCCTGGCCCTGTTCCCCCATCAGTAGGACTGAGGGCTCAGGAGGGTGCTGGGTGAGCAGAGGGAGCTGCTGCAGGTTGTTAGGGGCTCCTTTGGTGAGGCTGCTCTAGGAACAGATAGGTTTTTTGCAGAACTTCCTCAAGACACCAGCCAAGTGCTGCTGTGACCTCACAGGGACTCTGCCCATCCCAGTGTGACTGGGACAAGCAGGGACAGGGGTTGCTCTGCTCTGCACTGTCACAGCCTCTGCTGCCTCTGTCTTCTCTCCCAGGAGCAGGAGGACAGGCCTGGTGGCTCCTCTTACACGCAGGTGCCAGCCCCAGTTTAACCCAGACTGCTCACCCTGAGGCCATTTGTGCCATACAAACATGCCCCAGACAGTCAGTGCTGCCCCAGGGCACTGCAGTGCTCAGGATTGCTCAGCTTTGCACCATCTAGATTTAATTTTTTTTGCAGCAGCAGCCAGGCCCTGCCATGGTAACAGGCTTTCCTGGAAAGTCTGATTGCTGCATCTTCCCAGCAGTGAGGGAGCAGCAGGTTGCAGACAGCCTGACCCCTTCCCCAGAGCTCCTGGGAGCAAGCTCAGATGGGGAGAGGGATGTAGCAGAAGCAATACAAGAAAAGCCATTGTGCATTGCCAGGTCACTGCTGCACCTCAGCAAGACACTGCTGTCACCCAGGGTGTCCCCAAGGCCTCCCCAACAGCTCACCTGGAGCTCAGATCAGGCTCATGGGGCCCTTACACATATTTTTGGGGACAAAACAGCTGAGAGCAGCTGGCTGCAAACCCAGCGCCAGCCTGGTGAGCACCCCCCTGCCAGCCTGGGGTCCAGGAGAGCCACACGGGGCTAGTGGGGTCTGGGGCCAAGGACCCCCCAGGCAAACCTCTCCCTGACTCTCTCCATGGTGTTTGTCCCTCTCCACTCACATTTCAACAGCAACAAATTGCTGGTAATGAGCCGTGCCTCTCCGTGAGCTGAGATCAAAGATGCTCTTACACAAAACCAGAATATCATCAGTGGCCTTTAAAGGCCAGACTAAGCTTCTGAGGGAAAAAAATTCAATTTTCTGTAGATCTAATTTGAAACCATTTTAATGCTCATTAAGATAGAGAGACCCAAGCAGATTGTGTGGGCTGGAAGACAGGGAGAGAAAAAAAGGAGTTATTATTGACATTTTAGTTTAGGCCTTTATTCTATGCAGAGCTCCCAGCTCCTGGGCAGCAGCTTTGAGTAATGCTATTGTTAGCACTGGATCTGTAATTCCAATGTCCTTTTTATAACTGCTTTGGGAAAAAAAAAAATCCTGAAGGCTTTGACTAAATTCAAAGTAATGGAATTTATAGTGGCAAAAAGAGACTTGAAAAGGGAGAAACATGCAGACCCCTGTGCTGTTGCTCCCCATCATGGGGTGGCCACGGTGTTCACCCACCCTGGGCAGCCTCTGCAGCACCTTCCTGGGGTGCTTGGTGAAGGAAGGGGATGCCTGGATGAGAGATGAGGATATGTCCCAGCTTGGTCACCCACTGGAGCCACATCTCAGAGCCTCTTGTCCATCTGCTGGGTCACAGCCCTGGGGACAGCTCTGCCTGAGGGGTGACATGTCCCTCAGCAGCACCCAGCTCTGTTCCCCCAGCCTGGGGCTGGGATGGGGAATGGATACAAACCACAGGGGTTTCATTTGCCACTCTCTGTGAGTGCTTGTGTGGAAATAGATTTATATCTGCCCCATGGCTGAGGGTGGTCCTGGGGGCAGGTGGGCATGGTCAGAGCCTAAACCAAAGAAGCTTGATGTTTTGGTTTGCTGTGGTGCTTTTCTCCTAAAAGTATTGCTGACAGTTCTGGTTGATGCAGGCAAAGCTTCTGTTGCAATCTCCTCCCATCTAAATAACTTGAATTTTGCTTTACAGCAGCATGAAATTATTTGGAGTGCATTAAGCAGATTTATTTTCCTTCACCTCCTAGTATTTCATTATACTTCTGCAAGGGTGCAAGAAAGCCAAATCAAATCTGGGATCAGACTGACTGTTAGTTATAGTCACTTCTCTTGGCATTATGGCAGCTGCTGGATTTCTGGCTATCAAATATCTTTATTAGAGTAAAAACATATGAGGCAGGAATCCGTGTTTTATACCGTGCCTTCTACAGCTACCTGAAAGGAGGGGGGAGCCACGCAGGGGTCAGTCTCTTCTCCCAGATAACAAGGATGACAGGGAACAACCTCAAGTTGCACCAGGGGAGGTTTAGGTTGGATATTAGGGGAAATCCCCTCACCAAAACGATTGTCCAGCCCTGCCCAGGACAGCGGTGGAGTCACGGTCCCGGAGGGTTTTAGAAGCCGTGTGGATGTGGGGACATGGGGACCAGGGACAGGGTTAGTGGTGGGGGCAGTGCTGGGGGACCCGATGATCCAGGAGAGTTTTCCCAGCACAGACCGGGCGCTGCTCCCTGCGATCCCTGTCCGGGCCTGCAGAGGGCACCAGCCCCCCAAATGTCCCTGTCACCCCCGGGCCCGGAGGCGACACTGCCGGGACACGGAGCCACCCATCCCCACCGACCCCTCCACCTCGGGATGTTCGTGGGAATGCTCTGGGTGTCACCGCCGGGACACGGAGCCACCCATCCCCACCGACCCCTCCACCTCGGGATGTTCCTGGGAATGTTCTGGGTGTCACCGCTGGGACACGGAGCCACCCATCCCCACCGACCCCTCCACCTCGGGATGTTCCTGGGAATGCTCTGGATGTCACCGCCGGGACACGCGGGATGTTCCTTTGGGAATGCTCTGGGTGATACTGCTGGGACAGGCGGGATGTTCCTTTGGGAATGCTCTGGGTGTCACTGCCGGGACACGCGGGATGTTCCTTTGGGAATGCTCTGAGTGTCACCGCCGGGACACGCGGGATGTTCCTTTGGGAATGTTCTGGGTCACACCGCCGGGACACGCGGGATGTTCCTTTGGGAATGCTCTGGGTGACACCGCCGGGACACGCGGGATGTTCCTTTGAGAATGCTCTGGGTGACACAGCCGGGACACGCGGGATGTTCCTTTGGGA
>JAOTQP010000770.1:1918316-1936307 GCA_026413545.1 Cichladusa arquata | reverse complement strand
GATGTTCCTTTGGGAATGCTCTGGGTGTCACCGCCGGGACACGCGGGATGTTCCTTTGGGAATGCTCTGGGTGACACTGCTGGGACACACGGGATGTTCCTGGGAATGCTCTGGGTGACACCGCCGGGACACGCGGGATGTTCCTTTGGGAATGCTCTGGGTGACACCGCCGGGACACACGGGATGTTCCTTTGGGAATGCTCTGGGTGACACCGCCGGGACAGGCGGGATGTTCCTTTGGGAATGCTCTGGATGTCACCGCCGGGACACGCGGGATGTTCCTGGGAATGCTCTGGGTGTCACCGCCGGGACACGCGGGATGTTCCTGGGAATGCTCTGGGTGATACTGCTGGGACACGCGGGATGTTCCTTTGGGAATGCTCTGGGTGTCACCGCCGGGACACACGGGATATTCCTTTGAGAATGCTCTGGGTGATACTGCTGGGACACGCGGGATGTTCCTTTGGGAATGCTCTGGGTGTCACCGCCGGGACATGAGGGATATTCCTTTGAGAATGCTCTGGGTGTCACCAACCCATATATCTCGGGATGTTCCTGGGAATGTTCTGGGTGTCACCAACCCATCCACCTTGGGATGCTCCTTCAGGAGCACCCTAGGTAACAGTGACCCAGCCTCAGCAGCCCCACTCCAGGCTGGATCCCAGCTGGGATCCCAGCACTGCTTCCACCCATGGCAGTCCAGCACGAAGCCCCAGGGGTTGCTGGCTGCATCTCTTCCTGGCATTGTCCAACACTTGGATGGGGATGGGGACACTGTAACCCCTGCCACACCCTCAAGTCTCAGCCCAATGGCTGGCTCCATCCCCAGCACCTCGCTGAACCCACAAATCCACCTCCAACACTGGCAAACATGGCAGAATTATTGGAAAAGTTCTTGTGGAAATGTGTCATTGTCCTTGTTTCCCCTGTGCTGCGGGCCCTGTGGGTGGGAATCTCTTCTTTAGGAAAAACAAAACCCTGACATGTGTTTTCTGGCCTAGTTTGACCTCAAAAAGTACCAGTGAGAAGATGTGTGTTTTGGCAGAGACAGCATGAACGCCTCCAAGCACACAGTGGCTCCTGGCACGGGGGGACAGGACTGATCCCAGCTCAGAGAAAAGCCCCAGAAGGGGCTTTGGGAAAGCTCCTGGATTGCCCCTGGAGCCTCACTACCCAACCCTGGAGAGGATGGTGCTTGGCTGCAGGGGAACCACAGGGTGAGACCCAGAGTTTGCCTCTCCCACAGTGCTGTGTCCAGCTGCAGATGTTTCCATGCTGGGAATGTGAACTCACATGATTCCCAAATTGGACAGTGTCTGTACAGCACAGTGAGATGAAAGCTGAAGTACTTCAGTCACTGCTACAGCCAGGGAAGCAAACAGGAGTCACCCCACTCCAGATTTAGCTCTCTATTGATTTTCCAGCTGCATCCATCAGTCATTGTCCCAGTGCTCAAATTACCCATTAGAGACATATCATAGAAATGAGAGGAAAACAAGACAGGCTTGTGGTTTTGATGAAAAACGCTAAACATCCCAAACAGCAACTTCTGGAAGCAAAATCTTTCCTTTTTAGGGTGGGGACTGGGTTACATTTATTCTTGAACAGCTCAGAGGCACTGAGGACTGCTGGCTGCTTGTGGTCCAGGGCTTGACATCTCCCAGCTCCCATGGCCCCTATTCCCTGAGCCACTGGCAGCACTGTGCCCTGCAGGAGGGACTCAGAGGCCTCGCTCCAGTCCAGCTTGTCACCTGTGTCACCTCAAGGATAAACATAAAACAAATTTGAAAATCCACATGACTGCACTGGAGTGGACACGATGTCCTCTGTCCACACTGCTGCTTCCTCTTGCCTACAGTGACTCCCTGGTGGTGACTGCAGCTGGGTCACATCCTGTAGGTCAGTCCCAGAGGCCTGCCCTGTCTGAGATATCCCTGGGGTTAGAGGGATGTTCCCTGTGCTTGTATCCATCACCTCACAGCTGTGGTGTGGAGGGACCCAAGGGTCAGGGACTGGAGCTGCTGTTAGCAGCCCATCTATATGGGAAATGCCCTTCCTCAGGGTTTTGCTACATGAATTTGATAGGGTGTGGATGAATGGCTTCAAACTGAAGGAGAGTAGGTTTAGATTAGGTATTAGGAAGAAATCCTTCCCTGTGAGGGTGGGGAGGCCCTGGCACAGGGTGCCCAGAGAAGCTGTGGGTGCCCCTGGATCCCTGGAAGTCTCCAAGGCCAGGTGGGACAGGACTTGGAGCAGCTTGGGACAGCAGAAGGTGTCCCTGTCCAGGGCAGGGGGTGGAGTTGGATGGGCTTCTAGGTCCCTTCCAACCCAAACCCTTCTGAGATTCTATAAATAAATCTACATCCTCCACCTTGTGAGGAGACTCCAAGCCAAGGAGCTGCACCATGACCCTGTGGTTCACCAAGGCAGCAGGGGGGATGTCCCCAGGGTCCCCTCCTGCACCCAAAGGTGTCCCCAGAGGGGAGGGCTGTGCTGGCTGTGCCCAGGGCTGGGCTGGCTGTGCTGACTCAGCAGCACACACCCTGTGTAAATGCCTGCCAGCTGCTGCCCCGGCCGCTGTTTGCTCAGCCCGCACTGCTCTGTTTGCCTTTGGGATCACGATGGAAGGAAATGGCCTTTGGTCCAGAAAATGAGGCAAGGCAGCTCCAGGCACCTGCCTCAAGGATCTTCCAGGCATCTCTGCTCCTTCAGCTCCTGCCCAGGCTGCTTAGTAGCTGCAACCCACCAGCACCACCCCAATTAAAACCTCCACAGAGCTCCAGGAGCTACAGAAATACGCACTTGCCACAGCATAACCCAGCTGCCACACAGCCAGGAAAATTATTTATTATCATTTCCTTGCAACAGAGATATGGAAAAAAAGGCACCCACCCTCCACAGGTGCAAACAGCAGCAGCTGCAGCATCCACGTTGGGATCTATGTACATCACAGTGTAAAGTCCATCGGGGGGGAAAAAAAATTCAATCCAAGTTTTTTTAAAAAAAAAAAAAAAAGCTCACGACCTAAAACCAGGAACCAGAAAAAACAAAGTGGTTGAGAAAATAGGTTGGGCCCCTCCCTCTTGCTATAAAATACATATTTCTAAGGCGACGTTTCACAAGAGCAGAAGCGAGGTTCCTGAGGAGTCTGAGCGTGCAGCCGAAGACGCCGCACAGGCACAAATCCCACGGGAGAAGCTGCTGTGGGCACGAGAACCCGCGCCCAGCCCGTGCCTCAGTGCCCAGCGTAGTCCTTGGTCTCCACGCCGGTCTCGTTGAGCACCGTTGTCCTCATGATGGCCTCGGTGACGGCGTAGGGGTCGCAGTTGGCCGCCGGCCGCCGGTCCTCGAAGTAGCCGCAGCCGTCCTGGCCCACCTGGCGCGGGATGCGGATGCTGGCGCCGCGGTTGGCCACGCCGGCCGAGAACTCGAAGATGTTGGAGGTCTCGTGGTGGCCGGTGAGGCGCCGCGAGTTGTCCCTGCCGCCCCGGGGGTCGTACACGCAGATGTGGTAATCGTGCCGCTTGCTCAGCTTCTCGATGGCGGCCTCGATGTGCCTGTGGGACACGAGAGGGGGGTCAGTCGGGCCGTTTGGGGGTGTCACCCCCTCCTCCTGTGCAGGGACAAGGACAGCCCAGGGGACACCCTCATATGATCAGCTGCTCTTAAAATAATGAGCTGGGACAGCCCCAACTCTGCCTGGTGCAGCCACACAGGTAGGGAGACACGTCCGTATGGCCCAGGACATCCCCAACTTCCCAGGTACATCCCAGAGAGACCCCATGGACTCACTGGAGTCCTGAGATTGCCCTTGAGACCCCCCAGACTCACTTGAGACCCCCCTCTCTCCGCATCTCCTCGGTGCTGTAGTTGGTGTGACACCCGGCGCCGTTCCAGTTGCCCGTCATCGGTTTGGGGTCCAGAGTGGCCACAACCCCAAAGTCCTCACAGACACGGTGGAGGATGAACCGAGCCATCCAGAGGTGATCCCCCATCTCAATACCCTCGCAGGGGCCCACCTGGAATTCCCACTGGAAGGGGAAGCAGATGCACAGGTAAGGATGGGACAGGTGGGTGTTTCCCCAGCCACCACATCCCTGCCACTCCCAGCCTGGGCTGGGGCTGAATGCTGCCCCTGGGATCAGCAACAAGGATGGGGAGCACTGACTCAAGCAACAGGACAACTTTGGAATGCAGAAAAATGGGAATAAACTGCTCATCACTATGTAGAGCAAACCAGAGGGGTTTTTAATCAAAACAGAGCTAAATAAGCACCACGTCTGACTGAGACTGGAGCTGCTGTGAGCAGGACCCCCCAGCCCACACTGCAAACAGGGCACAGGATTACCAAGGAGCCTGTTAGTCCTTCCCAGGGCTGCTCGCTGCCCAGCTGGAGCCAGGGTTGCACCACCCACGGTGACTAAGCATGGGGTGATGTCTTTATGGCTGCTGGCATGGAAGAGCCTGAGCCCAGGATGCCAAAGGCAGCCAAGAAGCACCCTTAAGAATTGGGGGCAAACAGCAGGGTTGGTAAAAGTCCTGCCTCGGCTCTGCTGCTGATAAGCCCCGCTTATCACCACCACATCAGCAGCAGGAGAGTCAGCAAGCCGCAGTCGGTCAGTCTGACCACCTGCCTAATGCAATCAGGGGCTCCCTGCTGCTCACTCCCAGATAAACACAAATCCTCCCAACTGCTCCCCAAGGCCATGTCCCACCCGACCTTCCCGGTTCCCAGGTCCAGAGCAGGGCTCAGACCCCATCACTCCACACGTGTTCCTGCAGCCCGTCCCAACTCCTGCTGCCCCCCACATCCCTGCTCCTGCAGGCAGCTCCCAGCTCTGCTCCAGCTGAGCTGTGCAAGGAGCTCAGGGTGAGTCAGGAAAAAATCAAATGCACATTTCCATTCTAGCAGTGCAGCTACTCCCACCTAAGTAAAACCGACGTGAGGATTCAGTGTTCCAGAGGAGCTGGGAGTTGCTGGGTTATTCCAGCTTCACATGTATCCATCACTGGGAATGGGCTGCCTGGGGCCATCCACACCTACCTGGGAGGGCATCACCTCGGCATTGGTGCCACAGATCTTCACCCCCGCATAGAGACAAGCCTTGTAGTGGGACTCCACGATATCACGCCCGTACACCTTATCTGCTCCAACCCCGCAGTAATAGGGGCCTGGAAAGAACAAGGAGTCACCACCCAAGGAAAACTTCGGAAAGCAACAACAGCACTGTAGCATAATCCCACACTCCCAGGTACCTGCTGCCACGGGCAGAGGATTTATGGGAATTAAAATGATGTTTCTCTCCACAGGACATCAAGCCACCGACCCCAGGTGCAGGACCAGCAGTGTGAGCAGTTTATCTGTGCAACCTCAGCCTTATCTGGGCAGTTGAATAATACTTGTAACACATCAGTTGGGAGGTGGAAAGTTTAGTCTGCCCTGCGGCACCTCCCTCACCCTCTGAGCACATCAAGCGTCCGAGATTGTTGTGACAATAGCTGGCATTGTTCACTGCTAGAAAATCCAATTCACTGGGGTTTCATATCTTCCTCATTCAAGCAGGTCAGGCAAAGATCTTCTTCCCGCCTGGGGGAAGGGAGATGTTGCAAGCAGCCGGTCCACACAAGAACCAGGTTGGGAAACCTCTGTCTCTCTCCCAGCCGGCAGCCAAGGAGCTGCTGGCTGCTGCAGGAGGGCACAGCACGCCATGCCAAGCCCTTTCCTCGACAGCCAAGGGGAGGAGGTTTTTCCAGGCCGGTTCTCCAGCCCTTGCCAAACAAGTCGTGCAGCTGAGCTGTTTGTGCAAGCAGGGTCCGGCGGGAGCGGCGCGGCTCAGCGAGCCACGGGCCACCAGGTGCTCTGGGCAAACAGCCCCTGCCTGGGCTCATCCCTGACGGCAAAGCTGCACCGAGGCTGGGGATGGGGGAACTGCACCCCACAAGCAGCAGGAGGGAGCTGAGGGGCATTTTGTGCTGGGGCAGGAGGGAGCTCTTACCCTGCGGGCCGGGGAAGCCGTTGTCGGGCCAGCCGTAGGGGTGGCCATTGATGCCCAGCAGTGTGTACTCCTGCTCCATCCCGAACCAGGGGTGGCTGTCCTTCACCAGGTCCATCACTTTCTTGCACGTGTGTCTCAGGTTGGTCTCTGGGAGCAGAGAGGTCCGGGTTAGAGCTGTGCTGTGAGCCAGCACTCACCACGATCTGCTCCATCCCACCCTGAGACCAAGGCTCCACCACTGCCAAGTGCTTCCCACAGAGCCTTAAAGAAATCATGAGTGAATCCCCCTTCCTGCTCACGAAATTCCTCCTCGCAGTTACTCCATCACCGCAGCATCAGGCCACAGGTCAAGAGGGTTTAATCACCCTGTGCCCCAAACCACTGCTGATGGTCCATGAACATCCTCCTCCTCTTACTCACTGAGGGACCAGGAGCTTTACCCCAGCCCCATCCTACAGGCATTCAGCACACCTGGGAACAGGGTCCTCCATCACTCCTTCACCCCCACCCTCTTTTTACCAGTCTCATCTTAATTATCCTTATCTTTCTGCAGCTCCATGGTTTTGGTTAGCATCCAGACTGGCTGACTCTGCCTTGGCCTTTTGAGATGCTCAGGGCAGCTGGGGCTTTGCCAGGAAAACACAGATAGCAGACAACTGTCCAGACATGGGACAACGTGCCAGGCAAGGGGAATGAGAGCTTGCACCAAGACATCAGCGAAAAAAAACTTCTGTGACAGGGACAGGCAGGCTCCAGGCTGCACATTCTGCCTTAACTTGCAATAAAACCGCAGGGCAGCTACAACGGAGCATGGGGCTGGAGGGAAGCAGTGGCAGATGGGGAGCAAGGTTAAGACCATTTCTATCCTGAGCCCACACAGCCCTTGAGGTCCATGAAAATCCACCACGGGAAGGGCTGGAGGGTGCACCCCTCTCACCATCAGTGCTCTGGGCTGAGCTCTCTCTGTCCCAGATCAGGGGCTCTCTTTACAAACTCCTCCAGTGGAGGAGCTGCCGGGCAGGAATCTCAACGAAGACACTTCCCCCAGCCGTGTCTGGCCGCTGCTGGAGGAGGAATCGGCCCCGTCTTTCCCCATCCCTGCCCGCAGCCCCCGCTCTCCCGGCAGAGCTGCATCACCCGCAGATGCTCTCTCCCTCCCCCTCACACCCAGCGAGGCACAGCCCTGCCCGAGTGGCAAATATCCGGTTTTTTGCCGGCGAATAACCCCTCGGGGAGCCCCTCAGCGCGTCCCTGCGAACAGGCTCCTTTTCCTATGTCTGGGGCTTTATCAGAGGGACAAGACGGACTGCAGACTCCTGTGACTGCAGGCTGGCTGATAACAGCGAGAGCCGCGCGTTCTGGGGCTGTTTGCAAAAGGTCACTCTGAGCGAGCACACGCCGTCTCAGCATCTTCTCCTTCCTTTTCTGCAGCCTCCCACCAGCGAGAAGCGCAGCCACAACCCCGGCACGTTAACACCCCCGCACTTCCAGCCCCTGCTGCCCTCGGGGCTGGGCGAGCTCGGGCGCCGTCAATGAACTCCACGTCTCGCTGCTCTCCTCGCCCTGTGCCACTAAAACAGGTTTCTGCAAACAACCACCGCCACCAGCGCTGGGATTTCGGAGCCTCGGGCGCTCAGCTGCGCCCCAGGGCCGTCCCGAGCAAGCGGGACACCCTAAAAAATAAGAGGGTGACCCTTGGGAGCTGCGGGTGCTCACCTGCGGGTTTCCTGTTGTACTTCAGCACTTCGCAGAGCACCAACTTATTGGGGTCCAGGCAAAAAGGGTCCCTGAACATGCAGACCGGCACCAGGAACATGTCACTGTTGGAGCCCTCTGCCTGTGCCGTGCTGGAGCCATCGAAATTCCACTCGGGGACATCTGCGAGGCAGGAGGGGGACGGAGGTGGGAGTGAGGTCGGGAAAAGGTCCACATACGAATTGTGCCCAGTGCTGGTGGCTCAGATCCAGGATGGAGCACCCAAAGGGCGTCGAGTTCCATGGGATGTCAGCCACAAAGGTTTTCTTGCATCATCCCCGGAGCCCATCGGTGCTCCCTGAGCATCAGTGCGTTCACCCCCCAGCACCGTCAGGCGCGGGCAGGATCAGTCCCAGCCACTCCACTCCCCCTGCCAAGCCCTCACCCAGATGCCGACACGTCTCCGTGCCTGTTTGCCGGGTGGAAAGGGGCGAGGAACTCATCTTCCCCTTCCCACCCAGTTCTAATAGCACATATTAGCGGATTAAGCAAACCGCATGGACGCAGGTTGAATATTTATTTACCCTGCTGCTTGATGCAACCCCACCGGACAGCTGTAACAGGTATCACGGGTGCCACGCAACCAGGAGAGCCCATCCCAGCTCCCACTGCCCGAAGCACCCCAGAACTTTTCCCCAGCAATGCTCAGGGCTCTCCACCACAGCCCCATCACCCATCACCCGAGCGGCCGCGTTACCTTCGATGCTCTTGGGCTCCTTGTCGAGGGTCCTGCTCTTGCAGCGCACTCCCTCGCCGCTGCCGTCGATCCAGACGTAGGTGACCTGAACCCGGCCATCCTGGGGCAGCCTCATGTACTGCTCCCGCACCAGCTTGTTCAGCCTGGAGCTGTGCGACACCGACATGGCGACGGCCCTGCGAGGGCGCACAGGTGAGTGCCACATCACCCCCGGCCCATCTCCCCTCGGCGGTTTTACAAATCCCAGCCCATAACAAAGCACCCCGACTCCCCCCGCCGCCTCCCCCGGCGGGACTCGAACCCGCAGCCCCGCGCTCACCGGCCCTGCCCCGCGCTGCCCGCGCCCGCGCCGCTCTCGCTTTAAAGGCGCCGCGCTCGGGGGGCGGCGCGGAGGCGGCTCCGCCCCGGGCCGGGATCCGGCCCCACCCCCGGGACACCCACTGAGCGCGTTTAGTATTGCTTTCTTTTCTCACTAAAATATTACTTATTAAAAACGACAGCTATCCCGCGGCTACAGAATCTCTTTGTTTAAAAAGTAGTGAGTTGTTGGCTGAATAACTTATTGTGTATTAAAAAAAAAAAACAACAGGTGTTACTTATTGAAAATTATATTTACCACCTCCGGTCCCCTCTCTGCGGGCCCTTTTGGCCCCTTGTTTGTGTAGGGTTGCTCTCGCACCCGTGTGCAGGTGTTTTTCTCCCAGCGCTGCTAAGCTGCTGTCGAAGGGCAGCTGGGGAGGCTGCTGGGTTGTGCTCCCCCCAGCACCCCAAAAGCCTGGCTGGGACCCCAGCACCCCAAAAGCCTGGCTGGGACCCTGCCCTGTGGATGTGTGATAGAATGGATCTGGGTGCCTGGGTGGTCCTGGGGACATCAGTGGCAGTGACATCCCTGGGGACAGGCGCAGGCAGATGCCTGGCAGCCCTACCATTACCTCTGCCCCCCATCCTGCCCTGGACATCCCAGGAATGACCCCTTCCCACTCGTCTTTAGCCCCCCCGTGGCTGCAGGGCTGGGTTTGCCCCCAAGGCTTTCCTTCGAAGGGAGGAAAGGCGGAGGACGGCAGGGAGAACCTCTGGGAAAACACCGCAATCTCCTACTTCAGCCCTTCCCATCTATAAACCGCTGAGTTAAAGCGAAATTTTAAAGCACCAGAGCGTAGTAGAGTCTCTTTAAACCCCCAAACTATCCATGCTCAGTACATGCTCTGCTGGAAATACAGTCAGCTAAAAATCCTCAGCCAACATGTGTGAATTTGAGTCGATTATTTCAATATACCAGCAATTTCCAGCTATTGAACCGAACGCAGATCCAATTAGGTGAATTAAACGCCTCGCTGCCTTCCCAGTTTTCCATAGATCCTGCGTGAGAGGCTCCCACGTGTCGGAGCAGACAGACCCCAAACGTGCCAGTGCACAACCAGCACGGGCACAGCCCGTGCCGCCGCCTCCGGGGCTTATCGCAAATCCTCCCGGATTTCTTTCTGGGAGGAGGGCAACATTCCAAACAACCCCCCCCCCCCCAGCAAACCTGGCGGGATGAGCGCGCCTCGACTCTCCAGCCTCCGGTCTCAAGCAGTTTTTCGATGTTACAAAAGGAGAAAAGACTTAAAGGCATGACTGGGCTCTAAAGCAGTTGGGGTTTTGCTAATTCCCCCGGTTCTTAAGGCAGACTCATGCTTGTGGCTGCCTGACTCACCCCCAGGAATGTTTTTCTGCAAAACACCAGGGCAGCTAAAAAAACCACTGCACGGTTGATTGCCCCCCCCCACAGGACATCTCCTCCCCGGGCACTGACCCAAGACATCAGCTCTGTTTTTCTTCTGAAGGTGTTTTGGTCCCGCAGGCAGATAAAGAACCGGGAAGAAACCTGAAAGCACTTGGGATTGCACAAGAACCAGGAAATGAGATTGGCAGCGAGAGAAGCAGAGCTCAATTAGCAATTTCGGTGAGCGGGCGGTGACATCAGTGGCAGCGGGCTGCGGGCGGGCCAGACGTCACCCACCCCACAACCCCTGGGTGCTGCCCCAGCAGGGCGCCTGGGACGGAGCCTGGCACACGGGGATGTGCCCCAGGTCCCGGGAGCAGCGGTGGCAGAGCCACCAAGGTCTCCCCCGTGTCCTTGACGCTGCCCCGGTGACATTCAGGGTCCCCCGCAACTGGAGCTGCGGTGCAGCTCGAAAGCAGCCACCCCCTCTGCGGGGTATTTTAGGGACACATCCACGAATGTGGCTGCAAAGCTCAGCATTTCCTCATTCTTGTTTGGAAATCGTCCCAGGGCAGGAGGAAATGCACCCCTGGGTGTGCAGCCCTTTCCTGGAGGCGTTGCAGCACTGAGCCAGCGCCGTGCTGGGGAGGCGCCAGCGGCTCCACCGAATCCTGGGCTCCCATCTCCATCTCCATCCCCCGGGGAGCTGGAGCCCGTGGGACCGGCCCCAGGGCTGGTGAAGCAGCGGCTGGTGCTGAGCAGGAAGCCCAGAGATGGATCTGCATCCCTCGGGAAGGATGGCAAACCCCACCCGAGGAGAGGGAGCTGCATCCTTCACAGACAGCAGGACCAGCACCCGTGTGTTCATTGTGATGGGAGGGCTCAGCCAAGACCCTGCACCTTCCTGACTCAGCTGGGTAAGGGAGAGGCTCATTCCCAGTGAAAGCTCTCCCTTCCCTCCTGGATGTGCCCACCTGTGCAGAAACACCCCAGAGCTGGAGTGGGCTCAAACCCAGGGAGAAATGAAATCAAATCCAGGCTGAGTTAACCTGGATTGGGAAGCAGAGCTCCTCTGTGAACGGCTGGAATCACTGAGCACCAAAACCCCCAAACTGGGAAGGCAGAGCAAACACCAATAATCCCTCACCTGGTCAGAGCCCCCCTGCCCCAGGAGGGCAAGCACAGTGGGTTTGTGGTGTTTGGGGCAGCAGCAGCCTGTGGGTGCACAAGTGTGGAATCACAGAATTCCTAAGGGTGGAAAGGTCATCGAGTCCAGTGTTACCCCAGCACTGCCACCACTACACCAGGTCCCCAAGTGCCATGGTACCATCCCTGCCCAAACACCGCCCCGAGGCAGCTTGCCAAATACACAAAATTATTTCATACAAAAAAGGATTTTAATAAGCAGGAAAAAGTGTTTCTGCTGTATGAGGTTGGGCACCTGCTTAGTCAGTTTTTCCTGGGATCAAGCCTTACCTCACCACAGCCCAATTCCAGCTATTTCTATAGCAACAGCCCTGTTACACCAACACAATTCACACCTGGATCCTCGAGGCTCTGGAATAACATTTTCCCCCAAACAAGCCCACGCTCTGCAATCAGCAGGCTCCTGCCTGCTCCACTCCACGCCAGGTACAGTAAATATTAACTGAGGCTCCGACTCAGGGAATCGGTGACTGGCCCAAGGTCAGGCAGGCAGCAGAGCTGAGGGCAGGAAGGGAGCAGGGGTGTCCTTGGAGAAGTAAAAGGTCACAGATTAAATCTGCAGAGGACTTTGAGAAGCCTAGAGCTGCTGCAGAGGGGTTTCTGCACACAGAGGACAGCAGGGAGAGAAGCTGATTCTGCTTTGCTGCTACAGCCCTGACCCACCATCACCTCTGGAGCCATCTGGGATGTCATCTCAGTGCCCACAGGGATGCAACAGGGCTGCTCCCCTTCCCAGTGTCTTTTCTGGGGGGCTGACAGATCAGTCTGGAGACTCATCCCAAGGAGACCTGGCCAAGCCCTAATTACTTCCAGTTTTTAACTCTCTGAGGTTTTATCAGCCTGAGCATCTTCTAGCACTGCCAAAATACACCAAAGATATTTTTTGCTTTGATAGGATAGTAATAAATCATTAGGGAATTTTTCAGATTGAAAATCTTCAGTAACACAACGTGCTTTACCACAAAGGGGTTAAACATGGGCTGATTTACCTCCTGGGGTGACTTTTTACACCTTCCCCTGATGCTGCAGCAGGGCAGGGGCTGGGCCTTGGCTGTCAGATCCCTCCCCACTCTTGCCCAAGAAGGATCATCCCTGGGCACAAAGCAGGGATTTTTGGATGAAGAGTTTGGGTTTTGCTCTAAATCCTCCAGGATTCAGGACACTGCTCAGAACTGAGGGAGTTTCTCCCTGGTTGTTAAACCCCCAAAGCACCTCCCTGGAGCACAGATTCCCCTGGGAGAGCAATTCCCTCTCCCCAGGTTCTCTGGGAACAACCTGGGCTGGTTCTGTCCTGCCAAACAGTTTGGTGGGGAGATTAGAGGGGAGGCAAAGAGCAGGATGGGCAGGAGGGGCCCGGCACAAACACCATAAAGGGATTAGAGGGGCTGGGGGCAGAGCAGGTGGGGATTTTCCTGCATGCACTGTGCTGGAGGAGATGGCTTTTTGCAGCCCAGGAAACCAGGGGATGCTGTGGGGGAAGGTGGGTGGCCCAGCAGGGCTGCAGGAACGGGCTGGGAATGTGCTGGAATGTGACAGGAGCTGGCCAAGCTGGGTCAGAGCCACACTGAGGGGTCCAGCAGAGACCACCCCATGCCCAGGGGGATGTGCTGGCATTCCCTGTCACCAGGACACACCACTTTTACACTATTCCTGCAAAACAGCTGAACTGACAGTTTTCTTTTACAAGTAAAACACATTTAGGCCACAGCAAATCTCCTTAAATTAGTACCCAAACCACTTTGCCTTCATTCAAATAGCACTGCCATACCTTTTTCTGTGCACACACATATGAATACATATATGACAGATAAATACATATATATATAACATATATATGACATATAAATACATATATATATGCACATAGACAAAATTGTTAATGTCATACTTGAATACACCTGGGAAACCCACAGTCCCAACCCAAACCCTCTCCAAGGCTTGCATGCTTAAGGATCCTAAAACAACTAAGAAATTGAAAAAAAACAAAACAAACAAAAAAGTGGCCACCAAAGCACCCAGCACCAAGCCTGTAAAGCTGAAATCCTCCCACCCAGACAGGATCCCCTGCAGGGATTAGGAGCCCTCATCCCCTCCAGGGATTCCCCTGCAGCCTCACAGGTCTATGAGAGCTGCAGTGCAAGCCAGGCTCCCTCACAGCACAGAGCTGCATTGGGGTCTTTGGCAGAAAGCTCTTATAAATAATTTTCACAGAATCACAGAATTAGTGAGGTTGGAAAAGACTCTGAGCCTCCTTTTCTCCAGGCTGAAGAACATTTTGGAGGTTATTTTCAGCTTCAGGGGTGTGTGTAAGGAGCAGCCCTACTCCTCCAGCCCACAGGCAGAATAAACCCCAGGTGTAAACCACAAACAGCTTCCCCTGACAGGCTCTCATTTGAATTTACTTTATTTATTACTTTACTGACCTGTGACAGTCACTTCAGGCTGTAGGAAAAGAAACTGGGGGAAAGGAGGGGGCACATGACACATGCCCAGCTCAGGAATCAAAGTGAGAGGGGACAATCTCCAGCCAAAGAGGTGATTGCCAGGGCAGGAAAAGCAGCAGCACAGGCAGGAGTAGGAACACAAACCCTGGGTAGGTGACCAGCTGGGCTGAATTTCACCCAAACCTTCCCTGGGTCACTCACAGGCAGGAAGGAAAAGGGGTCTGGGAGACAAACCAGGGCTCACAGCTCCCAGGGGAGCAGTGGGCCAGGGCACCCCAGGGCTTCTTGGGCAACAAAAGGGACCAGTTTCCCTGTGCTGTCTGCAGAGAAGGACCCAGCAGGCTCTGACTCACAAGGGGAACTACTTTATCTTCTCTTCAGAGACAGAAACCATGAGCTGGAGCTCCCCACACTGGAAGCAGGAGCCCTGCCCCAAAGGCTCTCACCCAGCTCTTGGCTTCAGGCAGAGGATAAGTGACAGAATGTGAGGAAAGTTGCACCAGGGGAGACTGAAGTTGGATATTAAGGAAAAATAAATCATGTAAAAGCTTGTAAAGCACTGGCACAGGCTGCCCAAGGGACTGATGGAGTCACCATTTTAAATAAATAGGTGAATGTGGCACTTGAGGACGTGGTTTAGTGGTGAGCAGTGGTGCTGCTGGGCTGACAGTTGGACTTGAGAGTCTTAAAGGTCTTTTCCAGCCTTAATGGCTCTATAATTCTGTGATTGCTGCCCTGTGACATCCTTCCCCAGACTCCAGCCAGAATCCTGGGATGCAAACCCAGGGAAATTTAACCAGCAGCATTTATATCAGCAAAGCTAAATATCAAAAATCTCCAACTGCATCAAAGCTCCCATAGCAGCAGAGTGCTCAAAGCAGAGTCTAAACAAGTGAACCACCAAAAAGATTAACTCCCTTTTAATGTAAATAGAATTATCAGCACAGCAATGGATGCAGGCCACAGCCTCCTTGCCCAGCTGGTTTCCCAGCCTGTATCCTGTTTGGCAACCCCATTTTGCAGCCTTACACAAATGTTAAGCTTTTTCACTTCCCTCCCTGCCCACACTGAGCCCTGGCTGCTGCCAGCAGGGCCTTCAAACCAGAGTCACTTTGTTTGTCCAAGTCATGAGGGGATTTTTCAGAAGAAAACAGGAGACTCTTCGCTGGTGGTTTTTGTTTTCTCAGTGTTTACCCAAACCCAGTGCTTTCCTCAGCAATGTCATCTCCTTGCAATCACATGATTTCAGGAGCTGGGACTTTCAAAGGGTAAAAACAAAAAAGAAGAATTAAGCACTTTAAAGGCAACTTTAGAGCTTGTAGGGTCTGGCCTTTGGTACACAGAACTGTTCAAGGCTGCCTTGAACAGGTGCCATGTCTGAGCCCCTAGTGCAGCTGGGGAGGTATTTTGGGGCCAAAACGTTTGTTTTCTAGGGAAAACACCTTTCTGCCAGCTTATTGCAGGCCTCTTCACAAAGAAAAGGTAAATTCTGGCAGGTTCCTGCAGAGCAAAGCAGCCAGATGTGCTTCAGCATTTTGGCCACTGGGCTTGAACTGCAGAGGCTGTAACCCAATCCAGATCCTAGAAAGGTAAAACCAAAACCTCCCCTTGATGGGGTTTTAATGTGAATTTAAACCAAATCAGAGCCCTAGAAAATCCCTTTTTCTGGGTGAAAACACTCTCAAAACACTTCATTTTAATTCCTTTTGCAAGTAGATTTGTCCAAAAGGAATTCCTTTTGCTTTCCAGCAGGGCATCCCCATCCATGCTGGTTCCCATCCCTTTCCCAGCTGAGATTAAGCTGACTCAGGTTTGTTTTCCTGCCACAGCAGCAGCCCCTCCAGAGCTATCACCCACCTGGATGCTCATCCCATGCTGCCAGCACTGTCCCCTCCAGACAACACCGAGCCCCAGATTGTCACTGCCCAAATCTTGGGGTCCTCTCCCAGCACTGATTGGGGTGAGCTGCTGATGCAGCCCCACATCCTCACCTGCCCCTCATTTGCTGCCCAGCCAGACCAGGGGCATTGCTGATCCTTGGATTTACCCTGTCTCAGCAGCCAAACCCAAAACATCAAACTGGTGAGGTGGGGCTGGTGAGCCCTGAGGGGCACAGCCAGGCACAGCAACCCCCAAATCTGAGCCTCCAGCCCAAACAGTGGGGTCCAACACCCCAGCAAGGCTGGAGACACCCCAGCATACCCAGAGTTACTCACTGTGATATCCTTCCCTAAAGGGAACCTCCTGGGAACCTTCCCTGGGAATCTCTGTGTGCAGCTGGGCAGTGGCACAGCCAGAGTCAATGCCCCCCTCCCCTCTCCCTGTTTTACTCCCAGGATGGAGCAGAGCACCCCTCCAGCACCTCTCTCTTCAGCTGCCCAAAATCTGGCAGTGAAATCCCCTTGCAAGGAACAGTTTAGTCTCTGCTCCCCCCTCACCTGCATCTCCAGGGCTGTCAGCTCCTGCACAGCCTCCCCCACAGCCAGGGCACCTCTCACACCTTAAATCACCTCCTCTTCCACCCTCCAGCCTCTCCTTGCTGTGAAGTCACTAATTACCCCTTGGTAAAGAGCACAGAGAGCTCTGGGATGTCCCTGATGGGCTCAGTCTCATTGCAGGTGTGATTTCTCCCATTCCAAGAAGCTGCTGAAGGCAGAGGCTCTGCTGCCCTCTTGGCTCAAGTGACCACAGAACAGGTCAGGAAAAGGCACAAAGGAAAGTCAAATTTACTGTTCTGTGGGACCAGGAGCCTGTCCCAGCTCTGGGCAAACCCTGGGGGTGGCTCTCTGCCCCCTCCAGCCAGAGCCAAGCCCTGTTCCTGCCCACAGCCTCTGCCCTGAGCCCTCTCCAGCTGCCCCAGCCCTGCTCTGGCTGGTGGCACTTGGGGACATGTGAGCATGGCAGGGCCACATCTGCTCCCCACAGCACCCTCCTCCAGACCCAGGTCTCTTAGGAGACCTGCTAAAAGAAGAGAGAGAATTAATAAAAAGAAAACAAAGTAATATTAAATTCACAACTTAATTAATTATCTTCATACATTTGATTCAGGGCTATGTTTGGAGGCTTTCCACAATTTGCTTGGAATGTTGAAAGAATTCAAGTTAAACAATAAAACAGAAATCAAACTCATTCTATAACACAGAATTCATACTCTTAATACAGTGGTTTTGAAATTAAATACAGAAACTAAATTTGAATCTTAAAAATCAAGCTTATAGAGAAATACTGTCAGGGACACCCTGACTCCTCCTTGGGGACTTTGGGTTTTCAGCAGCTCTGGAGAGCAGGATGGTGCTGGCACAGATGTCACTGTCACCTCAGTGGGATCTCCCTGCTGGTCCCCAGCCAGTGGCACTGTGGGGACAGCCCTGCCCTGACACACCTCAGCTGGCAGAGCCGTGTCCCTCTTGGCTTGGGGACAGGGACACTTCTGGGCACTGTGGCAGGGTGGGAAGGAGAAGGACACAGCAGCTCATTGAATCCCCAAATTCTGCTCAGGTTGTCCTGGCTGGAGTGACCAGGGTGGGTGGTGACAGTGAGGGTGCAGAGGGTCCTGTATAGAGAACAGCCCCACGTGCAGAACCAGGCACTCTGCAGCTCCTTCAGGAAGGAGGAAGAGGAGGAGGGCCAGGGGATGGATGGATGGATGATGGATGGATGATGGATGGATGGATGGATGGATGGATGGATGATGGGTGGATGGATGGATGGATGATGAATGGATGGATGATGGATGATGGATGGATGGATGGATGAGAGATGGATGGATGGATGAGAGATGGATGGATGGAAGGATGGATGGATGATGGATGGATGGATGATGGATGGGTGGGTGGATGGATGGATGGATGAGAGATGGATGGATGGATGAGAGATGGATAGATGGAAGGATGGATGGATGATGGATGGATGGATGATGGATGATGGATGGATGGATGGATGGATGATGGATGGATGGATGATGGGTGGATGGATGGATGATGGATGGATGGATGGATGGATGAATGGATGGATGATGGATGGATGGATGGATGATGGGTGGATGGATGGATGATGGGTGGATGGATGATGGATGATGGATGGATGATGGGTGGATGATGGATGGATGGATGATGGATGATGGATGATGGATGGATGATGGATGGATGATGGATGGATGGATGATGGATGATGGATGGATGATGGATG